>JAACJT020000037.1:13644299-13697029 GCA_009936485.2 Gymnarchus niloticus
TATATAATAATAAACTGGGAGACCTGTATGATAATGGACTTGGATCTATATAATAATAAACTGGGAGACCTGTATGAAAAGGCATGTAGCAAAAACAAAGGATAAACTACTCAGAGCACAAGAAGTAAAGGAAAAGCAGCTTTGTGACACCATTCCCCTAGCAATGGATGGAAAGAGGTGACATCAGAGCCCATCCGCAGAGATGCCGATCCATAGATTCATTCACTGTCTGTTGGCCAGCTGAACAGCAGGTGGGATGTCTGCCATGCAGCCATGCTCACTCACTCTCTTACATACTTACTAAAGCTGCGTTTCCTCTGTCACAGCACAGCTTGAATAAGCCGTGTATATATATGTGTGTTTGTGTGTGTGTACCACGTTTATATTACACTGTGGGGACAAAATGTCCCCAGGAGGTAATGAAAACCTGACATTTTTACCTTGTGGGGACATTTGTTGGAAAACTCAATTTTATAAAAATCTGTGAATATTATTGTTGTTGCACCGTGGGGGACCTTGAATCATAGATCCTCCCAAGTTACATAGCATATCGGTCAGCAAGCATTCATGCTTGTCGTTTCTATAGCGATTGCAGTTACAAGAACAGGTCGCTAGCTTGACACACACTCACAATCAAAAAACCAAAAGAGTTGACAGTCTTATGTTTTGATGGGTTACGTATGGTTAAGATTACGGCTGGGTAAGGGTTAGGGTTGTCAGTTAGGATTCGGGTTAGGCTGGTAAATAGTCAAATGTGGATTGGGGGATCAAAAAAGATTTCACAAGGCTAGTAACAGTATGATAATCATGGGTAACCTGATCACAGCCAGAGCAAACAAACTGGAAGAGACAAATTATAAACAGTGTCTCTAGTGCAGGCAATGAGGAACATGTTTCTACGCTAATCGCCATGACGACTGCACCATCAGTCACACTACTATTTGTGCTTTAGCCTCAGAGCAGCTCAGTCCAGTTTAGCCCTCCTCAACATGTGGTTACGGTCACCATGGCAACAGCGCTAATGACGCGAATGGGGAGAACGATGCACAGGGTCCCCAAGGCTGCTGTGTTACCCTAGAGGCTGATTACGTGATTTTGTGGAGAATTCCCATTGATGGGTTTAATTCCCAACCCGGCTTCAACAAAAAATCTATCTATCTATCTATCTATCTATCTATCTATCTATCTATCTATCTATCTACACCTGCAGAGACAGATGCATACAGTCACCATGTACATGCACACACACACAGATGCACACAGAAGACCACCTGACCCAGTGGGCCAATTGACCCCAAGCCGCTGCAGAACAAATTGGACTGTGGAATGGGAATGTCTTTGGTGGCAGAAGAGGAACCCCCCCACTCTGGGGAACAGCAGTCCCGAGCTCTCTCACTGGGCAACAGTGGGGGTCTTCCTGCTTCCATGATGGACTCCTGTAACAAATGAGCCTGGCAGACTGTCACACAAGCTGCAGGCCTCAGGGCAAAGAGGGAAAAACAAGGCACGAAAATACACAGTGAGGAAAAAAAAATACAAGATGGTCACTGGGGACAACTCCTTTTTCTGAACCATTTTAAAATAAACACCGAGGAAAGTCCAGAGCAGCACCACGACAACGCTAGCATGAATTGAGAGGCTTCCTGGGAGTGCTGTAGTCGGAGCTCAGCACCGCACAAGACTGTTCTCGTCCTTCCTGTGGTGTAGACTCCGTTACCTGTCAAACCTCATGTGGTCACGAAATCTCATGTGTGAATTTTCTAAGGATGGACTACAGCTGGGTGCTGAATTTTACCCACTTGTTGAAACGGGTAATCCACACAGCTGCAGCCTGTATAACAGTCTGTAAAGCCTGTGGGTCAGCCACCTGCCAGAACCTGGAGGCGCCTGCGATGCCAAACGCTGAAGCCCAATGAAGGTCGTCTGCGTAATCGGCTGTTGTATCTCATCCAGATGCTGCAAAATGCCTGCCACCTGACATCACCCGGTTACATCACAAGGGTGACACGCGTGTGTGAGGGGAGGGGATTAGATTGTGATAGATCTGAGAGAGGCCAAGCTATTTTAAGCTGGGGAAGGATGGAAGGATGGCAGGCTTGGGGGGGTATGGGAGCAGGCGGCACCTGCATTAAAGCACAAACGTGGAGCTGTGGATGGATAGGCGGGGAACAGATGCACATCAAACTGAAGGCTTGACTGGGGGGGAGGTGCCTGCAGGAAATGGGCAGGGCCTTTGGGGTATGAAGCACAGAGCCTATGTGCTGGTGTTTCTGTAGATGGCTTTTTTCTTACCATCGGAGATTTGCTTGTAGTGGCTCTATAACAGTTTTCAGGCACATCGGTTGCTCTTAATGTTATCCCCGATGCACAAAATTGTTCTGTTAATCAATATCCAAAAAGAGGTGCCAGACAAAATAAAGCTAATTAACTGAATTTTACCTTCTTTCTAAAGCACAAAAATGACTTTGACAGACAACTGTTCCTTTATTAATTCTAATATGAACACTAAACAGAGTTCTATCAACTGAAGAACTAACTATTAATTAGCTATTAATTAAGTATTAATTGTGGTAGAAAAAAATGTTAACACTTAGCCACACACAACGTCCCCTTTTTTGAAGCAAAAACGTAACCAATGTGAAAATGGCTCTTAAAGGAACAGTATCATCAATTGTAAAAGCAGATTCTTTAACACATATGTACCAAATGACATGCATTTTCTCTGTAGCTCCTATAGTTACTGGACCAGTTATTGATACCTTATTTGATACACAGACTTCAGCGTACAGTAGATACACAGCAGGTGCTGAAAATAAATCCCTGTACATTAAACAGATTGAGTGATTGTGACCTTGCTCTCTCTTATGTGTGGGGGGTCAGTCAATCCAGGACCATTTTTTTCTCTGACTGTACACCCCACCTATGGGATAAGGTAACTAATCTTTCACAGGGGGCTGGGCTCCCCTATGTTTGCAAAGAAACAAAGGCTTGCCTGCACCAACTCCGAGGGGCAGGCGGGTGGAGCTGGTGGGTGAAGTGAGCGCTATATCCAGACCAGCCCCCGGGGGGGCTGATGCAAGGCCCTGGCCTGATTGCCTGCTATAGTGGTACCACCGGGTCCACTTGTCCCACTCCTAATTGGCCAGATGGCATTTCCTGTCTGATTGCTAACAGACCCAGGTGAGCATGGAACGACACCCCCGACCTCCCCCCACCCCCGGGGGTGGAGGGACTGGTGGCAGAGTACACCGTGGTTCTAATTGCCGGTTAAAATCTGCGGCGAGACCAACTCAGCTGGTGCTAATGATTACAACTCGCACAGCAGGCTGGCGGGGGAAGCGGCCAGTAATTGCGAGGCAATGATTCATTTTGCTGGCTGGGTGCAAAGTATGTTATTGGCCGAGGAAGTCAGATGTATTATTTTTTTTTAATGAAAAGTCCGAGAAGGTTTTTTTTGTGTTTAACAGCCAACCGAACTAGTACCAGACCACCTTGGCTTACAAGCCACGAGGTGCAGTAAGGTCGAAACCGGCAGAGAAGTAGAGGACGGCATCCTAATGCAAACTACCACTTTTATTTCACTCTGCTGGAAAATGGCACACCAGACACATTTCAATGGGATCTAAAAATAACACTGCTTTGCCCAGAACTGCAGGAATACACGCTGGAATGAAGTAATAAGTAGATCCAAGCTAACATTATAAGGAAAGCAGCAGTTATACTCACTGTCAATATTTACAGATTTACAGTATGGACTGTAATAGGCTTTGTTATGTGGATGATGGCTAGCAGAGTCTTTTTTATTGAACAAGCGACTTATCTGAGTAAACACAGAAATGCAGGCATGACTTGAAAGAGGAAACAGACTGAATATCATTAAAGCCAGGGCCAAAAACAAGAGGACGGGCCCTGAAACTGACCCAAAGTAAACACATCTAAAACGCGGATCTCCTCTGAAGTGATGGGATGTGAGTGGAGTTGTGTTTCACCCGGCTGTCATGCAGAGGGCACGGAGTCAACCCCACAGAGTACTTCTATGGCTCCCTAGCCAACCTTCGACAAGCCAGGGACATGACAGCATGACACGGGGGCAAAAAAAAAAAAAAAACGCCCCATCTGTTTCCATAGAGAGTTACACTGGCTTCGTCTGACGGTGGCAAGAAAGGGAGGCGGAAGTTCGCCGACTGTGTCATGGGCACATAGCCGAAACCCTGCCATGCTGCTGGACTGGCCCTGCTGGCCTGCGAGAAACTCAAGTGTTGTCCTTGGACTATTTAAAACCTGCCAGCCGGACTGAAGGCGGACAAGCTCAGGCCAGTTCACACTCTAAGCAACCCTCATCTGGAGCAGAGGTGGCGGAAAGAACGATGAGCTTCTGTGTTGCTTCCTCAGCCAGTAAATCTACCATGCGCATCCTCATGGCCCATCTGGCACGAACATTTCCCATTAAACATGGATGTGAGCCTGATACTTAAGGTGACTGCCTTTTAATCCCATGGCTGTGGGTTAAGCCACAGGACAGGCTCCACCCTCGTTATGTTAGGCAATGTACTTCAGTAAAATTTCCTGTTGGATATTTAAATTTTATCAAAAATATCTAAAATCACTTCAGATTCAAGTGTGAGGCAAGCATAATTAATGAGAAAAGCAAGATAAGTGTCCACCTCCGTATATAGTTATTTTGACCTTCAAAAATTTTGAGTCATATTCTACATATTGATGTGCCTACCAAAAACTGAGAAGCCTTTTTTCCCTGAAGGCATTGACCTAAAACCTTGTAAGTGCACCAGTTACAAAAAATAAATCTAATAAAAACATACAATGTTACCCAGCAACAGCTGGGGTAAGCTGGGAGTAACCTTATAATTACTCCCCTGAAGTTTGCTAAAGTAGCCAATTTTTATTGCCAGGGTTAATCAGCCAAAATAAATCTAATTACCTGTATCGTGGGCGTCGTTGCATAATTGCCGGAAAATTAATATTAGAAAATGGGGCTCTCTGTCAATATGCATACTGGACCCTTTATGACAGGCCAGACAGAGCAGGCTGAACTAATTGTAGCAATGAAACTTAAATGATTAAACTGTATTTACTGCAATTAGGAAAAATCGCATTTTGCAAGGAATGGATATGAGCTGGCTGAAGTACATGACTACATGGTCAGCGATTCAGGAAAAGGTGGATGTCTGAGGTGAGGATGCAGTGGAACTGGCTTCTGCCGATTTTCCTGGTAATTTCTCCCACCTCCCATCCATGTGTTCATTAGGTGAGTCACTCCTCAAGTCTCGGGACGTTGGAGAGTCACGAGTGTCAGTGTTCAACAAAGACCAGGCAAAACACAAGCGCAGGCCAGGGGGGTTTGACTGCATTTAGGTTTGGGTGTGTGTGTGTGTGTGTGGTGTTAAGGACATAAAAACAGGGTGAGTGGTAATTCTCCACTGGACTGAAGCACCTTAAGGTGTCCAGATTGACACATGGCCCAGCAAGGCCTCCTCTGCCTGTACCTGTACCCTTCCGCTCAGAATGTGAGATCAAACTGGACTCCAGTACTGGCCAAGGCCGCACACTACCAGCTGTTACCTGTTTACGGCCTAACGATTTGATTGGTTTCCCAGAGGCCTCTGACCTGCTACACACCGTGCATATACAGAGGGGGACAGGTGGTTTTTTAATCAGTGGACAGATAACAGAGAAACAACACGTGTGCACACTCACGGTCACACCTGGCTGTGAGCCCCACCAATGGTTTATGTTTACATAACTGCCAGATGGCATCTGACAGCGGCACACGGTAAACAGCGCCACGCTGGAACCTAACGGACAGGGAGGGCATAAATAACTGACAGGTCTACGTTCTCCTTGATACAGACATTCCTGCGGTGTGGCCAGGCTCTTTGGGAAGGACAATTTTAATGTTCATTTGCAAGGAAAATCGACTGCCTTGGTCCGAGTGCATGTGACGCGGTTTCAAAACAAAAATGGGGAACTTGGAGTTTATTCGGTTTGAATTTTTGAATAAAATCAGGTTCTGCTGAAAGCCAGTCACCTGACCCTACTGGCATCATTCAACCATGCAGCCACAGAACCTCACATTCGT
Source organism: Gymnarchus niloticus (assembly GCA_009936485.2). Classification (NCBI taxonomy): domain Eukaryota; kingdom Metazoa; phylum Chordata; class Actinopteri; order Osteoglossiformes; family Gymnarchidae; genus Gymnarchus; species Gymnarchus niloticus. The sequence continues at coordinate 13,650,397 of JAACJT020000037.1, forward strand.
CACAGCAAATGTAGCGGAATATGTCACGACGTCGACATGGAGATCGCCCAGTCCAGTGGAAAAATGGTCCTGCTTTGTTTTCATCGGATTTTCACCTAAACTAAAGTAATGCGTGACAATGCAGTAAAACATCTTCCTTCAGCAGATATGCCTGCAAAGTATGTTAAGATATTGATCTTCAGCATGAGCTGAAAATTCAGCACCGTGTTAAAAAACATCTCCACAGTCCAATCTCACTCATAGATGTGTCTTTAAATGATCCATCTGCTGACAGATCTGCTCATGATCTGTGTTTTTTGCATTACCGTGTAACCAGGTGTGGTGAAAGATTGAGCAAACAGTATGAACTAAGGCAGCACGTGTGAGTTCACCTGTCAGAAAACATCTGGGTCCTGCATTTGTGGTTTTTGATTGCAGGGCATTTTGTACCTTAAAGTACCTCTCTCACTGCAATGGAACTTAAATCGTCAAAGTTGTTCTGGGTTGAGCATGACAGATAATGTAAGAACGGTATGTTATATTTCATGCTGAGGAGACTGAGAGGGCAGAGGTCAAGGGTCAGATCATTTAGGCAGTCTTCCCTGCGTTTCTGTCCCAGACCCTGCCAGTCACTACAGCCTGGAGTTCTGGACTTGGGGCAGAAAGAAGCCCATTCTTTGGCTGCTGTTCTGCAAATGCAATTGAACAAATGAGTGTAATTATGCTGCTTATTGGAGCTTGGGGGGGGGTAATGGGGTTCAAGAGTGGGGGGGTGCTCTCTGACAGGAATAACTAATTCATCAGCTTCTTCTCTTTCTCAAACACATTCTTGCATTTATGACATTATGGGTAATCAAATGAGGCTGCCCCGGAATGCCCACGGTTTTCCGAAGAAAGATCTTGGCTCCTAGCCCCAACAACCTCCTTCATTCCTAGTAGCATTGCCTCGCTGGGCGGGTCAGCTGATCTCCGCGTGCTCCGGCACGACAGTATCGTCTCTCTGGGCAAAACGTCAAGTGTGTGGGATTTTTGAGAATGCATTGAACCTTCCCCTTTTTAAAACGGTTAAGCAGGATAATTAGTTGAACCATGCAGAGCACTGATACACTAGCATATGATGTCTGACATTCAAATTAAAGGGGAATTGTACCCATATTTAACAATTTCATAGTAGGTTCTTCCTCATGTTTGGCTTAGGAAAATTAACCTGTTTATTAACTAAATTAACCTATTTATTACTCTGAATAAGTCAATAAATAAATAAATAAAATTCTTAGCTATTTCACAGTAATGGGAAATAAAATGAGTGTGCTCCTTTACCCATCGTAGGTATCATGGAAGTGCAATGTGCCACTAAATTCTAAACTAGCCTTCATGGCATGCAGGAAGCCCTCAGTGGAAAGAAGGTGGTAGTGGATGAGGGAAGCCTCTTTTAAATGTAAATGCTATATTTCAATACAGAAATCTGCCTTTAACAAGCATAAGACTATCAGGGATACAGGTGGCAGGTGCTGATAGTCAGGTCAGAAAGACAACAACAGCCTGCAAAGCCTATAAACACTGCTCTGCTTGAACCTCAATCAGAAAGGGGGAAGGAAATCTGGCAAAAAGCAGCCAACATCAGGATGATGCGGAGAGAGCAGGTAATATGTCTACTTCCTCCACCTTCAAAACCCAATCAGAACAGATGGGCAGGCAGTCAGACACACATGTGCACACACACATAAATAAATCATACCTGAGGAGATCTGGATGACCATAGATCCCATCACATACAGACAGACAGACAGAGAGCGATAGACAGGCAGAAACACAAATCATTAAACCCAAAATGTGGGGAGCTGGAGGTTGATAGATGCCTTTTCATACAGACAGGCAGACAGACAGACACACAAACCAGGGTCTATTGGCCTCAAGATATGTTGTTTAGGCAGACAAAATAGAACATGCAACAATAATGTCAGTCCTCTTTTGTTTCTTAAGAAATATCGGGAATGAAAGCTGCAAGTAATCATGTACTAACACTAATATGATAGAGTAAAGTACTGCTAAAAGTTTAAAGAAAGGACAATCATGCAATAGAGACTTTTTTCCACAAACCAGTAACGGGCATTTTAAAAATAAGATACACTGGGAAATGAGGGTACTTTCATTATAAATTTACCGACAGACCTGGGTTAGTGACTTTACGGCTTTGTAATCTACCCATCAATAATCCTTCTCAGCGATCTGATTCTGCAAAATAAATGTTTGCATGTAACTAGTCTAAAAGAAGTTGCCAGGCCAATACTATAACCTGTAAATAAATTCTTGAAATTAATAATAATGGGTGGCCCGTTATAGTCAACAATGGCTGACTTGTGCAAACTTCTTATCAGTGAGAGCGCATGTGATTCACAAGTCCAAGACGTGAGCCACATATGTGTAAACAATGAGGACATTGATAGGTCATTTCGGCTGGATTTCTAGCTGCTGCCTTCCACTTGGCTCTGGCATCAGTAAGTTGATGCCGACAAGTTTCTTCGAAGTTCTTGGCAGCTGTATAAACTATGGAATGCCAGGTTAGCCTATTGACGGCACAAGCTTCGAGATCACGCAGGGGTATGGTCCTATGCTTCAAGTGTTCCTTAATGCAGTCTTTGTATCGCTTCCTTGGACGTCCACGTTTCGCTTACCATGGGCGAGAATCCCGTACATCACTTGACGCGGTAGGCGGGAGGAGTCCATGCAAATCACCTGGCCTGTCCAGCAGAGTTGGGCTTTAATCACCATGGACTGGATACTTGTCAGACCAGCTCTATCTAACACCTCCACATCTGTGACCTTATAGTGCCAATGAATGCCCAAGTTGGAACGCAGTGAGCGATGATGGAACCTCTCCAGCAGTTTGAGATGCCTGCGAGAGGGGGTCCAGCTCTCACAAGCATACAGTAAGCTGGGAATGACAACTGCTTTGTATACTTTTATTTTGGTGGAGGTCTTAATGTTGTGCTGATTCAACACTTTTGCCCCTAATCTACCGAAAGTTTGGCTTGCCTTATTAATCCTGGCCGAGATCTCCCTATCTAGGGACCCATCGGAGAATACCAGACTACCCAGGTACTTGAAGCTGTCCACAACATTCAGTCTTGTCTCTCCTATGTATACATAGGGTAGTGGGGGTGTTGAGCCAGGCGACGCTTGGCAAAAGACCTCAGTCTTGCTTAGGCTGATAGTCAAGCTAAACAGTTTGGCAGCTTCGGTGAATCTCGATAGAATTAGCTGAAGCTCAGCTACACTGTGGGCAAGAAGCGCGCAGTCATCTGCGAATAAAGCTTCGATGAGAAAGCAAGCTAGGGTCTTCGTTTTTGCATTTAGACAGCAAAGGTCAAATTAAGATCCATCTAATAGATACTTAATGTATACACCCCTATCAAAGTCTTTGAGTACATAATTAAGTACAAAAGCAAAGCAGAGATTAAAAAGCATGGGTGCAAGGGCATAGCCTTGTTTTACTCCGTTTGATATCTTAAATGAAGAAGGTTTGCCATTAACCAATACCATCCCTTTCATGTCATCGTGAAATCGGTGAATGAGGTTGACCAACTTTATGGTACAACCAAATTTGGCTAGAACAGCCCAGAGAACATCCCGGTTAACCATATCAAAGGCTTTATTCAGGTTTATAAAAACAGTGTATAAGTCTTTATTCTGCTCGATACACTTTTCCTGAACTTGCCATACTGTGAAGATCATGTCAACTGTGCTTCGATTTGGTCAAAATCCGTGCTAGGAATCAGGGAGGTAAATTTCTGATACCTGGTGGACTTGGCAATTTAAAAATATTTGGGCAGATATCTGTGATAGATAGGAGGGACATGCCCCGATAGTTGTCAGAACTGGCTTTACTCCCCTTGTTTTTGAACAGAGGAACTATGGTGGCATTCCGGAATTCACTAGGCAGGGATTCAGTTTCCCAAATGCTGGATAAGATGTCATGAAATGCATTCAACGTTTCTGGACCAGGGGTTTTAAATAGCTTAGTGGGAATTCTGTCCATACCAGAGGCTTTCCCAGAACTGCTCTCTTTGATGGCTTTCATCATCTCTTTAAAGGACAGAGGATGGTCAAGAGCATCCACCGGCTGTCTCTGTGGTATTGCATTTAAGGCGGCTGGCTCGACAGTAGATGTTTGTTCAATACAAAGTCAAAGAATTCTTTCCAGTGCTCGAGGATACTACTTTTCTTCTTGAGGAGAGTCTTGCCATTGGATGCTAAAATCAACGAGGTCTTGGGTTTGGGGGGTCCATAGATATCCTTTAGAGATGAGAAGAACTGCTTAAAATTGTTCTTCACGGCATATCGCTTGATCTCTTCAGCCTTCTAGGCCCACCAATTGTCCTGCATCTGACGTAGATCATGCTGGACCTTTTTCTGGAGGATCTTGAAACAGTTTCTCTTAGCCGTTGATGATTGATCGTTGAGCCACTGTATGTGAGCAAGGCATTTTTCTTTCAGGAGCAAAGTGATGCCCTCATCATTTTCAACAAACTAGTCCTGGTTTTTCTTCTCTTTTGGGCCAAGTACCATTTTATCTGTCTCCAGCATCATCTCTTTAAACTGACCCCCAGTCGCTAGGATCTCCAGTAAGTGGACCTTTAGCAGTTAGCTGACTGTCAAGATGATGTTTGAAACTTTCAAGTGTGTCAGGGTGCTTGAGCTTCTCGGTGTGAAATGACTGACGAGATAGTTTGGACATCTTACGCTGTTGAGGAGGAATTGAGTGTGAAAATAGACCTGACAAGCCAATGGTCAGTCCAGCACTCTGCTCCTTGGATGGGCCTGGTGATCATAATGTCTCTGATGTCCTTCTGATGCGTGATGACATAGTCAGTTAAATGCCACTGTTTGGAACAAGGATGCATCCACGTGGCCCTAGTACTTTGTCCCAGCACTGGCTATCGCTGCCCACGCGGGCGTTAAAGTCCCCCAGCAGAATGAGCTTATCAGCGGCTCGAGTGGACCTCACGAGGCTGTCAAGGTCATAGTAGAACTTCTCCTTAACTTCATCATTGCTGGTCAACGTCGGAGCATATGCACTAATGATGGTCAGATGTCGTGAATATGCGAGGTCCAGCCGTAGCTGCATTAGCCGCTCATGACGAAGAAGTGATGTTCTTATGGCAAAGCCCACTCCATGTATTCTATCCTCTTCCTTGAGTCTGCCTTTCCAAAAAAAAGTATAGCCACCAAGTGGCTCACAAAGCGACCCTTCGCCTGCTATATGTGTCTCACTAAGGGCAGTGATGTCAATTTGGTAGTGAACTAGCTCATGGGCCAAGAGGGCAGCTCGGCGATGAGATCTGTCAATATTTTCTTATCAATGAGTGTACGGATGTTCCAAATATGATTTTCCTCTTTTTGTATGTTAGACCGCAGAGGTCGGTTACTCTGCTAGCTGCGGTTAAATAGCCAGAGAATATTTTAGGGGAGGCAATTTTTGGGACACCTTATCTAGTACCGTCCATGATTAGGGTGAGCAGTGCTATCCCTAAAGAGGGCTGCTCAAACACCTGGAATGCTGCCGAACTACTTTTCTCCCCATGCTTCAAAGAAGAGCAACCACTGGTCTCAGGCTGCTTACGTGCAGGATCGAGACTGCGAATTCCAGTAGTAACCTCTACCTGACATTTTTGTCCTTCTTCATCGCCGCAGGACTTTTGTTAAAGCTTGGTGATGACTAGTGAATAGAATGACGAGAGATAACAAAGGTTTGCACAAGGAACCCGGCTGGGGACTTCTTTGGCTGCAATGAGTTGGCTGTGGTACTTTTTCACGCTCATACCACACCCTACGCATACCACAGATGCGTTGCTGCCCTGCCAACAACAGCCGTTAAACCACAAGGGTTTCATCCGTCTGTATCAGCCAGAGTAGACTACACATGCAAGGAGTGAGCGTTCCAAATTCACTAAAGGGTCTTTTGACCCTATGTCTACCTTCACCTGGTTTAGCCCACCGGCCAAAGCAGTTACCGGGGTGTGGCCGCTGCACATGCTACAGCTACATGGAGCCACATGTGAGAGTTGGGTGCAGGTGGAGACCAAAGACGGAAAAGCTGCCCTTAGAAAAGGACACGGCATGCCCCAAACATCAGAGGGGCTACTCCTCCCTAAATACACCCCATACACCCCCACAATTATGTCCTATGTAAATATCACTACTTCCTTGGGAGGCACCTATTCAGTTATTAAAAGATTATGGAACTTTGCGAACTATAACACACTATGAGTAAAACAAGGTAAAACACTGCAAAAGCAAAATTACCCTTAGCTTTCTTTACCTTGGGTCACTAAAGAAGTTTAATAAATATTGGAAAAAAAATCGTGAGGTGTGTGATTGGCATTATTGTACATTTGAATATGAGGTTATGAGTTAGGGTTTGTGATTTTAAATGATTTTGTCTTAGTTTATGTTAGGTGATTTTTTGACTTTTTTGTCTTAGTTGTTAGGTGTAATGAATTTATTGTTTGTGTATTTTAATGTGTGTTTTTTTTTGCCTTTTCACAGTTCGTGAATAGAGGATAAAAAACTAAACAGAAGAGAAATGCTAACTGCAGCAAAGGAGAGTTGGTTTCCATCAGTGCATGGGCTGTGGGTACGGCTTAAAACCCTCCAACTTTGCAATTTTTCAAAGGAAAAAAACATATATCCTTAAGGAAAATAAATCGAAATTGCCAAGGGCCATTTTGTTGGCCATTACTCGGCTGCTAAGCAGATCCCTCAGGAAGTAATTAGCTTGGTGAAATGAGGCGCTAGTAAAGCGTATGGAGCACGTGCTACGTCATATAGTCTGGTCAGGCAGCTTGCCGTAATTATATCCACGCGGTGCCGGGGGCAGGGCGGCACTACGGGGGTCTGACGGACAGGCAGGAACGCGAGCCCCTCAGCCAGTTCCAGTAGCTGTACCGTGCTGTAGCTGTCAGACTCGCTTTCAGCTGAGACTCCCAAAATGTTTCCATGGTTTATATCAGACAGAAAAAAATTTCTGTATGTAAAGCTCAGGGTTCCGTGGCACAGAATCCACCACCAATACGACGAAAAACGGGCTGCAAAGACGCGCCTCTTATTTCACTTTGGAACAGAGATATATTCCGTCTCTCCGGGACGGAACTAAGTTAAATTAAAACGAGAGAATTAGATACATTGACTCCTTCACAGATGGAAATTCGGCAAATTAAAAATCAGCACCTTCTGTAAATCCTTTTCCACCAAGGACGCCATGAGCGACGTTTAAGCGGCGACTAATATGTATTCGTTTTCCTCCGCCACCGGCTGTAAGCGCTCGCAAACAAAATTCAAACAGTGTGTTTATCAGCTGTATACAATTAACCACTTGGGAAATCAAATCACATTTTTTAAAGCCCCAAACGTCTTGTCTTACCGTTTCCAGGAACGTGCTTCTCGTCGTTCCCTAAAATGCTTTATGGGATGAGTGTCCTGTTCACTTTAGACACCGTTATCAGAAGGCAAGTGGCTCGTTTCGGTGGACTTGGAAATGTTGCACGCTTAGTCTGGGTATGCATTTCAGAATGCTAGCTGATATTTATTTGGCAAGGAATTCGAATTATTTCTGACCACAGAACTGTATCTTTTATTTTTTACAATACAGCTATATGGTTTGGTTTTATTTCATTTGGGTATGACATGTCATTTCAAGAATGATGATTGCCTAGGGTCAAAGGCACCAAGAAACAAATAGACCAAGAATGATGTTGAAGACACAAGCAGATGTGAAAAACAAAGGTTTTTCATTCTCTCAGACAGGAAACTTACAGTAAGACTTTCAGTCTAAAAATGTCAAAAGTTGGGCTTTTTCAGGACACGTTAGGGTCCACCAAACAACTGAAAAACCCCTCCCCCCATGAGAAAAGGGAGAATGAAAACTGCAGCAAAGGAAGACAATAAGGAGAAGCAAACCGACTTTAGCATGCCTTAGTTGGAAATGGTTCGCTCACAATTCCTTGTGTAGAATAACCAGTCTTTCAATATAGGGACTGAGTCAGTGAAAGAAGAGTAACCCTCTCAGACAGTACATTCCAAGACCACCTTGGTATCCTAGCAACCTTTGATAGCTGGTGTTGGCCAATCGCAAAATATTGTTACAAAATGAATGGAATGAAGGAGACAAAGTGAATATTGATGTGATGGTCAGCAATTTATCTTAAATTATTGTTTACATGTATTAGGATTTTACATAATTTCGACTTCAGTCTTTGCAGAGGTCACTAGAATTATCTTTTTAAAAAATGTATTCACATCTGTGTGCATGATTGCTCCTGCACCATCCTGTTTGTATTAGGAGCAGTCAGTTGACAACAGACGTTACCTTTACATTGCATCATGATATACATGTACAATCATAGTGTAGTGATGGGATAAATTAAGCTTTGAAATCTGTGGTGGGTGGGAGTATCCTGAACTTACTAATTAGTGCTGCTTCTAAATGAGGCTTCAAAACCTATGGTGGATGGCCAGCATTGATTAGTAGTTTGGATTACGCCCACCCACCATGGCTTTTGAAGCCTCATTTGTCCCATTACTATCATAGCATACGTTATTAAAATTTGCAGTGCATTGTGGGTATTTTATAGTACACTACATAATGAGCCAGATTTGCCAATGAGAGTTCCAACACAAAAAATAACACACTACACAGAGCACTATTTCTGTAGTAAGGAACAATTCCAAAAGTAGCCCATCTCTTAACAGCAAATCCGTGCCCAACCGCTTCCCACTAAACACACAGAACATGAGCCTAAGAGTCAATCTGGCTGACACGGCGAGCAGAACCATGTGTCACAGGGATGCTAGGATGGATCAGGGACCATTTGGGACTGGAAACCGATTTAACAAACTGTGTGGGGGAAGCAAAAATCTGAGAACAGAGGGCTTGTGCGCCAGTGTGGGGAATAGAACTACAGCCAGGTGTGGGGTCAGTCAATAGGACCTGGGTGCATTTGGGGGTATCAGAAAAAACAAAATTTACTGATTAAAGAAAATGTGAACAGAACATGAGAACTGGGAGGGTGTTTCACCTGACTTTGCCCAAACCTGAGACATACATCTCTCCTCACCCCACGAAATCAGTGCTGTGGAATAAGATCTTCATAAAAGTCAAAGTACGTTATGACATAAGTCTACATTTAATAGAAATATGCATTGAGGGCCTTTAGTACTGCATGAAGCTTAAACTGCATTCTAGGGTAGGCTTTTTAATTTAATTCTGAAAGCTATTTCCAATATGATTCGCTGTGTAAGGCACAGACACAATCCATCCGCATGAGATAGCACCCAGCCTGTTCAAGCGACCTGAGAGAATATATGATGTTGCACTTTTGTAAGCTTTAAGCAGAGATAAGTGTTCTTGTTTTGAGACTTCAGAGTTTATTAAAGAGGCACTTAGAAGCTTTGGCAACAAGCTAACCACAGACGCCTACAGACCTTGGTCTCTGACAACCAACAGAAGCCAGATTATCCACAACACGAACCCAGTAACAGTGTTAAACCCAGAACAGGCTGTTCAACATGACTGGTGCCACCAGGTCAATCGAGCATGCGGGAGCTGACATAGGCCGCTAAAAAGAACTGGCTATAGTTTAAAACGCCCCTTTAATGGGGCATGAAAGAGTGGAAGAGGATCTTAAACTTTATTGTTGCAGTTTCTTTCTCAGTGTCATGCTGGGCTGGGATCGTTAAAGTAAACATGAGAGACACATTGACCAAGGTGTGTCCAGAGCCCAGATTTCCCACGCTGTGTGGTCCTGCAACCAGAACCCTGGTGCAGGACCTCACCCTTCATCAACAGAACATGAGTGCATTCTGGGAATTTTCTGCAAATGCCTCATGGTCCCCTCCCAAGGAATGATTCACATGTAAAGGTGGCGGGGATCACGGAGGGTTCCGGCTCCTACACACTCAGAAAGCCAGTGAGTGAGAGGCCGGCAGAGGGCTGGGCCAGCGAGGCGGCCCCTGGCTGAAAATAATGAGTCAGTGGGCCCGCGCGTCGGCCCGGGACGTGGCCATGCCTCAGCACATGATGTAACAGGAAGTGGAGGCAGCACCCAGAGGTATACTCAAGAACAGCCTTAGTCAACCTCTAACAGCCTGCGTTGGAAGAGGAGGAATCGGGGAGATACCAACAGACGGAGTGTAGACCTCAAACAGGCGGTGCCTTCTGCTAATTATGGCATTCTTTGTTGTCCTGCTTCCCCCTGGTCTACTGGCCTTGCCACATATGGTTGTTCTCACTCCAGATTAGCCAGATTAGCGTAGTCTTCCTCCTTGGCAGGTGCATGGTCATGCTTCAGCAGGCGGGCAAAGCAGCCCTTTAGATGGCCAGCATCAGTGAGAGCGGAAATGTCATCCAACCGTCTGTGGGAGATGGGGGGGAGTCAAGGAACAGCCCCCCAGCACGATGCAGGCCAGGCCAGTGACATCTCCTCTAGACAGCCACGGTTCAGCTTTGGAGGATCCAGCTATAGCAGATCTGTAACCATCACTTCAGCAAATAATAACTGGAGAAAGTCCATCTTTCATAGTCGGCTCCATTGGCTTAATTGTCTCAAAATACATATACAAGTATAGAGTGGCATGATAATGGTCCCTCAGCACCACAGTGCACGACAGACAGGATAAAAGGATGAGTTGAAAATTAAGACGTGTCAATGAATAATACATAATTAACAGTACAGCAGCAATAAGCAGGCCTTAAATTAAAAAAACAAACATCCCTCATGTTACTTAACCTAAAATAGGTTTCAGGACCTCTGGAATCCAAGAACCTGACAGTAAATCTACTAAAAAATCTATTTACAGATTATTATCCCATGCTGAATTCATAACTCCAAAAACATCTGACGATTCCTTTATACTTGAAAGTGTTTCAAAACCAATGTGTATTTTTTATTAGCCGCGTTCTAATTACTTTGGTGTCCCGGGGTATTGACTTGGAGTTTTACAGTTGTAAGCTCTTAAAGCAAATTATGTTCTTGGCACCTGTAGTCCCACCGATGTGAGGCACTCCATCCTGAGGTCCAGGCTGGCCTAATTGAAAAAACACTTTCGGCATGGAGAAAACCCCGCCGTTTGGCAGACAGCAGACAGCAGCCAGAGACATAACGAAGAGGCCAGACGGACCGTCTGGCCCATTTTATATACGCGTCCTGCTGGTATATGTTTTCTTTTTTAAAAGAAATTGCGTGTGTGTGTGTGTGTGTGTGTGTGTGTGTGTGTGTGCGCGCGCAACAGAGGGTGCATGTGAAGCTACAGATGAGCACAGAAATGAACCTCACCTACAAATAAGAAACCGAAAACAAGAGCTATCAATAAACGTTCAGTCAAAAACCCCACCTAGACCTACTCTACCAAACGGATGGTACGGTGTCCTTCTCCACAACCCTGGTTTGATAGGCCAGCTGTCCCGCGGACGACATACCCACCCACCCTCCGGCCAAGCAGAGCTGGCGGTTGGCTGCTCTTAAGACCACAGCAACCCTGTTGGCCAAATCTTAAAACCTTGGTTTAAGGCGTAACGTATTTACAACGAATGTCTCCAGCAGATCATGTCAACTTAAGTTTAAAGGCGGTTACCTGCACATATTACTCATGTGACATAAATGCGCTGTTAAAAAAAAACCCCACAAGTGCCGCGTTTGAATGACTCCGCCTCCTTCTAACATCACCTCCGCTGCCTGCTGCGGTGACAGCTGTCTGAGGAGAAAGTCTGGGGTGAGAAATTAGGAAGAACATGCAAATGGTGAGCTTTGCATGGGGCTTTGCATTGCCGGTATCCTGGTCCTGGGAGGCAGCTGCCGTGCCTGAGCTACCGGAGTGTTTGTATAGCCAAATGGGAGCCATGCCGGCAGGGGCTTATTGCCGCTGGGACTGCAGCAGCGGGCCGACGGCCACGCATGCAAAGCGCTGTGCTCCGCTGTGCGATCCTTATCGACCCGATACTTTTCCCTCCATCGTGCAAAAGAGGAAACGGAGTAAAGCCACTCTGACAGTTACAACACAGAAGGGTTGTGCTGCTCCACTTCCTGTAATTATTTAAATGCTGACAAATAAAGACAGCAGGGAATGGACAACGCACACACACACACGCACACACACTTGCATTTCTGTATACTGTCCGTATGGACTTCTCCTTGATTTTGATATTTTTATTTGGTTGTTAAGATTCCTAAACATGAATATCAATAACAAGGCATTTGTTTTGGAGGAGGTGCCTAAAACACCATTTTGTCTTTGCCAAGAACACACACACACACACACACACACACACACACACTGCAGTACTGGCTCCATTCCCTCCCACAAACACAGCTGTAATCCCAGGCGTCGAACCCCACACTCCTCTGGCTCTTTGACTCGTGACCGTAAAGCACCTCTTTGGATCCGGTGTGTGTGTATATGTGTGTGCATGCCTGAGTACGTATACTTGATCATCCGCTGGATCCTCTCTGGAATCACATGTCCTACTCCCCTTTAAAAATGGGGATCGATCACACGCTGCCCCTGAGACTCCATATGGGGGGAGGGGCAGCAAGAGCAGCCCAAGTGTCTGGAGCTCAGGTATCTCTCAGCAAAGCCACAGCAGCCTCCCGTAAGCTCGCGTACACACAGAGCCGCCATTGTCGCCATTGTGCTGGGGACCCATTACAGACTGCACCAGCATCAGATAGCAATCTCCAGCCATTTTTAACACATTGTCACCATTCAGAGACCCCAAATATTTCTTCTGCATGTGCTTAGTATTCAGGATAAGGGCAGAAATGCTTGTTCATGATAGTTTGCATAGTAATTTGCTCTGCTGGAGGCAACCCTCCCCCTCCCCCCTACCACCACTGAGCTTATTTGTGACCAGAAACTGAAATCCAGAGGTACTTGGTTCCATGGTTCCTTCAGTACTGAGAAAGGAACTGCCTTCTGTGGGTTAAGACTGAGAGAAGAGGACTAATTGTGAGAACCAATGAGAGCCGACGAAATGACCACGAATCACAGGAAACAAAAAAAAAAGGAAAATGGACAACAGAAGCGGCCCTGTGGAATTTCGTGGGACCCGGAGCAATGGAGTGCATTCTGTCCCCATGACGCACGTCCTGCCAGCTGGGTGGCAGTGCGTGAGTTATGCATGCTGTTAGATAGGGCCGATACACAAAGTCACCTACATAATGACGCCTCCGCCACGGAGCGCGTCACGGAGAAATGCTCAGGCCGGCGATATAAAACTTTTATTTTACCAAATATTTTACTGAATGACCTTATTAGTCATAAAGAAATGCAAAGTAGATGGACACGTTCACCACAGCCACTGGCGAGTTAGATCTAGAGGGGCAGGCATCCAGGGTAATAAAAACGTCTTTGCCTGCGGTCTGGTCAAATGGTACTCCACCTATCCACACAGTTCATCAGCTGGAGTGTCCTGAAGGGGACGTGAACAGCGCCTGGGGTGGATGGCATGATGTCAGTGGTGTGACCGTGAAAAAGCTCATTTACGTCAGCATGTCTCCACTGAACGCTGATTACAGCCAGGACCCCTCCGCAGATGGCAAGGCAGAACTTCCATCTTACTCCTTTGGATTTCAGTACCTACCCACTAATTTTATTATTGAAAGTAATTTATTATTGAAGTTACCAATAAATTTTCAGTGGTCATAGCTGTAAGCACTTAAACATAATCAAGAACGCATATTACTTTCTTATTGACTATAACCCAAGCATTTTCAAAGATGATTGTATGATTATTACATGCCTTACTCCACGTGATATAATCCTGATGTCTAAACACTCATTAATTAGCTACTAGTTAGGCATTAAAGTGGCATATTAAGGTGCTTTAATGCCTCTGAATCAGCATAAGGGATTAATCTCCTAGGAAGAACGATTTAGCGATGCGGAGCATCGACGTCAAAGTGGCTGTCACAGAGACCAGGGGCTCCTTTGAATGTGGGGGCTGCTCGTGACAAACCGCACAGGGTCACACGCCTGACACTCGGCCCATGAAAAAACGCAGTGACACAGACGGCCACTTCACTGCCCGCAGCGGCGACAACGTACCCGACCCGCGTGTGTGCACGCGCAGGATGCTGCGGGCTACCGGGGACGACGCCACTTGGGCCAGACCCGTCGCCCTGGGAATACTAAGTGAGCAGAATACACAGACGTCTTTCAGGGGCCCGTGTCCAGGGTAACCGGCAATGGGCCCCCCCATTATGCAGTGACAGGGAACTCTGTTCCTGGTGCGGACTGTGGTCATTACGGCAAGGAGCGGCAGGGGGAGAAGGGACAGAAAGGGAGGGGTCTGAAACACAGACCTGACAGTACAATGATTTTCTTCTTAAAGAATTAGGCACAGAAAGACATAGAGCAAGCACTCCCTTTTAAGCTCGCCGCGTTCAGAAACACAGCTTCCAAAATGCCGTCCCACCGGAAGAGCTACATGCTGGAATAAAATCTCTCGGATTTAACATGTCAGTGCTGGATTCCTGCATCCAAAAGATGTCCGATAACAGAGCAGTTGATTTTGGGGTTTAAAATGTAGTAAATAATACTGCCTGATGTTCATTAAAAAAAAAAAAGCTGTGAGTAAATCAGTAGATCCACCACTACATGTAAATGTGAGTCGGTTGCCTTTCTGAGGAGGCACCTACCAGTGACAAGGCTGGATTTGTCTAGTGGCCTCTCTCAAAACAAGCGCCACGGCTGCCAGATTGTTTCTCTCCTTTTCTATTCCTCTGCTTTCCCCCCTTTTTGCTCCTATTGCCTCTTTCCCTCTCTCTACACAATGCTGGATACAGGTCACTTTACCAATGTTTTCATTAGGATGCAGAAATCTGACTTTGGCAACCCATGGCCTGTTCACATCTCCATTCCGTGGATCAGGCAGGACCTTCCTTCTCGGTCGTTTGTGGCCACGGGGCTTCTTGGCTCTGGCTGACTCTAGTTTCAATGCATTTTCCTAATCTGGGAGAATCTAGAAAGTAAAAACCAAATGTGCCCATATACGGGAATAAATAACGTATGGAGATTTCACGGGAACCATTATTTACAAAGACAGGCCGAGCTCAGATTTGTGGGTCCCTGCAATTCAAACAGATGCAGATCCTGCACTGTCTCAGGCTTCTCTTTCATTCCATCCATCCATCTTCTAACTGCTTCTCCTGGTCATGGTTATGGGGAAGCTTGGAGCCTAGCACAGGGTACAAGGCTGGGTTATACCCTGGATGGGAGGCCGGTTTCTCTCAGGACAGGCAGTCTTCCCCTACGGGCTATTTATAGTCATCAGATAGCATACCTACATGTCTTTAGACCACAGGAGGAAACTCTACACACACAGCACCCGCAGGATTCAAACCCCCAACCCTGGAGGTGTGAGGCAGCATGCTGATCTGTTTTGTGGACTACAATACTGCACACTACAATTTAGGTCTGTGTCGTCATAAACTGTATTTCATAGTCCCATTTGGTGTTGTGGTCAGTTCTGCATTCTCAGCAGTATTATTCTATACTATAGTCTACATGAATAGTTGCCAGTGCTCTGGACCATATATATAGTGGTGAGTGCTGGAATTACTGTGGTTAGACTAGGTAGGGGTCAAGACTGTAGTTAGTCTGTGCTCTGGTCAGTGCTGTGGTTAGTCTGTGCTTTGGTCAGTGCTGTGGTTAGTCTGTGCTGCAGTCAGTGCTTCTGGTCCGTAATCGGGGTTGTGAGGAGTTGATACCTCTGCTTAGTGCTGTGGTTAGTCTGGGCCTTGGGCAGGAATATGGTTGATCTGTGCTGTAGAGAGTGCTGTTTTTAGCCTGTGCTATGGTCAGTGGTGTGGTTAGTCAGTGCTGCAATCAGTGCTACAGTCAGTCTGTGCTGTGGGCAGGGCAGAGTACTGCTCTGCTGTGACGTCTGTCCCATTTAGAGCCGTTTGCCCTGCGTTGCGGTCAGTCTCGATGTCACTCTGCCCTGTGTCACTCATCCCGCTCCATCGGCACAGCACACCAGGCGCAGCACAGGGGTATGAAGCCTGAGGCTGGGCCCCAGGGCCTGCAGGGCTTTGCAGCCCGATATTCTGGGAAAGCGGAGGTCAGAGTGTTGACCCACCTGCTCCCTTCTCTCTTCAGCTGGATCTAGTCGGATTTCAGCAGCTGCATTCCCTCACAAAGCAACTCTTTGTGGGCTGTCTGAGGCACACAAACACAACTGCAACCAGAAGAAGAGAGCGGAAGGAGAAGGAAAAAAAAGATGGAGGGAAAAAAAAGGCGCCAACAGTCCATGTCTGGGGGGGGGGGGGGGTGCTCACTCACCCCGCTCGTCTTTCAGCGAGTCTGTCACCAATGGCAGTGGCTTCTGTGAACTCGAGTTGTGACACGTGGGGGTGTCCTCGTGCCGACTGGTCCGCCACTAACTCTGCACACACTCCCATGGCACATAAAAGGACCCTCCCCACCTGCTACATGTGGCAAGTCCGCCCTCACAAAATCAGCTCAGAGCAATAGCTCAGGGCGGAGTGGCCTGACTCAGGGTGCAGTGCAGGGAGAACATGGTCCCAGGAAACAGGAAGTCGTGCACACAAGGCGAGGAATGCTGCACAGGCATTGGGGCTACATTGAGTGTATGCATGCACACACATACACACACACACATAAATGCACACAGTCACACACAAGGCAGGCATAAAATAAGCTCAATGACCCCAGGGGCCCATACAGATGATGATTCAGATTAACAAGCATCCATCCGTCTTTTCGTTAGTTCACCCATCCATCCATCTGTCCGTCCATCCACTAAGCACTTAACCTGGTCAGGGTTGCATGGACATTAATAATGAAAAAGATAAAAAAAAAACATGAATTACTCTTCAGTGATATATGAACAAAATAATTACAATAACAACATCAACGGTGGCATGCTGAAAAAAATAAAAATTCTTGTTCACTCCCTCTTGCCCCCTCTCCAAACAAAAACATAAATTAAAGTCTTGTTAAAATTTTAAAAGCCAGCCACCGCAAAGAGATTTATGTCCAATATTACAAGAGCTCCAAGCTCTCTCCAGGGCTGTTATTAGAAGACGCTTTGGTAACAGTGGGAAGACTGGCCATTCTTAATGTCCCATTAAATCAAGCCACACAACCATATTAGCTGTAAAAATAACCTAAAAGCATGTTAAAGAAAAAAAGCAAAATGTAGCCAGGCTGCCTCAGAGCAGAAGGCACAGCGCAACTGCCGTCTGAAGCCACAGCATGGGGGGACAGCCCACCCGCTGGCAGCCAGGCCGAGAGTGCGGGGGGACCTGAGCCAGACTGACAGCCAGGGGGCCGGAGGGTCATGGAGCACAGGCCGAGCACGGCGAGCACGAGGCAGTCCTGGCACATGGCGGTGAACCCCAGGCCTAGCACCTAATTATGACTCAGCCCTGCGAGTGCCATCGGCTTACACAGCACCGTGTACATGGCTGTGCATGGTTGCATTCAGGTCGGTAGCTCTGGCTGGGGGACACGCAGGTGTCAGTGGGTGTGGCTGGGGGGACATTCAGGTGTCAGAGGGTGTGGCTGGGGAGACATTCAGGTGTCAGTGGGTATGGCTGGGGGACATGCAGGTGTCAGTGGGTATGGCTGAGGGACATGCAGGTGTCAGTGGGTATGGCTGGAGGAAACGCAGGTATCAGTGCTTCTGATGATGTCAGCAGGTGTCAGTTGGTGTGTGAATTGGAGGGGGCAGGAGGGAGTGTTTGCTCATTTCGTAGTTTTGGGAGTAGGAGAGAAAATGTTAGTAGTCTGTTGAAGCTGCTTCTCTCATTCTGTAATACAAGGGAGAGTCATGAGTCAGAGACGCCACGTTCCAAGGCATGTTGAAGAGCGCTCAGATATCAAGGCAGCTGTCAACACCCCTTAGTGAAAGAGAGGAGCACGGGCTTTTTGTACTGCACGTTTTCTGAGGTTGGGCACAGGAAGGAAAGACCACCCTGTTAATAGCTCACTGCTATTACTTGCCACAGAGTCTCCTGCATGAAATCTATGGGGGAGATAAGGAAGAGCATGTACGAATGTGGTAGGTCTTGCCCAATGACTATGGGTGGACAAATTGGCCTTCCACGTGCAGTCTGGAGCCATTTTGCTTCAGGGACTCATCTTTGCTTGCACATAATGCAGGAATAAAAAGTGTACACTCACAAGCCTGCATAATCAGGCCAAGCAGATGAGCAACGATGACACTAGTCCTGTGAACGAGGTGTAACGCAGCAGTGTGTGGATGGAGCCCCTTTAATGCAGCCGCCGGTGGTCACATGACTCTGGGAAACAAATCCATTTCCCGTAAAAACCTCTGGGGTGCTTCCCCGCATCACCCGACACCCCCGCCGCCAAACCGCCGCTCTCTCCCGATCCCTTCCCCTGAGCTCCAAGTTGTCCCACACCATCTAATTCATCGGCAAATTTGGATGATGATTTATGAGAGGCTGGGATCAAAAGCAGACAATCGAAAGGACCGTGCACACCACAAAATTCATAGAGAACATATGTTGGGGGTGGGAGGGAGGAAACATGGAAAGAGGCATCCTCTGGATTGACCATTCCCACCGTCAGCATGAGGTACGGGATGGGATCCAAGCAAAGAGCAAAATCCAGACACGATAACTTCAGTCGTGCTAACAGCCGCCTCTGCTCTCGTGCATCCCATGCCTAAGCTACCTCTCAGCTATGATGTCTCAGACATTTTGGGGGATTGAGGTCCTGCAGTATTTTACCCAACCTATTGCTATGACCTGCGTACAACAGTAACCCTTTACCGAATGGTGGCTCACTAAACAAGGGGTGCCCGGTCCATCTGTAAAACCAGTGGGACTAGAGGTAATTGGCTAAACGAGCCACCTGATGCATGGAGGTGCTGCAATAAACCGACAACAGTTCCGCCAACGAGGGCTTATTTAGACAGGCACTGGTCATCAGGGGCCTTGGGGTGTGATCAAGTCTACAAAATCATGTCAAACACATCATTAAGGCTTAAAGTTTACAGTCTAATAAATTCGTCTGAATTAACAGTTAAACATTTCATCATGTGTCAGACAAGTGAGTTTTTACGGCCAATGATACAAGTCTTAAGAGTAAATAGCTCAGAATCATCTATAGATCATCTGGCAAGAACATCTCTCTCTGATCTCAACACTCCACATGTTCTCATGGAGGTTTGGAGCACCAGCCCAGTCACAAGAAGCTCTCCCTCTGGCTCTGATGGCTATACAGTCATCTGACAGGCTCAGACACAGAAAGACAGGACTACAGCATGTCACGGCAGAATACAATACAATCTGGAAGTACTTTAGGCTTTCTATATTCCAGAAAACCTGGCTTAGGGCCCATTGAACTCGTGGTCATGTGCGCTAATTGTTTCCTTCAGTTTCAAACACCAAAACCCCTCGTTCTCCACACCACACCCCCCTCAAAGCCTCCCCAATATCTCTACAGGGCCACTAATATGTTTTAATAGGACCTCCAATTGGGCTAGTAAACCCCTCATTAAGCTGTTTTTATAGGATGAATTTAGGAGAGAAAGAGGTTGCAGGTCAGCAGAAGGGCCCTAATGTTCAGCAGCTGCTGGGAGGTTTGGCTGTGATTGGAAACTCCAGGGTTCAAATGGCAGGCCAGTATCAACATCCATAGGCCCACAGTGACATCCCCCAAAACTGACAACCTGGAAAATAGATTTGGCCAGGGACTGTTAGTTAAAACCTCCACCACACACGCTCTCCGTAGGGTAGGAAACAGAACAGCGTTTGGAAGGATAGGGGGTAGAGTGGGACGGTTTCATCTTGCTGAGCTTTTTCAACCTGTTTGATAACCCTGAAGGAGCTGTGTAAGGCATGCACAGCTGACTGGAGTGCTATATAACAGGCACACTGAGAGGATAAAGCAAGCATGGAGTACATGAAGGAAGAACAGACCCTGAATCTTCTTAAAGAGACAGCAATCAGCCATGCCCACACGGAGCTAAACACAACTTTAAAAATGGGTTCTTCTCAAGTGACCGTGGTGGAATCTTCCCTACATATCGGAATAAAGATCCAAATACCAAAAATGATTACACTTCACCTAGAAGGAAACCTGAAGATCTTGAGGTTCCTAATACATTTATTTAAAATATTTGAGAATTCAAAAGTACACAAAAAGAATTAAGGGGATAGTGTTGAGGAAAAGAGATTTATATTATAATTAGGCTTCAGAATACAACATAATGTTATCCTTTGGTGTTGTATTAAGCAGCAGTTTGATTAGAATATAATAGAAAAGTATGGAGTCATTGTTGTGGGAAATGGAATCACGATCAAAAAGGACTGACCTCTTCACCATAACTCCAGCTGTACAAACAGTTTAAGTGGCAAATGTAAGCTGTTAAAGGACCCCATTTTTGAAAAATGAATAAAAATAATTATGCAATGAGGAAAGCCTGTGAATCATCCAGTCAGTTGTGTATGTGTAGGACAAAGATGGAGAAAAACAGTGAGAGAGTAAAAGGGAGGGAGGAGGAGGAGGAGAGGCAGCTTAACGAGGCGCTAGGTTTGAAAAGCTGTCTCGAGAGACACGGGGGATGAAGCTCGGCTTGTTTGGAGTGCGGTTTGGTGGCGGCTGAGGGGACGGGGGTGAGCGAGAGGGCACGACCGGGGGTGAGCCAGAGGGTGAGGCCCAGCGAGACGGGGGGGGGGCACCCTAGCAATGACTCACTGCACCGGCGCAGACCACATGGGGCTTAAGCAAGGCGAGATGGCCGCTTGTCTCTCGCTTGTCCGATTATTTTTTCCAGTTTTTTTTTTTTTTGCATTAAATCGCTTTCATTATTGGGAAAACTGCTTATACAGTGACATAATTTAGCAGCCACTTTCTGACTCAATTTTGGCCTTGTTCTCATGGTCTTTGATGCTCTTGCTGACTGCAAACTGAAGTAAACACACTCTACACATCCGGAGCTGGCTGCCTACGCACAGGACAACGTCAGGCCCCACTATTCACTACACGCCGATAAACCGTCCCTTTAAATGCAAAACCTATTACCTCCAGCCGACCCTTCAAGAAACTCAGTAAAAAGCTAGAATAAACTCTTGGGAACCGGGGATTTTTTGCCGCCGCCCCTTGGCGTTTCCCCTACTCCATCCCGTTCTGTCTCCCTGATTACAGAGCCCAGAGCTCCTTGCTCACCGATCTGTCACCACAACACAGGGACGCATGAAGGCCGAGCACTGGATTTCGTTTGCTGCAATCCTCTCCTCTGCTCCTCTCCCCTCTGGCTGACACCAGAACCAAACAAACCGCAAGGCCAGTCCCATCGCTTGGCAGCGAATGAAACCAGCTGATGGGAGATGTTACAGCTCATCTCCGTCTCTGAGCGAACGAGGCTGCCTGGGGTTAATTACACACTGAAAACTCGCTGCGAATGTCACACAGCAAGGACTTCGACTAATTTGTGTTTCACTTTAGGTAATCCACTCACCTTCCCATCATTACATACCGATGCACAGGCAAGATAAGTTTGGGGGAAACATTTGTAACCTTTTCTCACAAATGCAAATAAGACTCCCCCCCCAGGACACAGTCATCACATTGGCAGTGAAGAACACAGTGTGAAATGCTTCTGGACGCTTCATCACAGATATTCTGCCTCATTGCCACAGTGTTCACGATACCTTTTCTGAACCAGCAGCCGACAAGGGTGTTCTGACAGAATTCCCTTCATCTTTGCCGTTGCTCCGGCATGATGAACAAGCAGATCCAGGCACAGAATGAAGCTGCTGAGTCTACGGTAAACACGAAATCAGCAGCTGACAGGATTACTGATGGATACTCGTTTGATGCTTTTCTTGAACATCCATCTCTGGGATCGCTTTATCTTGACTGTTGCAGACTATGCATCCGCATCTCCACAATCAACTCATCCTGCTTGTGACATCTATATCAATGGCACTGAATGTCTCTCCTTTCATGTACATAAAGACTGGAACTAGAAGGAGGCAATAATGGCTCTAAATTATTTACAGATATTTCCCCTGACTATGTGGCAAATTGTAACCTCAGCAGGGATGAGACAGAGCTGTTTTTTTAACATCATAAATGCCTCCCGCACAAACAATTAGCATGAGGACACATGCAAATACTACACATTAATTGTAATATTTAGTTGAATGTGTGCAGTACCTGTAAGGCATGCACTGGATCACATGTGTATGAAAAGAACATTTACAGAAGGCCCCACGAGTTCTCCACCAAAACTCTGGCGAAGGACCAGTCCCATACTCTGCACACGCAGAATCACACAGACCACAATAAAACCTGCTTTGAATGACAGCCGTAGCATTTCCTTTGTGGTGCTGTCTTACTGTGAAATGGACATGCTTATCCTGTCTCGTATTCATAAGGGGAGATCTGGAACATTCCTGATATGGGACCTTACATTCCCAAAGTGATTTCTGAGCCCAGAGCAGCATTTCATGTTACATATGGTCAGAACAGCAAATCAGGCATTGCTAAGGCATTCAAAGTACGTTCCTTCTAAATCGTGCAGAAGGATCAACCTTAAAAGATACTAAACATTCTTAATATTTAATGAAACATCATTTCGACATTGACTTCTAAAAATACCCTCCCTAATTTAAACATTACTTTTAATTCACTACCTAAATAAATCATGTGCATAAATATTTCTTTAAAAACGGAAATATTTCTACAAAACAGCAGAGGCTTCCACATAGGCAGCCTGACCTCTACACCTTCACCTTGCCCGGCAGGAAAACTCTTACCGTCCATTTGTACCGAACACCTGGCCGCCCGCAAAACGGCTTCACCTTCACCTCAGAAAGGCGTGGTATAGAAAAATCTGCGTCTTCCTATTCCCGTTATCCAGATGTTTGGAGTGCTTTAGTTGTGCCGTGCCGTGCCTGCCATCACACCTCGCGCTGGCACCACGCAGAACCGAAATGCCAGCCTGGGGAAGTGGACCTTTTATTTCACATAGACGAGAGTGATAAAAATCAACTTTCAATGCATAGAGACAAAGACGCCATGACAAAGAAAGTCATTCAATCATCTTTCCTCTTATCTCTCGCTCTCTCTCTTCAGCATCCAATATTAAGGGGCTTATATTATTGAGGCGAAAGTGATTTTTTTCCCACCTGCCAACAAACAGGCCTCTGTCAGAAATGAACTTCCTTTTTAATGGGGGGAACCTGTGGTTACGGAATTAACAAAAAGACTTTCAGACTAGCTGCGGACTCACCGTGGACGGTTTTGCAGCCATAACATAAAATAGAGGCAGGACTCTGTTTGCACTACAATGGAATCATTTTACTGTTCTGTACAGCAGGCTCGTAAACAGCCTGGCAGTTTGAAAAGACCTGTTTCTCAGTTGCTCTCAGCTTCCGTCACTGCTTCATTTCTTCAAAACGGAAAGAAAAGAAAAACTAAATTAAGACCTGATAAATATCTGAAACGAAGTTTATTTACTGTTCTTGGATCATGTTAGTCAGCTTTTAAATTCCATTGTAAATTACATGGACATGAGGAAACTTTTTTTGGACATCAAAAACGACAGTTTTACATATTAATAACTGGGAAAAAATGTTTAATCAACAAGGCAATCAGCTGCCACAGAAATGAACTGCAATCTTTCAACCCAAGATAATATCTTGCAAATTGTAGAATCAAGATTACAAATCGACTCATTTTTATGTACTGATTGCTAGTTGTATTTAGCATAATAATAATAATAATAATAATAGCTTAACTTTAATTGAAGGCTACATGCTGTCATGAATAAACAAATCCACACGCGAAGGTTGCCATATAGCACCTGTTGACATGATACTTACCAAAAGCACCTCAGAGCGGCACACAAAACGCTAAAGGTGGTAATGGGTGGATTTACCCTGACAGTAACAAACAAGTTACCTAATTCAGGTCATTCTAAGTAGTTGTGCACTTACATACAGTACACAAAAGTCATATACTATGTATCGTTCCTGTACGAGAGTTTATACGTTAACTGTGTAGTTTAAAGAAGACGTATGGCATCAAGGGGAGATATCAGGGCGGGAAGTAAACTCCTAGAATGCCACAGAGTTCGTTATTGTCGTATTAGACAACAGCCGTCTCCTTTTCTTTGAGGACCAGGAGTACATGCTACCGTACAAGCTTAAGACAACCGATTATTGTCGAGAAAGAAGGGGCAAATGCACAGTGCAGGTGCCACCGGCGCCGGCCCTGTCGATCGATCAGGTACGGGGTATAATTTCACACCGCGCCAACTAGCGTTCATCCAGGCCACCTACATCAGTCAGCATTAGCGAATATCCTGAGAAAAGCTTCATCTAAGGAGAACATGTGCGTTTCATTTAATTATAATATCTTATATGTTTTTAAAGACACTGCCTAGGTTTTAAAAAGTCAAAAATAATTTGGTAGAAAAATTCATTTTACATCTTTTACACTAACGCCCTGCCGATCTTTGTGTTATGTTGTCTCCCGGGGACGTTATTTTTATCATTCCCTGTTTCCTATTCTCTGTTTTTACTCAGTAACCATTAAAACTCATGGCTTGTACAAAGGAGGTTTTATTTTATCTCTGTTCCTGTCGCCTGTAGTAGGTTTTCAGGGAGCCCGTGAATAGTGGAAAACGTGGACGGGACGTGGTCGGAGAAACATTAACAAAAACAGTAAGTTAATTATAAGATTCCGATGGAAAGGAAATCTTGGCCCATGAAAAACAGGCATCACGTTCACTTTAATTGTACAAAGAATAACTAAAAAATGGTCATTTCACATATCCTGTTTTCTTTTAAAGCATGTTTTACTTTGGCTCATATACATTTCTTTGGTTTTAAACTTCAGTTTAAGAATATTTATACATCATCTGTTTCTGGCGTTGAATGAAAGGTAAACTGTAAGCATACACACATAGGTACAGGTGAGTAAAGCAGAATGACGACTACAGAGGGTCCCTGCCAAGCCAGCAGCGCTGGATCCTCACGCCGCTGATGGGTACGGGATGCGCAGCGCCGTCCTTTACCAAGTGTGCGGGAGCTGTTCTTAGTTAATGCACAAGAAAATGCAGGAACAGCAAAAAAAAGATAAAATACTTACAGGGTCTTAAGAATTTTCGGAAGTAACATCACTGTGCATCAATCAGCGCATTTTTTCCAGGGACAATTGTGTGCATTTCATACATATTACTCTTAAATTTCAGACTGTCTTACTCCAAGTGTTCATATACTTTAATTTGAATTGCACTAATACATCATTAATAATATAACTCTGCAAAAACGCGCGAAATATGCGCCTTGATTTTCAAAATATTTGGTCAGACAACTGCGCATGGTGTGATCTCATTATTTCTGTGAAAAATTTAATCGCACTACATTTAATTTATGACAAACAGTGAGTAAGTAAATTTGGCACATACAGGCCGAGGAGGAAGACATTTCTTGAAACGACGACACAGCAGCTGTTTAAGAGCGGGTGAGCAGCGGCGTTGTGAATGTACATCGCGTTTTATGCGTATACAGTGTCTTTTCCGGACAGACAATACAAGTCGTGCACACATATACTGTACACTTCGGAGTCACGTGAATAGGGGGTATAACCACAAACGGCGTGCAAACCCAAATATAAAACACAAGGCTGCTGGTTGTAAAAATCCCCAGTCATATTGACAGGGAATGTCGGGTGCTGCTGGACTGGCAGGTATTTTAGGAAGTAGTCTGGTTTTTGCTGCGCTGTTATGTCTCTCTATGGATTTCCAAATGAAATATATATATATATAAATAACATTTGGACACATTACATGCCTCAACGTGTTTTAACAATTGGCTACTACAAAACAGCAATTCAGCTCGCGGGTAAATTATGACTAAGACAAAAGCAAAACAAACAATGTCACACGGTTTGATATAATCGCAGTAAATTTAACAAGCGCTCGTCGGTAACATGAGTAGAATGCAGATTTGTTTAATATTTAGATTGTCATATTTCTGGTTAATGAATTTGAGTCAATCTTTTTGGCTAAGTGTGGGGCCATTATTGATTAATTTGACAATAAATCTGCCACGGTTTGAAATTGCTATGAAATTTGAAATCTCGATTGCAGCAGAAGAATTGACATTGCTTATCAGGCGGTTGTTACAGCTAAAAGAAAATTGTAAATTAATACGACTTTAAAAATGTTTTAGAGGCAGAATATTTTGTTAAAAAGGTTACGTGCTGTATTTTATATAGCTTTAAACACATAAAGTATATGCTAGAACATTTTACTTCACTAATTCAGAAAATCTGGATTTTCAGAAGTTTCGTTATCAACAGAAAAGAAGTCATTTTGAATGCTAGAAACACTTAGGCTTAATGAAATACCTGTTCTGTCTAGTTAAAATGGTTTATTCTAAGTCGATTAGCGTTGTTTGGAATGTTGTACATAACCTAGTTATCGCATGGATTTCATTGCAAACCCAGTCAAAAAAGCAAATATTTCGGTTTTAATAAAACTGCCAAGAATTAAAATTAGCTTAAAAGAATCAAAAAGAGGAGGTAATGAAAAAGCTTTAACAATTATGGTACAGCGTGGACGTTTGCCCAAGAGCATGTGTTTGAACAGAAACTGAGGAAAAGACACTTTCGAAACCATGTGAACTGAATGCTGTGTGTATTTATGTCACAATTCGTTTAATTAATGGAACACAGATATAACTATTCAATATTTCTTTTTATAATCTTTTGCGCATGCCATTTATTTACAACCCAATCCATTCAATCAGCGATCCATCGGAATGCAATTGAACTATTTAAATATAACCGTTTTAATGCTGTGATCCTGATCTATCATTTATCGGATGTAAGTCTACGTTTACTTCTTGAATCAGAATAAAACAATAAAACGCTTTCAGAATACTTACTAAACAATTATGCAATGATTAATAATAATACTAGCTTAATATAATCTAAGCATTACACCATGCTTTAGATTCCCGTATATAAATATCATCGTCGTTCGATATCGCGCCCAAAAACCGTATTTTGTTTTTTTTTTTTTAAAAAAAACCCAGTTCAAATCCCCAAAAAAGCCGGTTCGCTGCAGTTACAATCATAAATTTGACATAAATAACATAAAGGCTTATGTTTTCAGCACCGAAACCACACCTGTTACAGTTGTCTTGCTTACTCGGCTCACGTTTCACTTCCAGTTTGTAGGTCATTAACATAATTTACTAACTCTTAAGTTCCCTAACTATACCTACGAACCAACTCCAAAGCTCAATAACAAAATATTCGGAATTATTAGATAACATAATCTTTGTTGGTACGTCTTGCAGTTCTAAATTTAATGCACTCGCCGTTCATCACTAGCTAAACACAAATAATGAATGAAAATAATTTAGATTATGACCATAAATAATATCTCCTGTGTTTCATTGTGTATCTTGCTTAACATCTATATGCAGTTTGTCTAATGTGATTAAACGTATGGCACTCAATAATTAGAATAATTTCAAACATTTATGTGTTTATCTTAAACCTCAGGTGTAAGACATACATTTCCATGAGAAATTTTCATACAATGTTTATGCTTCTGAAAAGCATTAAAACTTTTGCAGCTCGACGTAACGAGTGAAACGTGTGGTCGACCAATCAGGAAAGAGAAGGTGGGGTGAAGGGAAGGAAACTTTAAAAGTTCCTCCAGCGCACATTCTCTGGACCACAAGTGTTGAATAGAGAGGGTAGCTTACTGTCAACCAAAAAACGGAGGAAGAAGAAAACCAAGCATATGAGGATATATGTTTTACTTTTTTGTTTTAATTGTAAAATAATTGAACTTCAGACGTAGTGAACATGCGTATTCCTTTCCATTTACAATAGGTCCTTTCAAGTATCTCATAACGCTTTCGAATAAAAAAACACAGCTCATAACAATCTCCGAATATTCGTTTTGTTCGGGATCGTTTTAATCCGATGTTGAAAATGACCGAAGAGCACGACAAGTCCCTGACGGAACAACCTTGCAGTCCTGCGGGGACCACAAGCTCAATGTCACAGGAGGACACGGATTCTGATGCTCCGTCCTCGCCAACGGGATCGGACGGACACGGCTCCGTGCTGATGACCGGGATGGGCAAGAAAATGGACGGAGAGGAAGACGACCGCTTCCCAGCCTGCATCCGAGACGCGGTGTCGCAGGTCCTGAAAGGATACGACTGGTCGCTGGTCCCGATGCCTGTCCGGGGAAACGGATCACTGAAAAACAAACCCCATGTCAAAAGACCGATGAACGCCTTCATGGTGTGGGCGCAGGCAGCGCGCAGAAAACTAGCAGACCAGTACCCCCACCTCCACAATGCTGAACTTAGCAAGACTCTTGGAAAACTATGGCGGTTAGTTTTGCTATTTCGTTTTGAATCTTTCATACATTTCTTTGCATCCACTCAGATTTGTTATTGAGTGATGAAATTGCAACTATATCCTTACAAAGATTAATAAACGTTAATCGCCTGTTATGCCGTCGTTCTCACTTTGAGGTCATTTTACGATTATTTAGTGATGCTATTCATTCAAGAATGAAATTGTATTTACCTTTCCAATTGGTGCACAAAATTAGAGCACTTAAAATAATTACAACGCTCGGTAATATGCAGCTGGGTATTTTTTACTGCTCATTTATGCCATGTTTCTAATAATAGCGACAAGTAACAATTTAGACATTTCGACCGACGGGGTATTTGAGTACGGGCTATATCTTTTTGAGGTTTCTCTAGTTTTACTCTAATTCTGTTGCATTTCATAAACAAATAGGGGCATCTTGTTGCATATGCCGTTCTAAACTATAGAGACTGTTCTATATTGATTGGGGTTTTTTTTTTTTTCCGTTTCCAGTTTACTATCGGAGAACGAAAAGAGGCCGTTCGTGGAAGAAGCCGAAAGGCTGAGGGTGCAGCACAAGAAGGACCACCCCGACTACAAGTATCAGCCCCGGCGGCGGAAAAGCGTAAAGCCTGGTCAGAGTGACTCTGACTCCGGGGCAGAGCTGAGTCACCAGATGTACAAGTCTGAACCAGGCATGGTCGGCTTGGGGGGCATTGGAGACAGCCATCATCTCCCAGAACATGCAAGTGAGTGCATGCCACGCAGGCCTTTGGTTGTTAGTTTTTAATTGCTGCCAGTTTACACTGCCTCTTATGGTACTTAATAACTTGAGCTATTTCCAATTTTTACATCTGTTTTTGTCCGTTACTGTGTACTCATTCGTACAAATCATTTTCCTTTCCCTTATATAAACCACCTTACTTTCCCTCTCGCAAAGGTCATAGTCACGGCCCCCCGACTCCACCCACCACTCCGAAAACGGATCTCCATCATGGAGGAAAACAGGACCTCAAGCACGAAGGAAGGCGACTCCTGGATCCCGGTAGACAGAACATCGACTTCAGTAACGTAGACATATCCGAGCTCAGCACCGACGTCATTAGTAACATGGAAGCGTTCGACGTTAACGAATTCGACCAGTACTTGCCGGTTAACGGTCACACGGCAGTCCCTGGGGCCCCGGCTGCTGCTCTGCCTCCGGATCACTGCCATGGACAAAGCTCAGCAGCGATCGGTTCATATGGCTCTTCATACAGCCACCCGGCGGCGACCGGCTCTGTGTGGAGTCGAAAAAGTGCGGCGTCGGCCTCGTCCCCGAGCGGAACTGAAGCGGGACAGCAACGGCCACACATTAAAACCGAGCAGCTGAGCCCGAATCACTACAACGAGCACTCTCACGGCTCTCCTTCCCATTCCGACTTCGGGACTTACAGCAGTCAGTCTTGCATTACTTCGGTCGCCTCGGCCACGGCCGCGGCCTCCTTCTCCAGCTCTCAGTGTGACTACGCTGACCTCCAGAGCTCCAGTTACTACAACCCGTATTCAGGCTACCCCTCCAGTATTTACCAATACCCCTATTTTCATTCCTCCCGCCGGGCATATGGAAGCCCACTAATCAACAGCTTGTCCATTCCGCCTTCACACAGTCCCACAAACAGCTGGGACCAGCCGGTATACACAACCCTCTCAAGACCGTGAACACCTACCCTGCAAACGGACTGTCAGCCCATCACTAACCAGTTCTCACGGAACTTTGGGCTTCTCATAGTTTTCTGCACTAATAATGGGATCGAGTTAAACTGAGTGCTGTGCCAACTAATAACAGAAAAAAAAAAAAAAGTAAGACTGTTAGAAATAAAATATATAAGTGCCTACTGATTTATGCAAGGTTACATTTTCACATCTTTTGTGAATGCCTTTGGCTCTTTCTACGGATGTCTTTGTCTTTTAAAAATATTTGTACCAAGAACATTCAGCGCAAATCCTCCGTGAGGACCACCTGAAAGCCATCAGCGCTTCAGACAGTACAGCAGCGCATGCGTGCGTGTGTATAATAAACCGCGTTCATTTTGGCAATTTTTTTTTTTTTTTTAATTCTTCTTTTTTTAAACGACCAGACTTTCTTACATTGCTGTTACGTTTGGGAAACCGATACGCTATCGAGCACTGGGACCAATCAAATAAATTCCAAGTTACTATGAATTGCACTGAAGTACATCATTGGCTATTGTGCATGATTTTTCCAAAATACCTTCCTGCGCCAGGTCAGTTTGCCAAAACCAGACTCGGCACTAATTCTAGAAGGTTGCAAGGATCGTTTGGCTTTGCTGTTAAAATAACCCATTCATATCGATGCTTAATAATTATTATTTTATTTTTATTTTTTTCATTTTTGTATCATTTAGCTATATCATTGTATATTTTAACGGGGTAGAAAACCTGTGGAAGAAACTTTTGGTGAGGTAGTTGAGAATCACACGCAGTTTATTGCAAAAAGTATACGTACGTTATGGGTTCTTAACCAGGGAAACCATGTAAGCCAAGAGCACAACCAATTGCGTGTCATTTGAGGCAACAGGTGTCTGCTGCCTTCATTCCTCCAGCTGTGTTGAATCGCGCCTACAGAAAACGGGTGCGTTTAGCAGCATGAGTGATGGGCCAGGTGGACTGACCCATAAAGCTGATCTGAAGCCGATGCCGTTGGCTTCTGCGTCCCGTTTCGCTCCCTCAGCTTCATCTGAACACTGCGAAGCGGTAGCGCCACACGAGCGTTTCCCCCCCACAGCCTGTATGCCTACTATACATTTCCAAGGGAAACATTTCAATGTAATCTGAGCCACAGAAATGCGTTTTTGAAGAGTTCATAGATCTTCATGCTATGCAGCCAGACGTTTGAAAAGACCAGCGAAAAGTAATTTGAGAATCAGTTTCGGAGGAATCCGAAGCTCAAGGAGTTATTTGCTTAATTATCTTTTCCTCTGTCTGGAAGTAAGTTTGTGTTAGAACTGAGGTTGTTTTGTGAAAGACAAAACGCAGCTGAAATGGCACTTCACTGAATTTTATATGGGCCGTTTCAGAGTTTGAATTCATTCGACTGATTTGAAACCCACGATGAAATAGTATTCATTAAGGGGTGCTAAATTCATTAGGCGACCGGTGACCATAAGTAAAAAGTCATCCCCGAATTCTCCGAAATGGGTGGGTGGACAGCGTGTAGTGAAACCAAGCACACTACATCTGTGTGATTTTGAATTCCCCATCCAGTTCGATATCTCGAGATCACGTTATTTAAGGTAGGAGGTAAACATTGAAAGTTGTGACTTTTTAACGGCGTGTATCGAACATATGACATGACGGGAAATGGGAACGGGCACTCAGACGTAGCCCTTACTGGATCGATTATAGCGCTCCTTTGCAATGGCAACATATTTCTGTAATGTCGTGCTCCGACAGTCATTTTACTAACCATACTAATTACGTCGTAACGGTTTTATCAGGTCTATAAATACGTGCTAATCGGTTGTTTTGAAACTGGCGTTATTACGCCGAAATGACATACATGACTATTCATACGGGTTATCACAAGGATAATGTGCGTATCGATGGTTTTACGGATCGTTCAGCTGTCCGTTAAGCATCGTGCATGTGTGAAATTCTTATCGACGCACTTAAACACTTTGTTGGAATGGAAGTTTGGCAAACTCATTTTTTAGGTTGCGTAAAACTTTACTTGCGACCGAAAAGCATCTTAAATTAAATGATGGGGGGAAGCGTGTCGGAACAGGGTCTTTTAGGTTAGTTATAGCTGCATTGTTCGCCGTGCTCATTTTTACACTAACTCGTGATCATCGTTCCCTAAAGTATTCTGTTGTCCAGTATGTTATTAAATGAAATTATGTGCAACGCAATGGACGTACATATGATTTTTCTAATACACTGTAAAGAAACACACACAAAAAAAAAAAACTTCTCAAATGTGGTGCTATGACTTTTTAAGTAAACCATAATAAAAAAATCTACGCGTCGAGTTCAGTTCTACAGAAAGAGCATCATGTACCATGAAATTAAACATAAAAATACACTATATAGGTGATTGTTTTTTAATTTCTTTTTATGTCTTTGAAATAGATAAAATGTCATTCTTAAAATATTAACTATATAGAAAATTCTTACAAGTACAGCTAACATTTTTGCTTACCATTTTCTAAGAAAAATAAAAATTCTTTTTCATCATGCTATATTTTGCCTTTATTTTTTTTTTTTTAATAAAAAGACATTTCTTACTATAAACTAATTTGGTATGAGAATTGATATCAGAAGAATTCTACAAATGAATGACAGATGGTAGGTTTGTGGAGCGACGCTGTGGTGTCTGCGATCCTGTTATAAAATTTCGGTTTGCAGCTGGCGTGGTTGCAATGACATTTGAAAGCGTTATGGATTTTTCAAGAACACCCAAACGAATCATAGCTAATAAACTGCCCCTTTTGCCCTTTCGGGTGGTTTCAGTGGCAGCTATAGAACATAAGTCATTTAAAATTTGTACGACGTTTTAAACAAAATATGTTGCAATGTTACACATTTTTAGAAGACTGAAATGGTTTTCTTTCAAATATTTCATTTTAAAATATGGATTTTTCACCACTCATAACAATAACAACCTTACGACAACCTCCAACTACGGACAGGATAGTTTTGTTGCATAACTTAACTAGCTACGTTTCCCTCAGCTTGCTGGCAAGCTAATTAAACATGCAATGAATGACAATAGCAAACACACAATGGCTGAATTATATTAGATGGGGCTAGTGAAATATGCCTAATGGAGCAACTGTAACCAGCATACCCACGTGCAATTTACCTTAATACTGTAATGATGAAACCATGTACCTTTTATTGCTTACACGGCACGTTTGTTGACGTGTTTACCAGATGTCTAGTTGTCTATATCTAAATAATCTTACAGAGTTTAAAATGAAAATCATTAACAGCTTAACACTGATGGATGGGCTTTGCTGACCCCATGCCACGTCTACTTTTTCAAGTTCAGCTTGTTTACTGAAGCTGATCACTCTTCCGTTCACGTGGCATTTAAAGCAGTCAACAAAAGCCGTGCAGTAGAACCGTTAAGCCAAGAATATTCTAACACTTGACCACAGTTAGCCTCATCACTTTAACCTTCTCCTACCCTACACTGGAAGCTCAAAAGTCTTGTTCTCCGTGGAGCATAAAATGAAACAAATATTAAGTCATATACACTGCAGTCACATAACACTGGAGCTCTGATTGGTTTGTCTGCTTGAAATAAACTGGTCAGATTTTTGTTTCTATCAAATACAATGTGATGTTGTAATGTTCCATCTGCTTGCATGTCAGTCATCAGGTCCCGTCTCCATAGGTGTCCAAGCGGGACAGGACGCTCTCAGACTTTCGGAGAGGTCCCCACATGACAAAGCACAGTTTAGAAACCCCCTCCCGGACGCCATTAATATTTATCTTTAGGGTCAGCACGCAAGCATGTGCCATGACAGGTTCGAAGTGGCACTGGCTGCCATAGACAGGAATTCCCAACCTGTCTGGAATTCCCAGACCAGGCCGCCTTGAGTTAAAACTGAGACGGAGAAGGAGGAAGTGGCCTAGCCTGCCGTTCGGGGGGTGGAATTTTAAACTGGAACGACGCATGTATGCATGCCAGCTGGGCGCTCTTCACAGGCTCAGGGAGAGTGCCAAGGGCCAGAGCGTGGAGCGGCTGAATTTTAATGACTCATTATAATGTGGAGGGCCTCCTTTGTCTCCCTTTATCCGGACAGCAAGAAAAGAATTAATTTGACAGAAAATGGAAGGGCACAGGCTCTGACAAGTCATTAAGGGGGTTGTGAATGAACGATTACATGCACATGGGGTTGTTTTTTTTAGCATTTCATATACTGAATTGCTCAAAAAAAAACACCAAGA
Organism: Gymnarchus niloticus; assembly: GCA_009936485.2. Classification (NCBI taxonomy): domain Eukaryota; kingdom Metazoa; phylum Chordata; class Actinopteri; order Osteoglossiformes; family Gymnarchidae; genus Gymnarchus; species Gymnarchus niloticus. Next base: position 13,684,747 of record JAACJT020000037.1, read on the forward strand.
ATCATACGAGAAACAGCACTGGCCGTGGCGATGGTGCCTGAAATCATGTGCAAAGCGGAAAAAATATGGCGGTGAAACAGATGGGATGTGGGTGTTATAAGAGAGGGACACATTGCGCTCTGCCGTGAAACTCAGCTTTGCCATTGTTCTGGCGAGCTGTTCCAGCAGGAACTCTGAAGAACAGCAGAATGAGGAGAACGTGACCATGAAAGCTCTCCTGGGAGCTCTGAGCCTAGCGCTAAACTAGCCTCAAATCTAAATGGTGTCCAGGCTATAAGTGGCACATGGTTTTCACCAGGTAAAAGACATAAACTGCCCTCAATGGCCCAAATCTCCAATCCATGCACGCAATAGTTTGTATGAACAAGCTTTGGTATGGATGCAGAAGTGAGTGAGAATGGGAAATAGAAATGCCATGCCCTGGGGGCGTGGTCTGGCTCTCGACAGAGCTCTTTGATTGGTTATTCATTGCTGTGTATAATACTGATACAGAGAGGGAGAGAAAGCTCATACAGGGCATTGAGAAACACCCCAGAAATACATCTGATTTATAATAAACTATCTTTCTATTCATATTTTAGATGGATAACCCTTCTAGTATCAGACTGAAATGTATTTTTGGATTGTAGGGAGAGCAAACTGTTTTCAAGAAAACATTTCTCAGTGATGTTACAAAACAAGAAAAAATAGCAAGTTGTTTCAGAGTAGGACATTTTTTGCTATGTTGTCATCACACTCTAGGCATGTGAGTTGCTCTGCATGAGTGTCAATTTTAGAGGTAAACAGTGACAGCCTAACCATATGAACTGCACCAAACCCTACCCCTAACCAAGTGAACTGCACCTAACCCTACCCCTAACACTCACCCTATCCATGTGAACGGTACCTAACCCTAACCACATGACATGCACCTAACCCTACCCCTAACACTCACCCTATCCATGTGAACTGTACCTAACCCTAACCATATGACATGCACCTAACCCTACCCCTAACCATGTGACCTGCATCAGCAGTTCCTGTGATGATGCTGAAGCAGGCTCATGAAAACCAGGGATGTCCATCATAATGAGGTCATTAAACACAAATGAATCTTGCCTCCGAAAGTGCAGGAGGCGGTGCCACAGGACGGAACACGTCACTCAGATATACTGGGTGAATTCAATGAATGAATAACACAAATTAGGGGAGTCCTCCAGCTAATGCCCCCCCCCCCCCAGTCCCACTGCCGCCCACTACTAACTCTTATTGTTCTGAGTCAAATACCTCTTCAGAGTAATAATCTCATCTCTTCTAATGATTTTGCGGTCTTTTATTTGTTGGGCTGGGCAGGGCGAGGTAGGGTGTGTGCGTGCGTGTACATGTGTATACAGGGAAAGGGCAGCGGCACCCGGGGAAAATGGGCTGATTTGCAAGGGAAATGAAATGTGCACAAACCATCATCATTTGCCTTTGAAAGAGCCTCGCCTTCCTATACACTTGTTACTCCCAGGCTGTGATAAAGGCACATTTCTGAGCCTGGCTGGGCCAAGCTAGAGCTAGCCTCCCAGCTATGATGTACAGGCCAACACCCATGAGTAATGCTGGTCATGGTGATGAATCGTCAGAACTCCCAGTGAGTCTGGCTGAAACGGCAGGCATTTACTTATCTGAATAATGATAATGACACGTTAAATAAGCTCACGATGGGATGGTGGTGTGAATTCTCTTGTTGTGTTGTTTACGGAGTTTCAGGATAAACAATGCTCTGTGAGTCACTCTGGATGAAGGTCTTCTGAAACACAGTAAACGTTATGTTTCTCCAGCATTCTGGCTAGAAAGGTTAAGCACTGAGGCAGCCTGCTTGAAGCCTGCATGGACTAGGGCATTCCTCTATTAGGATTGGCAGTCTTGTGCTCTAACAGTAAAAAAACCTAGGTTGATAAATTCTCCAAAGTCACCCCAGCTCCCGCCCCACCGTCCCTTGGGGTCTCACTAAACGGTGAATTGCGTTATCAGCACTGCTGCCCCTGTGTTAGTGAACTAGTCATCTGACGAAATCAGCAGCCTGGACAGAGCCAGCCTTGACTGGGCTGGAGGGAGGGTCATAAAGTGAAAGGGACCACCAGAGCCCCTGTAAGCTCCCCCGACCCACCAGCATTTAGTCACTGAACCGTCAGTAAGGAGGAGGTAAGAGTCCCCTTCCGTCCATCTTCCAAACCACTTAGCAGGGACACCTGGAGCCAACCCTAGACAACCTAGAGAAAATTGCAGGGGTCACCCTGGACAGGGCACAGTCACACACCAATCTGCATGTCTTCAGCCCGCTGGAGAAAACCCAAGCAGAACATGTAAACTCCATGCACACAGAGCAAAAGTGGAATTTGAACCCAATCCTAGAGGTACAAAGACACACGGCTAACCACACAGCCACTGTGACCATGGGTAAAATAAAATCTTCAAAAAAATCTTCATAAAAATTTCATTTTGGCTGTGCCAGTAAAAAAAAAAAAAAAAACTTCATTTTTTTTTTGTCTAATGTGTTCATAGTCCAATTTATATTTGCATTAACGTGGTGGTGATTTTTTCAAAAAATAAAGCAATGCCTGATTATTGGGAAGGAAAAAGATGAAGGAATGACGACTCTTCTGCTTCGGGTTCGAACAATTCCTCCGTGTCCTTAAAGACAACAGACACAACGGTCTGATGCAGGACTTTAAGTGTCCACCCTGCCGAAGCCGGGTGCTGATACATTGGGTCAGGACAAGACATTCAACTGGCTGCTTTCTCATCAAGCACTCTTCCAAAACAAACATATTAAATACGTGACATCATTTTAACTGCTTCATAACTACTTAATAGTCACCCGGGTCTATGTAAAGACCATGTAATGATGCACGACCTGTTTTTGGTCTCCTTTGCATGCAGGTGTGTGGAGTTGGTGTATTTCAGGCAAAAAAGGACTATGCTGAATTCTTCTCGATATCACTGACGTCATTTGTTCCCATTTTAAGGTTACCAAAGTAACGAGGGGACACTATTAATACGTAAAAATTGCCATTTATATAAAACATCATCTGGACAACTTAATGTGGCAAGTAACTGTGAAAGGTTTGAGTTTGTTTTTATTTCTTTTTTGATTAATGGTCTGCCTCTCTGCCACTTTACAGTTTATGTGTTTTGCTGTGGCACTTTCACTGCCAGAGGCTGTTGAACCCCAAAAGTGCGGACGTTGGTGTTCACCTTAAGTATTTATAGCTGCGTTATGTTGCGGCCCCAACTGTTATTGGAACAACTCATTAGGCTGCTCGTTAAACAATTACGAGATGTGCCACCATTGTTGGTTTGGTCGGTGTGATTGTTGTGCATGTGTTCTGGGGTCACCCTACTGACAAACAGGGTGTCTCACTCATAATTGAGAAGTGCGTGGAGGGCGGGGCGCCTTTCTGCGGTCCCGTTCTGTGGGAAGCACTCTGCTGCGCTCCAGGCCACACGCGGATCGCTCGCCCACGCCTCGCTTCTGTCTCGTCCCGACGCCATACTGCCGGCTTGTGGGGTACCGCGTCACTCTGGAATACTGTGCGTAGGAGGACCATTTGGTGAGATTTTCCACGCTCTTCCCTGTTTCCCTCCTTCCTAGAGCTTCAGACAGAAGGGAGGTGGTCCAACTGCAGGGGCTCAGCACCATCCTCCGGACCCCTGCTCATGTTGGCGTCATTGCTGAGATGATGGCCTCTCTGTGTCCGGTTAACTTTTGTGGGACCTGAGATTTGATTTGTGTATCTATTCATGTAGAGGAACCTTAAATGGATGCCTATGTGAGAGAGGCTACAATACAGAACAGGATGACATGATGAAGCTCAGTGAAACGGCAGTTAGAAATCCAACGGCCGGCATGTGAAGCTGAACATGTCGTAATGTGCTGTGTAAAACTCGCAAAATTGTGTGTGTGGGGGGGAGCTCTCGCCCCTCTCTCAGTTCCGCAGTGGCGCCATATTTTTGAAGTCGCCATGGGGCAGACAGGAAACATTCGCTGTTTAGCGGTTGGCTTGGGGCTCGTTAAGGCAGACGCATGGTGACCACGGAAACCCCTGCCCGTGAGCGAGGTCGGGGGATCGCCCGGCTCTGGCGCCGCGCGTCAGCAAGGCCGCCTGCTCTTACATGTGGGTAGGGCTGTTGCCGCTGCAGCCTGAACTCAAGACTCACTGAGATGTTTATCGCATTTTAATAAGGGACACATCTTCCCTGCCTCTACTTGCATAGACAGCACGTCTGTGGCATGTGCTGTGTGTGATCTGCTCTCTTCTCCCTCATATGGTCACAGTTGCTTTCATCAGCTGACCCTTTCCCTTTTTTCAGTCATATTTTTCTTAATAAAATCAATGCATACTAAAAGTCATTCGGGTACAGGGAGATCCTTAGTTGACACGGCCATCACCTCTCCGGCACTAGAAGACTCGTCATCTGTCCCGTACTGTGAATCAAGAATGCACCACGTTCCACCATATACGGTCTGCCGGCCGGTGGCAGATCTAATAGTCATCTGCAGGGGCAATCTGACAGCTGGTCCCTCGTCCCACCCCCTTACACACTTCCGGGGATGGGGGCAGCCCACTGTTTGCTTGGAGTCGTCTGCATTGCTGAAGGAGAGACTGATTACGGCTTAGGAGCTGACAGCTCTAACCTCCAGCAGTCAGCTGCAGTGACAGGCAGGAAGTGCCTGGAGACTGCGGTTTCCTTCGCCTCCGTTGCTCTGTCTATCACTCCATGTCCTTCTCTCTCATTTACTGTCCCTCTTTTTTTTGTTAAAGTCTTAGATATACTCTCTCTCTGCCCCTTGCTTGCTCGCACACTCATCTTCCTGTCTCCCATATTGTTTCCAATTTAGACATTTGTAACTTATAAAATATTGCGACGCTTTGAATAATTTTTATTCTTTTGTTGATTGTGAGCCTGCTGATTTTCATTTCCACTCTTTGCTACCTTAAAATCAGCACTGACCCTAAATCAACACTGACAGTAAATTAAGTGTGCCGAGTGACCCATTCTAACCCCAACATTCACACACACACCCTTCACTGAAGCACACATCACAAATATGCAATTGAATGGCTATTCGAAATATACAAAATTATCTTATCACTTCACAAATGTCTGTGAAACTCTTGGAAAACGAGAAAATGTGTTCCGGTCAGCCTCCTGTCACCAAGGAGATTGTGACTAAAATCCATGGCAGATGTGGCTAACAGTTTGTACTCCTCCTCAAAGCTTTTCTGTAGTGTAAAGGTACCTTCTAAATGGTACTAAAACTAAAGGATTTCCCTGTCTCAACATGGCAACCCTAGGTGTGACTCTTCCTAAACAAGGTAAAACAGACTATTGGTTATGGTAAAGGCCTTCTCTCATTTGACTCTATGCAAACAGTATTCAAATGCATCGAGCCTTTTTTTGGGCATGGCCCATATGATAGAACTATGTAATGATTTAATCACTGCTGCATGCTGGAAAGCTATTGTTTAGTCGGGAAACACACAGGCAAAGTGGGTAAAACCAGGCAGCGGCTAACTAAGTGTTTGCGTGTGTCAATGTGTGTGCGCGCGACAGAGGCAAAGACTGGAAGACAGTGCGAGAAACTTCCTGTTGCCCATTCGTTTAACGTGATAATGAGTTTGCTCTCTGACCCTGTGGGTGGGTAAACTATGCAGCTGGTGGCCACTGGCACAGCCTGGCTGAGCCGAAGAATAAATGAGGAAGAGGGAGGGGATGGACAGCGGGGCTGGGAGTGAGAGAGAGAGAGGAAGAAAGGAGAGAGGGAGGGAGGGAGAGAAGGGGAAAAAGAAAGAGATTGTATGGCAGAGTGAGAGAGAGGTGGAACAGAGGAAAAAGGGAGGGAAGGAGAGAGGAAGAAGAGGTAGAAAGGAGAGAGAGGGAGGGAGGAAGAGAGGGAGAGATAGAGATTGTGAGACACAGTGAGAAAGAGGTGGGAGAGAGAAAGAAGGGAGGGAGGGAGAGAGAAAGGGAGAGAGGAAGGAAGAAAATTCAGGAAAAGAAAGTAGGGAACAGACATTTAATGCCAATGAAAATTTAAGCAGATAAAGGCAAAGGAAAAAGAGAGCATAAAGAAGGAAGATGATATAAAGAGACCTATAGAAAAAGGAGAAATAATACAGTAGAAAAAGAGAGCGAGCAAGAGGGCCGAGCGAGGCAGGAAAAAAATGCAAAAGTGGCTGGCAATGAATTGTGGGAAAGTCCCCATTCTGAGCAGCTGGGCTGCTGGGCTGCAGCAAACCGCCGTCTGCGTTTGAAGTGTCTGGCCTTTAGAGACTCACCCATCACTTGAACGCTGCTGTCAACAGTAATTCAAAGCTTATTAAATGCAAATCACAAAAAATGTCTTTTTTGTGGCCCGCCGACTCTGGCGAGGCCAAACGTCATTTTGAGTCAGTCAGGATTGAATTAAGCGACGGCTCTCTGTTTGCCGCACAGTCCAGGATGTCCTGATGAAATTTATCGTGCCCCAAAATGCCCCTCATAACACGCCTCAGACGAAACGCAGTTTCAAGGTGTCAAATGCAGTTTAAGAGAATAGCTTGCAATATGGATGTTTCCCGTGCATAAATGTGGGCTCCGTGTGGCCAGAGAGAAACTGGAAATTACATGGGCTGCATTAGAATTAGCTAAGTAAGAAGACGTCTAATGGTTATGCGATTGCGGTGTGAATCTCCATCGTGACTAAGCGACCGTTTCCTCGTAGTGCCTCTTCAGTGCATCTGTGCTGTTTTACTGCAGGCTTCCTCCACCTTCTGGGAATTTCACAGTCATTCCTCAGAGAACATTTTAGTCCTCCCACTGCAGGTGTCTGGTCGTCAAGTGGCCCACCACTATAAATCTGTTACCCACTCCGGTCAGGACCCATGAAGACCCCATTGTGCCAGGGCTCGGTGAAGCCGATCTGTCACAGCTGTCCGAGCGTACAACTCTGTCCAGGTAGCGTTTCCGCCCCTGGCAGGCCCTGTCCCAGGTGGTGTGTGGGATTATGGGGAATTGACTGTGTAACCCGATCCCTCTTGGGATGGGTGGCTCATGTTAAAATAAAACAGCCCTTTCTGTAGCCTGATGGGTGATATCCCTGAGAAACATGGTCTTCATTCTTGTCGGATGTTGGTCCGGGACAGGAATTAGAGCGGGTTAAGAAATCAAAAATAATTACAAAACGCCCCTGTTTTGTTGACACCGGGCCGACTCTGACGTGAATCTCTGGTGACATTTTCCTAAAAGTGACTTGAACCTCAGACTTGGTTGAAGGGACAGAAATACAGTTGTGTTCAAACTGGACTTAAGGATGAGGTAGATACCCTGAATAAAGAGAGGCCTGTGTGTTGTAAACAGGCCATCTTACGGCCAATACACCTGACGTGTGGCTGCAAAAGCAAATGTGCGCTGTGGGTGATCTGGTTGAAATGTGCAGGATGCGGTGAGTCTCTAGACCAGACCATGGACACCCCTTTAGGGGGTGATGCCACAATGAGAGCTCACAATTAGACCTGTGTCCAACACCCTCCACCCCCCCCGCAAAGAGACACTGTTGACCTAATGGGTCTGTACAGAGACACACCATACACGAAAAGATGACCCCGAGCTCAGATCATACCAATCTGAGGTGGGGGGTATAGGGCACAAAGGTAGGGTGGGGGCCTCCATAGCAGGATCTTTCTGCAGTGATTACCATGTTTAGTCTTGATCCGTCAGCAGGATTTGAGCCTCTTCCAAAAAAGCTTTTAATCTCCCTTAATTCCAGACCTCTCCTACATCCTGAGCCCCCCCCGGGGCCTAACAATTGGCGATGAAAAACTGAAAATGAGATTAGGGATGCACCAAGCGATTGACTCAGGGCTTCTGCTAAGGACCGGTAGACATACTCCCACACACCACCAGATGGCACCCCAGCACCTTCCCTGGATCCCTCCCACTTACCAGTTATTGGTCCTCACCCACAGCATGTTACTTGATTACGCCCCCTTACTCTCCTCATATCTCGCTGAGTTGTTGAACCATTCTGTCTCCCCCTCGTTGCCTAGTGATCGCTCCCCTGTGTTCCCTGACCCCTTGCTCTAAGCTACCTCCTCCTGCCTAGTCTCCTGTCCCTTCATCCTGTTACCAGCCCTTCCAGAATAAACCTCCTAAACCCATCTCTGCTACCTGTGGTCTCTACTCCCAGACTCCGGTTCTGACATTCAGTTATACTTACATTAGCCGGTAAACTGACATTGCTATTGAAAGCAGCTTGACATATTTTTATCAGTAATGCAGATAAATAATTGACAGTACCCATTCACTGTTCATAGATATTTAAGTACTAAAACAAGGCCTTTTCTGGGACATTAACCAACGGTCCCCAAGGTCGTCCTGAAAAAACACCATTGACCACTTTCATTATTTTTCATTTTATTACAATTTTGGCATCACAGGACACCAAAACATCTTGTGATGGTCTTGTTACTGATTAGCTATTCTACTGTAGGTGGCATCAGGAAAATGAATGGACTACCACTCTTGGTTAGCCCTTAGGTGGTCAGGTGCTTCCTGTTCTGAACTGATGTCAGAGGACTTCTGAGTCACAAGATCTGGCAACCACACCCCACTCCTCATCAACATGCGGATCAAGCCCAACAAGGCAAACAGGCTAACAGCTCGATGGCTTTTCTAGTCAGTATCCCAGCACCATCGTGCTGCATAGTTGGGCACGCCACATACCACGTGACACATCTGGAAAAGCCCACACCCTCATCCCCAAGACCTTCAGCAGCTTAATACGGTCAACCCTTAAAAATGACACTGTCTGTCTGTGTTATGACCCATTACATTTTTTTTTTACCTTGTCACTACCACACAATCCTGTTAACTGCCTTGGGGCAACTGTGTTGTGAAAGGCGCTATAAGAACAAATTGAACTGAATTGACTTAATGGAGCAGTTGCAGTTGTTTGGGTGTCCAGGCCTCATCATGTTTACATCAGCTGTAGCTCCACCCCCACCAAACTCACCTTCCCAAGCCCCATTGAAAACCACAACCATTGCTGTCTGAAGCCAAACCAGGAAAATTTCTAACAGCGACTTTCAAATCATGCACACACCACAGACCAGCCACCCTAGTTTCATCTATACCAGTAAAAAAAAAAAAAAAAAAAAAAAAAAAACAACAACAACAACAACAACAACAACAACAACATATGCAGAAGGGAGGATTATCACTAGACCGAAATGGGGAAATTCTGTGCATCAGACCAAGTCCCCCCACCTGCCTAACTCACCTCGAGAACAATATACAACAGGTGGATAGGAAATCAACCAGAAATCCTGAGAGGGTGCAGCTTAACCCTGCACAGCAAGTAGATACTGGAATTAAACTCTGCAGTTAAAGTGGAACAGGTTGCCGAGCTTAACATCGTAAACTCATTAAAACATTGGGCTGCATAGCATTCCCATACACAGCTCCACAGCTGTGGAATGGTCTTCCAGTAGCAGTGTGGGATTCTGGCTCACTCTCTATCTAAGTCTAGGGTTAAAACACACCCGTTTAGTCTAGCTTACAGAGATCTTAGGTAGTTACCCACTCCCTGGCTAGGCTCTAGGCTGAGGTGTAGATCTGGGTGGGGATCAGTGCCATTGACTTCGGATGAACCGTTCTGTCAGTGCTGTCGCTCCTGCTTCACACGTTGCTGTGTGTTGTTGGAGTGCTGACACTCAGGGATTCCTTATGCCTGTGTTCCCATTGGCTTCTCCCTCATAGTTATGCTGTCATATATAGTCACACTGGGGGTTTTGCTGTTTTATTGCAATTATTCTGCTGTCTTGAATTGCAGCTTTGCTCATTCACTTTTCCCTCTCTCCCCACCCTCCATTCTGGGGTGACCCTTTCGGGGGTCCAGATTGAAGAGATCCACATAATTGTCAGCAGGCCTATCATGTCCTCCCTCCCTGTCACCGGTCCATCCTGACTGCTTTGCCATCATCTGAGCCATCGAACCTATGCTTCAGTCCGATCACCTGACTGCCTCCTCCAATACACTGCTGTCCTGCCCAGCGCCGGCCAGAGGAGTTTGGACTTCGCCCTTCAGTCTGGTTCCTTCCAAGGTTTCTTCCTCCTGAGGGAGTTTTTCCTTGCCACTGTTGCCTTTGGCTTACTCTCTGGGGACCTTGGGCCAGAGACTATGTAAAGTGCTTTGTGAGAATGCTCCTTGTTAAAGGTGCTCATCATTTTGTTTCAGCTGCTCCTGTCAGGGGTCGCCACAGTGGATCAACCGTCTCCATCTTCTCCTGTCCTCTGCATCCTGGCTCTGTCACACTAACCACCTGCATGTCCTCTCTCACCACATCCATAAACCTCTTCTTTGGCCTTCCTGTTTTCCTCTTGCCTTGCAGCTCCATCCTCAGCATCCTTCTCCCAGTATACCCAGCATTTCTTCTCTACACATGTCCAAACTAACACAATCTCGCCTCTGTGGCTTTGTCTCTAAACCGTTCAACCTGAGCTGACATTCTAATATACTCATTTCTAATTCTGTTCATCCTCGTCACACTCAATGCAAACCTTAACATCTTTAACTCTGCCACCTCCAACTCTGCCTCCTGTCTTTTCATCAGTGCCACCGACCCCAGCCCATATAACATAGCTGGTCTCACTACCATCTTGTACTGTAGACCTTCTCTTTTACTCTTACTGGTACCTGTCTATCACAAATCACTCCTGACACTCTTCTCCACCCAATCCACCCTGCCTGTACTCTCTTCTTCACCTCTTTTCTGCACTCCCCATAATTTTGGACTGCTGACCCCAAGTATTTAAACTCATCCACCTTCGTCAACTCTACTCCCTGCATCCTCACCATTCCGCTGTCCTCCCTCTCTTTCACACACATGTATTCTGTCTTAGTCTTACTGACCTTCATTCCTCTCCTCTCTAGAGCATAACTCCTCTCCAGGGTCTCCTCAACCTGCTCGCTACTCTCACTACAGATCACAATGTCATCCGCAAACATCATAGTCCACGGGGGCTCCTGTCTGATCTCATTTGTCAACCTGTCCATTACCATTGCAAATAAAAAAGGGCTGAGAGCTGATCCATGATGTAATCCCACCTCTACCTTGAACACATCTGTCACTCCTACTTCAGACCTCACCGCTGTCACACTGCCCTCGTACATATCCTGTACCACTCTTACATATGTCTCTGTCACTCCCGACTTCCTCATACAATACCACAACTCCTCTCGAGGTACCCTGTCATATGCTTTCTCTAAGTCCACAAAGACACAATGCAACTCCTTCTGACTTTCTCTATACTTCTCCATGAACCACCTCAGAGTAAACATCGCATCTGAAGTCCTTTTTCCTGGCATGAAACCATACTGCTGCTCACTGATCATTACCTCCCTTCTTAACCTAGCTTCCACTACTCTTTCCCATAACTTCATGCCAGGGCAAATCAATTTTATCCCTCTGTAGTTACTACTACACATCACGCTTATTCTTAAAAATCGGTACCAGTACACTTTTTCGCTCCTCAGTCATCCTCTCGCTTTCCAAGATTGCGTTAAACAATCTGGTTAGAAACTCCACTGCCATTGCTCCTGAACACCTCCATGCTTTCACAAGTATGTTATCTGGACCAACAGCCTTTCCATTCTTCACCCTCTTCATAGCTGTCCTTACTTCCTCCTTGCTAATCCGTTGCACTTCCTGATTCACTATCCCCGCATCATCCAGCCTTTTCTCTCTCTCATTCTTTTCATTCATCAGCCCCTCAAAGTACTCTTTCCATCTGCTCAACACACTCTCCTCGCTTGTGAGTACGTTTCCATCATTATCCTTTATCACCCTAACCTGCTGTACATTTTCCCCATCTCGGTCCCTCTGCCTAGCCAATCAGTACAGGTCATTTTCTCCCTCCTTAATGTCCAGCCTCTCATACAGCTTGCCATACGCCTTACCTTTAGCCTTTGCCACCTCTCTCTTCACCTTACGCCTCATCTCCTTGTACACCTGTCTACTTTCTTCATCTCTCTGACTATCCCACTTTTTCTTCGCCAACCTCTTCCTCTGTATACTCTCCCGTACTTCATTCCACCACCAGGTTTCCTTGTCCTCCTTCCTCTAACCAGATGTCACACCAAGCACCTTTCTAGCTGTCTCCCTTACCACTTCTGCAGTAGCTGCCCACCTATCGGATAAGTCTTCACTGCCACCCAGTGCCTGTCTTAACTCCTCCCTGAACTACACCTTACAGTCTTCATTTTCCAACTTCC
>JAACJT020000037.1:13697129-13711059 GCA_009936485.2 Gymnarchus niloticus
CCCCACACACACACACACTAATTTGCATTATGGTACAGCTCATTTGTATTTTAATTACACTGATATTTTCTCAGTATAATGATGATGTCTTCATGTGTGCACCCAGCAAATGGTACAGCAAAATATCCTGGCCCAGTTTTCAAGTGGGTCCCTATCCTTCAGAAATATTACGTCAGAACTATTCTGCTACCTGACCAATGCTACCAAGGCTGTTAGTACAGAGGTTGAATTTAGTTGGTCAAAGGATGAAACATAATGTTTATCCAGAAACATATAATGCATTCTGAAAACTCTTAAGATGAAAAGAACCTAATGTGGGTAGTTTTAAGCAACACTCCTGGGTAACTATTGGAACAAACGCATGCTGGGTTAATATGACTAAGCAAGTTGAGCTGTACATTGAACCCAGCGGTCTGAGTTGACAATTCAACCCAGCTGTTCTCTCACAGTAACTAAACTTTTTCAACAAAAGTAGGTTATTTTATATTACTATTTTCATGTCTTCTTACAGTAAAATCTGTACTGTTATTTAAATAGGTACCTATATTTAACAGTTAAAATGACTTAAATACTATGTAGGCCTTCTCAGAACAGTTTTCTATGCATTCAGTAATAGACATTTTAAACATTTTCAGAAAAAAGTTTTGTTTCATAAACCCTTTCTTTACAAAATACTATGAAGATTTAAAACCATACATAAATCAATCATTTCAATTTACTGTAAAATTTTACGTTTAACTAAAAAATGCATGCATTATAATAAGAAAACGGATTTTGTTTTATAAAACATTTTAAAAATTGTACTGCATATTGGTTTTACCTTTTAAGGTGGTTTGTAATATGCCAAAATCAAGCACAGCCAAAGCTTACTTCAGCTGGTCGACTCGAGATGCACAAAAAGAAATTCGGACCCAGATGATGCACGCAACTTTGTTAATGCATATGGACTGCTTACTTGTTTTTTTGTTTTTTTTTTAAAAATGTGCCGCAGGTAAGCTGGCAGCTGGGTTTTAATTTTATGTGGGAGGTGTGTGTGGGGGGGTGTCTGCATTGATGTGCAGCTAACTTGGCAGTCAAAAACTACCCAACACTGTCAAATTAACCCAAAAAATTGATCAGAAAAACTCAGCCCAGCATTTGGGAAGATAAAATAACCCAGCTTTTTTAAAGTACGTGGAAAAAAGTGAGAAAAAAAAAGATTTTTTTAAATATCTTTATTATACATCATTTAAAACAATTGGAATCAATCAAAAGAAATTTCATACTCAAACATAATCAAAGCAGTACATATTTCAATTACATCACCCCAATAGTTAAATTGATACACAATTAAAATCATTCTCCTAAAACATATCCATTAAAATCCAAAATTCATGGGTTCATACCAGCCCCTCCAGATGAGATTAAAGGCTAGGAAGGAAGTAGGATTGTAAGAGCAAGACTGACAGCGACAAACAACAGGAAGAACGTGTAGAAATAAACTTATGGGTAGCAAGGACAGTGTGTGGTGATCTTCACAAAGATGGCTTTTTCCCACAATTCCCATGGTCATAGCTGACAGGCAGTGTGACCCTAAGATAAGTGGAAGAAATAAAGGATGGATAATTGGCATCACAGCATTGACCCATACTGCAAGGGGTTCAGATAATGCTTACTTTGTATTTAAACACAGCATAGCAAATTTCATTTAGAGCTAACTTGGGCAGTCAGTTTCCTGTGGATGTCTGTTATAATGTGATTAAGCCAAACGTTCTCCCTCCCGGCCTGTGGACAGAATCTATACATGAAGATGGAATTCAGCTAACAACTCTGGATTGTTGTTTCTGAACTGCTTACCCTGTGTAGGGTCATGGGGGGCGGGGGCCAATTCTCGACAGCATAAGGCAGGGGACACCCAGGACAGGGTACCAGCCCATTGCAGGGCATAATCACACACATAAAATTTACAAAGACCAATAAGCCTAAATTGCATGTCTTAAGACCACGGGTGAAAATAGGAGATCCCAGAGAAATCCCACAACATGAATGCAAACGCCACGTCCTCAGAGCAGATACGGATCTCAAACAGCTGCCACTGCGACAATGATACTAAGAACTGAGACACGATGCCCTCATCATCAGGCCATTTACCTGAGGGAATGGCCCACACCTGGCCATGAAACAGTCTGACAGTCAATTGTCCAATGACCTCTGACCTTCTGAAAATGGGGGGACTGTGTATGGAAATGCCTGCAATTCCTAAAAAGTTCACATGATATTTATTTGTTAAACCCGGTGAATTAAAGCTGAACGAAATCTAGACTTCAATTGCTTTTTAATTGTTTCATTTCAAATTGATTGTGGTGGAATACAGAGCCAAAAGTACAAGAATTGTGTCACTGTCTAATACTTATGGACATAGCTGTACTTGAGTATTTAAGTGTCTTTAGCTGAATTTCAGTAGCAATTTAGAGACACCAGTCATCCTAATTGCATGTCTATGGACTGTAGGAGGGAACCTGCATGACTTGAGGAGAACATATAAACTTCACATAGAGCAGAGTCAGGATTCAAAGTTCCCAACACTGGATGTGTGAGACAGCATTATTACCCATAGAGCCACTGTGCCAGCCAAACTGTATGTGGGTTTTACTATATTTAATATACTTACATAATATGCTAAGGTTAATGAGGAAGAGGAACTTCAATTTGCAAACGTGGATTGAGATGAAGGAACCATGATTAGTGAGGGATTCGTAGAATGTCTTGGACGAGTTCTTCATGTTGGGTAAGTGTGGTGGTGTTTGGAGCCAGACTATAAACTGTTTCTTAGAGAAATATTCTGGTGCTTCTGACTAAAACAGAAGCTTTGGAGATGTGATCATCGATATGCTTATCGTCAATCATTCTGGCAGAATACTGGGATATCATGTTTTAACCATAACACCCACCCTTATATAATATCACTGGTACATATTTATGCATTTTAAATACTACTGGTGAGCGACACAGTGAGTAGCACTGTATCCTGATACCTTCTGGCTTGGAGGCTTCATTCCCACCCCAGGCTGTGTGGGTGTAGAGTTTGCATACAGTCGTTTCCTCTGGGTTTCGTCCTGTTATCCAAAGACACTCGTTTTAGGTGGACTAGTGCCTCTGAATGCTGGGAAGTGTCGGAGTCTGTGCTCTCCCTCATACACAAGCAGCTATGTGAAATGGATAGAGAGGTCAACACTACCACTACCTTTTTAGCTGGAGCAAATGTTTGATCCTTTTCCTTCATTATGTAATCCGGAACCTTGGTCATCCACCTTCTCCCAAGAAACAGATTGCGTCTAGCATGACAGTGGCTGTCACAGACTTCCACTCTATCACACTTTAGGCCCGCAAAGATGGCGGCTCCGCGTTTGACATGCGACCGTCTCCTTCCTGCCAGACGACCATAATCGGTCTCTTTGGACATCCATTTGGCGATCAATTGCTTTTTGTCTTCTGCAGTTATTGGCGTGCATCACACGTCACAAGCTCACCTGGCATTCAATAAGCCAGGTGGTCATCTTGAGGTAATTCTCAGTTCGCACGCACATGCGGACACACATGAAAAATAACTGAAACGGCAAGACGCCTGAAATTCTGTGCTCTATCAGTTTTCCTCAGTTTTCCCATAACGCATTTCTTCCAGTTAATTTACACACTCCCTCCTTGACACACTATCATAAATGTATTGCTAAGTGCTAAGCCTACGAAGCAGAAAGATATTCAAAAGCCTGGTGTTGCGGGGGGGCTGATGAGTCATTGGCAACAAATAGCTTTACTTCAGAATTCTAGTTAGAGACCAAGACACAATATCAGGCTGAGACCAATATAGTCTATTGTTCATGCATTACTGTGAATGGCCAGCATATGCAGTCTAACTATGCAGAGGGCCACAGGAAGTCTGCTCATGTTTTTTTTTTTTTTTTAATTCTTGCACGTAACAAGTTCTACTGAGAAAGGGCCACAGTCCAAAGAACAGAAAAACAGCTTTGGGCTAGGCTATGACAAATCTACCTGCTGAAATGACATGGGCCTTAGTCAAAGAGAGTCATGAGTTTGGAAAAAACTGCTCATCTGGATTTATTTGTATCGGGGTTAGTCATGTGACCTCCTGTGATCTCCTTTTGAGATTGAATTTGTATATACTGTATAAGCAATGCATCCTCGTACTGAATAAAAATTTCCAGCAGTCTTACAAGGTCATATCTGGTACAGATTTAGAACTATTATGTCTCTATTAATAGATAAAGAACCATGTTTGTAATGCCTGAAATTTCATTTTGGGTAGAAGCATTTGCACTCCTTTGAATAATAATAATAATAATAATAATAATAATAATAATAATAAAGAATGGTAGTAGGAATAGTAAAAATTAGACTGCCTGGTAGACCATTAGTAACGTTCTCATGGTCACTGTTATCTGTTTTAAAAATCCTTTAATTAAGCAACTCTGATTCGACTGACAACTGCAGAACGTCTTTGCTGCATTAATTGATAAGTGAGCCCATTGCAAATTGCCTGCTGACGTCTCTCTGGAATGACAGGCCCTGGCAGTGCGGTCAGCATTCGAGTCCGACCCTGTCTCTAAGACTGGGAACGCTCGTACCATTTACGTAGTTACAGTTCAATTAAGACATCTCTTCATGCTTAGCAGGTCCTCATGAAAAAAAAAAAAAAAAAAAAAACTTTATTGAAGCTTTATTGCTTCTTAATCATGCTGTCACTTGTCTGAATTTTCAGGGGTAGAAAACAGCAACAGAGCGTATCTACAGGGAATAGATTAATTGTGATGATACAAGATCATCACAAATGATAACAACTAAAAAAATAAAAGTGACAGCTCATCCCCAAATTGTGCGGGAAACCACGAACACACTAGAAATAAAAAACATTTGCACTGAGCTGTTTCGAGATTCTGATGACACAAATTTAACCTGGGGCCTGCATGTGTTATCCTTTTGTGTCGTGAGGAAAGCGGCATTCCTCTCAGCGGGGAGGAAGTCGACAATTCCGCCTGTCATTTCTGAGTCCTTCCTTCTATGGAGGGCGAAGTAAATCGCATAATAAAGATGAGCGAGTGTCCAGGTTCATATTCAACAAAGGCGGTTAACGAAGGAGGAGTAACTGGCAGAAGTCATCATCATCATCATCATCATCATCATTCACTTTTGGCTGCTCCCGTCAGGGGTCGCCGCAGCAGATCAACCTTCTCCATCTCCTCCTGTCCTCCACATCCCGCTCTGTTACACCAACCACCTGCATGTCCTCTCTCACTACATCCATAAACCTCCTCTTTGGCCTTCCTCTTTTCCTCTTGCCTGGCAGTTCCATCCTCAGCATCCTCCTCCCGATATACCCAGCATCTCTCCTCTGCACATGTACAAACCAAAGCAATCTCGCCTCTCTGACAGTAACTGGCAGAAGTGACTTACCTTAAGCCGTGTGATGTGGCTGTAAGTTGGCCAGCAACAAGGAAACATTGTGTTCCATACGTTTTCCTCCAACAAACTTGATTGCAGACACATCCGTTATGGCACTCCTGTTTCATGTAATCAAGAGTACCTGTTCCTTAGAGCAGAGTGACCCAGTGCAGTTCACCTTTGCATTGAGAAGCTGAACAAAGCAAATCCTTAATGTAACTATCTTCAGTGATATTACAAAAAATGATGGTTGAAGATTTAATGACAGAAAATAGCAAACTTAACAATCCCCATGATGTGCATTGTATAATATGAAAATAACCACAATGTATTTCTCTGTTCTGTGCCTGAATTACATTGTGCTTGCTTTTATAGTTGCTTCTTAAATATGTTTGGAAGCGGCACATTTTCAGTATTTGGCTTAGGAAGAGTTTGTCAGTTGTGAATCGTGGTCTTACATAATATTATGAAACAATCAAGCTTAATCAGCGTCAGGTAACATCTTTTGAACAGTATCATACGCTTTGACTGCGTTTAATTACCGCAGCGTCTTTGCCAACTTGACTTAAAACAAGAGCGCCCCCTACGTCAAGCAAACGCAAAAGGCACAAGTCGCTCAACCCGACAGAGGGTCTGTAACGAGGTGTGAATTGTGCGTTTGTCTTCGTTCATAAACACAGTGGAGACGCTGTTTACACAATCGGCAGGCTTTAAATTGCAAGACAAATTCTATACTTGATAATGCGGAGCATAAATCCGTACATTACATAGCGAGATTTAGCCAAAACACATTTGTCATTTTGCGTAAAATGAGAGATATTTTCTAAATCTAATGTATAATTGCCTTTTGGAAAATAAATTCATTTTCTATGGGATTGGAGTTGAACTCCATAAATAGAGCAACAAAGTTACTAGGTGATTTTTTTTTTCCGAGCATCTGCATTTTTACATTGGTACCTATTGCAGGAAAACTTTGCTAACGTCAGATTTCTTACAATTAACGGATAGTTTGCATCGGGTTAACTGCTGTTCAGTATTTCGGAGTTAGAGAATTGATTCCTTCCAAGGTGCGTAAGTATTAGCGAACGACGCGAGAGGATCGATCTTGCTTAATTGTCCATTGTGAAGTACTGAAATGAAGCGATTTTTGTAAATAGCATAACTGTAAGGGTCTATATCAGAGTCAGTCTTCGGTTTATCCACACTTTCTTTCACCGTTCTTCAATTCTGGTGGAGATCGACGCAGAGACGGGTGTCAGATTGTGGTTTTTTCAGGAGCCGCGTACTCGATGACGCCTTAGAGAGGAGTGGTCAGCCTTCTGTAGGTATATATCTCCAGCCACCACCTGTAAGACTCAGAATTCCCACGACATAGTCATCGAACACATAGGCCGAGTTAGTTCTGCCTTTCTCTGTTCCAGTGAGCATAGATCTTGCAACTATGATCAAGAAAATGACACTCTTGGAGAACGAGCTGGACATCCCAACGAAGAACCGCTACAGGATGGTGATTCTGGGGTCCACTAAAGTTGGCAAGACGGCCATCATCTCCCGGTTTCTAAACGAGAGGTTCGAGGAGCAGTACACGCCGACGATCGAGGATTTTCACAGGAAATTCTACAGCATTAAGGGGGACGTCTACCAGTTGGACATTCTGGACACTTCTGGTAATCACCCCTTTCCTGCCATGAGGAGACTATCAATACTCACAGGTGAGCTGGTTTCTGTGTAATTATGCATGAGATCAGTTCAGCTAAATTTGCTTCTGTATTAAGTATGTAGATCATAACGCTTTGGAATTAAGAATTTGTTCATGAGCGAAGTGATTAAACGCTACTTTTGTCTTTGCAGGTGATGTCTTCATCCTGGTGTTCAGTTTGGACAACAGAGAATCATTCCAGGAGGTCAAGCGCCTGAAGCAGCAGATCTTCGAGACCAAGTCTTGTTTGAAGAACAAAACCAAAGAAAACGTGAACGTGCCGCTGGTCATCTGCGGGAATAAGAGCGATCGAGAGTTCTCCCGGGAGGTGAGCCGGGAGGAGGTCGAGCAGCTCGTAGCTGGAGACCAGCAGTGCGCCTACTTTGACATCTCGGCCAAACGGAACACCAACGTGGACTCCATGTTCCGAGCCCTCTTCACGTTGGCCAAACTGCCCAACGAGATGAGCCCGGACCTTCACCGGAAAGTATCGGTGCAGTACTGCGACGTGTTACACAGAAAGTCCTTCAAGAACAAGAAGTTCAAGGACGGTGACGCGTACGGGATAGTGGCCCCGTTCGCCCGGCGCCCCAGCGTGCACAGTGACTTGATGTATATCAAAGAGAAGGCGATCGGCGGCGGCCAAAGCAAGGACAGGGAGAGATGTGTCATTAGTTAAGAGCCGCCTCTCCATCGTGCTGAGATGTGACCAGTACATCGACGCCGTTGTAGAATAACGCAAGTCAATGCTTCGTGGCCCGTGTGCACCCTGGAGTCCAGGACCCGAGAAGCCTGAAAACGGGCGAAAACGTGACGGTTTTCCCGAGATTCATTTACCTGTCAAGCGGGCTCTGTAATTGTAACGTGGCTTCAGAGAACGGCAAATGAGATCTGATTTCAACATTCTGCAAATATATTAGGAATCTGCCTTAACTACAAGGTGATAAGGACGCCCGGGAATGGAAGCGCAACGTGAAACATACTGTTTACATTTTCTAACAGAAATGAACTTGAATGTTTGCTGAAATATGAACAAATGTATTGTGAATGTATATTTATTCTTATATGTGGAGATTTACTTTTGCAAAAAAAATCAATAAATAAAAAAGAAAGTGTAAACATTTTTTATTCCAAGTCAATATACTTAAGATTCACAAATGCATTGCAAGTTCTGTATTTAAGTAAGCAGTTAGAAACTTGCTTTACATCAATAGGGAGTGTTTCATTTTCCTCCCAAACATAAATTATCGTACACTGTACACACTATTCATGTTTTATTTGAAATTCATTTTAAAGACCATTTAAAAATATCTCTAGACTGACATCAGCTGGGACTGGAGCTCTGGTCGGGATCGATGGGAAAATGAAGAGTTCCAAACACCAAGACCAAGCTGAGGATGTGGAGGAATTCTACTTTCAAACATAATAACGATCCAAAGCACACATTTAAACAACCAAGGAGTGGCTTCAGAAAAAGAATACCAGTGTCTCGGAATGATCTAGTCAGAGGCCCACCTTGAATCCCACAGAAAACCTGAGTGATGACCTAACGAGGGTGGTGCTGAATATCCCCTTGCAATCCGATGGAGCTTGAACCTTTTTGTGAGGAAGAATAGGTCAAAATGACAAAGCCCAGATGTGTGACTTGTTGCTGTAATAACAGGAAAAGATGCTTCCTCAAATTATTGAGGAAGTATACTGTACATTTAGACATCTAGGGTACTGTGCTTTATTTGCAATCCTTTTCCGTAAGCATTAGGCATTTGATTTTAGCTTGGATTGCACATTTATCAATCCACCTTTTAAAAACACTTATCAAATATAGGGTCATGTGAGCCTGGAGCCAATCCCAGGAGCCAGCAGGTAAGCAACACCCTGGCTAAGATGACAGCACCTCATAAGGTACACCCAGTAGGGGCAATTTAGAAACAATTCAATTAAATACATAATTTTGGATTATGAGAGGCAAGTGAGATACCTGGAATAAATTTTTACAAGCATGGGGAGAACATGCACATTCCACCCTCAGTGAGGTGGCTTTCATACCCCCTGCACCAGAGGGGTAAGGTGACAGTGCCACCCCCATATGTATTCACATGTATACAAGTATCACTGTGTCACTAAAGCTTTTTCAGGTACTAATGCATTTTACTGGTATTCTCCTGAGTGACTAAATTTTCTATGTTTAGATGACAACACTTTGGAAATAATAGGCTTCTCAACAAAAATACTTTGCAAAAAAAAGCCTCTGAGGTGGACTGCAAAAAAAGTTTTTCCTGCTACATGATGATATGGACATAAATTTTAAACAATTCAGAAATAGGTTAAAGACATATACAAAGAATAGAACATTAAATTATACAACTTCAAACATAGAAAATATAGTCTTTTATTAAACTGCATTAGTTATGAAATTAAAAGAACAGATTTTGTCATATTACATCAAAGAAAAATAATATATTGAAATTCATTTCTAAAAATAACCACATTTACAGGGATGGGGCACCCTTCAATGACAGGAGTTACACGACAGGCAAACGAAAATAGACAAGACACCTCAGGCAAATGAAAACTCTCACTGTTGAGGCAGTCACATGTGGTACACAATGTACATTTTCAGCCCATCTCATTTCACACAGCATTAATTTAGCAGTATACAAACAAATGATAAAAAATAGTCAGTCAGAGCCCCCCCCAATGTCCACATTATGTTTGAAAACAAGTTCGCACTGTTAGCTTGATATTAAATATCCTGGCTGTATGCTCATCCCATGTCATTATGCCTGCAGTCCAGTGGCCTCTAGGCTTTGGGGATGTCGAACACACACAGGGTTTTGTATTTCTGCAGCAGAAGACTCTTGGTGCGAACCTGCTCCCTCAGGCTCTGCAGCTGCCTCTGCTGCTCCTCAGGGCTCTTATCGATCCCTGGCATCGCAGAAATCTGCTCACGTGCTTCCTGGATCCTTGTCTTCAGCTTGTTTAGCTCCTGGTGTACATCTTGACTGTCTTTATCCATGCTTTGTAATACGAAAGAAAGGGAATCAGCAAGTAAGATTTTATTAAACTTATCCACTGCCCGTCATGCCCACTTTTTTTTTTTTTTAATCAAAAGGGTATCACGATATTAAAAAGGAATTAAACTAACAATTTAACGTTTAAATAACGAGATGGTAGATCACTCGTAATAAAAGTGACAGTCTTACGTCCTGATCTCAACAGAGGGATCCTGATGAGCCGCTGATGACGAGTTATTAAATGCAACGATATGGACAGAAACGGAACATTACCAGAAATGGTTTATATACCACACAGTATCCGGGCCAGGATACACCGCACACTCCGCAACCAGCCTACCGTGCAATAATAGCACAGCTAATACCTTGATCGTCATCCTTGTAGCTCCAGGTCATGAATGCGCTGCAACCTATCGTAAAGAACCTTAACTTATAACGTTTTAAATTATGCGAAGCAGCTAACAAGCCGACAGGCTTTCACTGTTATTCCGCAAGCGTCCCGTGTATATTCACAGTAATTAGGAACCTATAGACGAGTGTACACTAACACAACTAACCAAAATTCGCTACAACCCTTACCATTTTATAATATCATGCACCAGAGGAAGCAAAGAGCAATCCTCATCCTCCGTTTCTTGCTGCGCTGGTACGGCTGCCATTACCTCTCAGTTCAAACACTGTAGCAATGGCGCATCTTTAATACGTCACGGCTTTTTTTTTTTTTCTTTTCTTTTTTTTTTTTTTTTTTTTACGTGCGTTAAGTAGGTGTTACGATTAAATTAGGCTATGCAGAACACGTCAGCTTCGCTGTGTTTTTAGTAAGCTAGTCTGTTAAAGTTTCTGATGATTGTGTAAAAATATTGCTACGTATATTTAGTAGTCATTTGTAATACAAAAGTTAAGATTAATTATTTTTAATTTGTTCCTTGTATAGCCTGCTAAATGAATTCAAGAGAAATTGTATTTTATTCCAAAATCTTCATGGAGTTGTACGATAAAATACTATATAACTCATAAATAGTATGAATGAGAAAGCTTTTATTGAACATTTTAAATTAAACTTAAAATTACAAATAGTGAACAAAATGTCAACATTTAATTATTGCTTTTTATTAAAAAAATTACTGTAGGGCAAAAAGGAAGACAAGTCATAACATCGTTACAATAATGTCTCCTGCCTATTACTCTAAAATGACAGCCACATCATATACCTCACAAGTATTTTATTTAAATACGGGATGGAAAATGCAAATAATAATAATAATAATAATAATAATAATAAATAGTGATTCTTAAATTTACTTTGACTTTTGTTTCATTGCAGAGAGTATGAACCCAAGATATTTCAAGTTTTGTCTGGTTAACTTAATTTCATTAGTTAATATATTGTACATCCATTCTTGCATTTCAGGCCTGCAACATATTCCAAAAAAAGTTGGAACAGTAAAGCATTAACCACTTTGTAATGTTGCTATTCCTTCTCACAACACTTAAAAGATGTTTTGGCACTGAGGATACCAAGCGATGAAGCATTTCAGGTGTTATTTTGTCCCATTCTTCCTGCAAACACGTCTTAAGGTGTGCAACAGTATGGGGTCGTCGTTGTCCGATTTCTTGTTTCAAAATTCTCCACCCATTCTCTATTGGGGACAGGTCAGGACTGCGGGCAGGCCAGTCTAGTACCCGTGCCCTCTTCTTCCGCAGCCATGCCTTTGTAATGTGTGCAGAATGTGGTTTTGCATTGTTTTGTTGAAAAATGCATAGATGTCCCTGGAAAAGATGTCGTTTTGAAGGTAGCATATATTGCTCTAAAATCTCAATGTACTTTTCTGCATTATCACATTAATGCATGCATGCATTCTGCATCACAGAAGTATAAATTACCTTTGCCAAGGGCAGTGACACAACCATACCGTCCCATTTTCCATACCGTCCCAAAATTTTCTGATTTGGGGTTGTACTTTGATGATAGCATTTATAATAATTTTATTTAACTGATCATGTCACAGATTGTTAAAGAAAGTTTTAACTAGTGTTAGCCCATTATATTACTCTGAATGAAACTGCTGATCTGCATGACACTTTTTCCAGGCCACCTGTATACCTGTTCAGGACACTTTGGAACACAGGATGGGTTCTCCCATTAACATGCATGATTGTTGTCATTAACTCATAGATTTTTACAAAATCTCTGTAAGCAAGTTCCTTCCATCTGAAAAAGAAAAAAAAAAAAATCACACAATTAAGGGAGATCTTGTTCCTGCTAAATACATGCACCATGGAAAAGTAATAAAATATAATGCTGTTTTCAGGTCATTTTATTTATCTCCCTCGACACACAAACAGATTTTGCATCTGGGGACATTTAAGGTATCCTATATGATCTTAACCCTTAGTGCTGCCTTCATAATCAATATATTAGAGAAAGAAAATCAATAAGTGAGAGTGATAGAAATGTTTTATAATGTAATAATAAACTCTCTCATTTCATTATCCAAATATGGGTCAATCTCAATCACTTTTAGTAAGTGTTACGTATCTTCACATATTGACTTAAAAGTATCAAATGTTTATGGCCGTAATTCTGAGGGAATGACATCTATCTGGTCACCTGGAATCACATTAGCTTGACAGCACTTTATAATAAATAATGTTACTGGAAACTCTGCATGTGGCTGCTTAGGAAATATAACAGTAGGAAAAAATGTTTTAGATTTATGATTCCAAAACTAATTATAATAAGGCATAGAACATCAAAGCAGTGTAGTTATTTCAAAAGGAGGCTCATGTGTGTCATTTGATACCTATTTGTTATTTCTAGCATTCAGTTACAAGTAGGCCCCCCTTTGTCTGCTGTCTCTGGCCTAAAATTTGGATTCAGGTCTCTATGAGTTGTGAGTAATCACTTCCATCTGTCCTTTTTAGATGCTGAAAGCTTCTCAGATCCCAGAAGATAACAGTGGCTGATGGTGATTCTGGTTAGACTGGGTTCTCCCATTAAATCTATAATATATTAAGTAACTGGGAGCGTAATGGATCCAGTGTGGTAGGAAAAACAAACAGAGATGCCAAACAGTAGACTTTTTTGGGTTGGGTAGCATTCTGGAGAAAATACATTAACATAAAGTATTGCCCATATGTACTGTATACATGCGGGACAAACTGTCACTGGCTTAGTTTTACTAATTTCACTCATGCATTAAGGTCACAGCGTTAGTCCTGGGGCCAGTAATGCTAGACTCTGCTGTATAATAGGTAAGCAGCATTAATTGCTGTTCTCTTTTGAGCCCTTTGGTAATACATTAATATGTTTCCTGCTGATGCTTGTAATATGGTTTACTATGGATTTGCTTGTAATTGACAGATGTGGCATACAGGCTGTACCTTTATAACACACTCTTGTCCCGGAAGTCCTTATACAGCACATCCTGGTTTCGATTCACTGGGGCAGCTTGGTTGTTTACTGGGTAACCCTGCAGCCTGACGCCTCCCAGCCCTTTGCGTGATTTCCACCCACAACTCGGAGTGTTTATGGAGTTTGTTTATCCTCCCCGTGAACCTCTTTCCACAGCCCAAATGGGTGTCTCTAATTCTTACATGTTGTGCGTGTATAAAGTACTGTGCAAAAGTCTTGAGCATCATTTCTCATTTCTTCCTATCTTGCTTCCAAAGAGCCAGACTTGTATTTTTTTTTTATGTAGTCCCGAGGAATAGTTCTCCAGGCTTCCTGAAGGACTTTCAAAGTTTTTGGCTCTCATTTTCAGTCCAGTCTCTGTACCTG
>JAACJT020000038.1:0-21290 GCA_009936485.2 Gymnarchus niloticus
GTTTGACGTTTTCATTGATCTTTACCTGCGCCTCTGTGTGAGTCCTTCCACGAACCCGGGTTCGGAAAACCCAACAAAACACAATGAAAATGTCTTAAAAAACAGCCTCATAATTAATGGAATTAGCACAGTAAACATGCCAATAGAACAAACAAAAAAAACATAGCGTTTGTTTAAAAATATTGTAATGTAGAAATTGTCTAGAACATCTATTACCAAATTTCTAGAGTGTTTGTATCAACAAAGGCCTTAGGTCTTACCTACAACAACATGATGTGATAAAAAAATTATTATGAACATTCTTAAAATTTTGTATGGCTCTCTAGTTGCTTAGAAACAAAATTGTAGATATTTCTTGTAACACATCTTTACTCAAAGGTGAAAAGAAATGAATACAAAGCAAATCCTCATCTGTGGGGCCCACTTGCGTGGGGGGGCTGACTGGGGTGGGTTTTTGCCTCCCCCATATCTTTCTGCTCCTCCCCACCCCCAAATAAGCTTCATGATAAACTCACCCCATTTCATGCTACTACTGCCTGTCCCCCAGTCAAACCTCTTTAAAACTAGGGCAGCCCAGCTGCAAAACCACCATAAATACTACATACAGTATGTTAAGGATGCAACAGCTGTCGTAACACACATAATAGTGATAATTTTTCTGAGTTCTCTACAGATTTGTAAACACTGTCACTCCTGCTCCGTGACTGCTAAGGCATAAAAAAATACACACACATAGTTCCCACATATACATCAGAATTTAACAGAAGAAGCAAACCGTTGAGAAAGGACTAGAATTAAAATACAAGAATCAGATAGCATATGCTAAAGGAACACTCCTTTCCATACAAGGAGAACCCAAAGTCTCTGGGCTAATGTTTACAGCAGACAATTGATCATTTTATAATAATGAGATTACAGAAGTACACATATATTATACAATAGTACACCTTAATGTATTACCCAATCCATTTAAACAGTAAAGGACAGAAATGGAGCAAAGTCTGTAATTTCCCACCTTGTGGGTTATGGTGTATGCATACTGTAGCAAATAGTAGATAAGGCTTATTGGATGCCAGATGGGTCTGCATCCTACTGTTTCTTTCGTAATGGCATTTCCATATAGTGAGAAGGAGCCCTGTAACCATGCCAACAGAAAGCAAAGTTCCTCCAGCTATTCAGCAGCCTAAAATGGAAATGACATGAACCTATGAAATCGTCGAGTTTCACACAGCATTACAAAGGAAACATCAAGGTTACCCCAGACCTTCACAAATTAAGATTCTTTACCAACATTTCTGATTTCTGCCACAAAATAGCTTACCTTTTAAGACAATTTCACACTTTAAATATTACTAGTAATTAGTACGTTAGATGATACTTTTTGAGTGAAGAATGTTGATTTAAATAGTCTATGAATATTTTGTTATGTAACATAGCCAATTCAACGGGAACACAGTGGCTCACTGATTAGCATAGTTGCCTTATCTCTCCATGATTGGGGGTTCAAATCCTACCCTTCACGGTGTATGCATGGAGTTTGCATGTTTGTTGGCACCCCATCCAGTGTCCCCTGCCTTGTGCAAGGCTGTCTGGGATTGGTTCCACCCTCACAACCCTGAATAGGATAAAGTGCTTTGGAAAATGGATGGAGGTGTCCTGCTCAGTGTGTTAGTCTTTCAGGTGGTTGGTAGATGTGCCTAATACAGTGGAAAAGGCAATATTGAAAGCAACATTTCTGCCACAGAAAAAAAAATGCACATGCTTTTTTTTATTAAAGATGATGAAATGTGATTCTGCAACTCTCATGGAGAAGGTTTATTGTATATCGGCCTATTTTATACTAC
This sequence comes from Gymnarchus niloticus, assembly GCA_009936485.2. Classification (NCBI taxonomy): domain Eukaryota; kingdom Metazoa; phylum Chordata; class Actinopteri; order Osteoglossiformes; family Gymnarchidae; genus Gymnarchus; species Gymnarchus niloticus. Next base: position 1,845 of record JAACJT020000038.1, read on the forward strand.
GTATTTAAAATGACGACAAATAATTTGTGCTGCTTTTCCAAAAATTCCTCATGATATCAGTAATACTAGAACACACTGTTTGCATTTTGGTATTTTTAATTAAAACATTCCCAACGATTCTGTGTACATCCCCACGGATTTTGTCACGTAGTTACGTGAAAACTCCAGCTCATGAGTCAAAAACTGTGCCAAGGAAAACCGCCACGAAACATGTTACGAGCACAAGACGCTCTCATTTCAAGCAACATCCTGATATGTTTTATATCATTTCAATGACATTACAAGCATTCCATATTAATATGCAAATAATTTTAGTCGATTATGTTCGCGTCATACTCAATTTCGACCAGCCATAACATGCGGGTCGAATACCTATAATAATAATAATAATAATAATAATGAATACTAATAATAATGAATAATAATAAATATCTACACAGCTATTGAGTAAAATTTATGTCAATCGGTATTCTAGAATATTATTGGGCAGAGTCACCATTAAAGCGGCTTCTTCTTACAATGCGAGAATTGATTGGTTTTCTACCTGACCAATTGTATACCTTAAAATTTTTGTATGGCTGCTGAAGACGTCGATCTAAATACTTTGTTTCAATTGGCTATTATTGACAGTCGAAGGAGGGCTGCACAGGAAAAAAAAAATTGTGTTTCCTAGTCTGTGTGCTATGTGGGGCAGTGCGATCAGACGCGTTGCCGTTATTTAAATTGGAATTAATAAATCTGGCATTAAAACTATTGTTTTTACATGCGCGGAAATTTCCAGGGTTTTTTTTTTCCCCTTCTTCTTTGTACATGCTAATTAAGGCTAGCCCTTGACAGTGTTTGTCTGAGCCGTGCTTTAGCCGGTAGCTAACCTGTTAGCGGTAGCAGTGTGGAGGCTATGACTACGGAGCTGCTCTCCGACTTAGACAGCCGCTTCTTCGCCGATAACCTCCTTACGAGCGAAGACTGGGGTGAGTAGCGTCGTCGCCCACGCTCGGCTCCGTGCCGATGGCCGCGATGTTGAGCCCCGATGCCCGGGCCCCCTGTCACTGCTTTACGGCATCCGGTAGTCCCGAGCTGCCCCTTCCTCGTGGATTAGTTCAGGTTTTCTTTCGGTTTTAGAGAACCGGCTCACGGTTAACTTCGCTTTAATCAACCTGTCACCTGCATTGGAGCTGGCCTCCGATAACCCGCTCGTATTTCCGTGTTACTGGGTGTTTTTTCCATATCAGTCCCAAACACGAGTCGTCGTTGAAGAGTGAAAGTGTCACTTTTTTGTTTCCAGAGACCAGTTCTGCTGTTAAACCTGAGTGGGTATCGTAAAGTGTGCTCATATTTTGTACTTGATCATCTTTAGTCACTCGGATCCCAACTGATCCTCATTGGAGAAGCTGGTTTTGATAATGCATGATTAAATATTTCTCTTCCCATTATGCAAACTCGCTGTAATGATATATATTTAACCTCCTGATGCATTGTAGATTTCCCTGAAGTTATTTGATTACCTTGGATGCTATCATAGATATCCCCCCCCCCCATATTCTGCAGAATTTCTGATATGGGTCCAGGTATTCTAACAAAGTCTGCTGCCTAAGGCACTTCACAGAGTCTGGGAAATGAAGCTGCAGTCCCAGTGTGGAGTATTTGTCCGGAGACCGCAGGGGCAGCTAACAAATCCGCTTGCCATAGTGCTGATTTCACTGTCTTTCTTGTCCATCTCTGTCAGATGCCTGTCTGTACCAGTGTGAGAGCATGGAGGAGGGAGAGGACGGGGAGTACGGTAAAGGGCTGAAATACGACACCATGGTAAGAACCTCGGCAGCCCAATCCCCTGACACAGCCGGGCCTTTTGGAACCTCCTGAACTGAATTTGCCATCGGGATATTCTAAAGGGGTGGTAACTCTGTACACGTGGGATAGAATCTGCTGTGTGACTCTTGGTGGTTTTTTGTTGCCTTTGAGGTCATCTATCATCAGCCTTCTGGTCTGTCTGAAGATATAAATATCCATATTGAAAAGCCCCTGTATGCGAGCTGCCTGAAATGCATGTAACACGTGTCTCTGAGGAGATGCGTGCAGTCGGAAACACGTTCTACTTCCGCTGGTTGGGTGTAAGATAGATGGAAGTTCTTGGCAGCGAGAGGCTGGTAAACAGGTTAATTATTGGTTCAGGTAGCTGGTTTAATGATTCTGTGACCTTATCCACCTCTCTGTATGTTTACTCTCCACTTCTAGTTTGATAATGATCTCGTCCTGACACTTGATCCTGACAATCCCACATCGCCATGGAAACACCTCAACGATAACCTTCTGACAGGTAAACAAAAGGATTGCTGTCTGCTTAATATTTTTGTGGATTGCAAATCCAAGAAGGATTTAAAAATATTACTGAAGGAGCATTAAAATGCAATATTTGTTTAGTTAGTGTATGCAAGTATGTGTTGCATTCTCATCCTGATAATCACTGATGTGCTTTTATAGTATTGTCATTTTGTTTTCAGTGTAATTTAGTATTTATTCTTTTCAGGATGATTTTACTGCAATTTATCCAGTTGTGTATTTAAGATGGGGGGGTGTTGCTCAACATCCATTAGAGAAATGACTGCTAGCATGATAACGCTCCTCAGAGAGAGAAGGAAATGAGGTGTGTAGTACAATGCAGGCAGTTACACCTTGTTTCTACAGAGCTAAATCTTCCTTCGTCTTTCTGTTTAAAGGGGAAAGTCCTGTTTTAAAAGACGAGGCGACCATTACACAGCCCTTACCAGTGGATATGTGTAAGTCTGATTCTGTGTGTGTGTGTGTAACTTCAGCTTTATGTGTTAAAATTCTGTGGCTTGTGTTAACGTCATATTGGGGAAATGTTAAAGCCTTGACAGTTCAGCTGGTGCAGAACGGCACAAATAGGCCCGATTTCAGCAATTCAATTAAATAGAATTTTATTTATATAGCGCCTTTAACAAGAAGCACGGTCACAAAGCACTTCACGTAGTCCCGGGCCCAGGGTCCCCAGAGAGTTAACCAAAGGTGACAGTGGCAAGGATAAACTCCCTCAGAAGGAAGAAGCCTTGGGAGGAAACAGACTCAAGGGGGAAGCCCACCCTCCTCTGGCCGGCACCGGGCAGGATAAATTAATTAATACAAATAAGAACAATGTTGCAACAGTCAGGAGGAGTCAGCAGAGCTGGTCCGTTGCACGCTGTATTTATTCAGGCTGTAAAGTGTAGGGGAAGCTTGAGTTCACTCCTCAAATACAAAGCGGGGCTTGTCGTCCCGTCCCCGCCGCTGAGCCGAGCTCGTCTGTCCCCAGTGTTTCAGGTGAAGGCGGAGCCCCTCTCTCCCACGTCCTCCTTGGCCTCTGACTGCTCTCTGACGTCCGGCCCGGACTCCCAGGTGAGCCTTTTGCGGGAGTGCCCCTGTTCTGTCCTCTGGATTGTCTGACCCCATTCTGCTCATTAAAAGAGTCCGCCATTAGCATGTACGTTCAGTCGTGGCAGGTACATACCGTGTAAGCTGTCTCGCTGTTACCGAGTGTGCCACAGTGTACAGTTAGCATGCACTCTGTAACCGTACTGTTCTGCAGGTGACAGTGAAAGGGGAGAATCCGCCGACACCGCCCTACATGTTTGGGGACGTCCTGTCACCCCCTGTCGGAACGTTACAGGTGGCCGTGACACCGTCCACGCAACCAGCATACCAGCCACCCCACATTGGCACTGACCCCCAAGTGCCGGTCTCAGGTAAGCACCCCCCAGCCCCAAGTTTGAGTTAAACAATCCAGTACTCAATAGTGGCTGACTGCTGTAGGTAGAGGCTAAATAAAAATATGGAACAGTTGTTTTATCCCTTTGAACACCATATCGACTGTTAATGAAGAAACATCATAACCTGGTGACGTAAATGGCAACGTAAAATCAGCTGCTCCGTCTTGCATTCCAGTATTTCTGTTCTGGTTTTAAATTGATTGTTTCCTGCCTAAATCAATAGCAAGATTTCATTATTATTGAGTGATGTTCCCAACTGTGAACTGAGTATGATCAGCATTACAGTTCTCATTTACAGGAAAGATCCCCCTCCCCCCCCGCCTGCCTGCAAACGGCTGCCTTGTTTGTTTACCGTGTTAATCTCGTCCCTCCGCCCAGCGGCTCCAGTGGTGCCCTCGGCCACGGCCCTCAAAGCCAGCAGCATCCTCTGCAGCAAGCCGCCCATCCAGCCCCGACCAGTGTGTGTGGCCACCCTGCCCGTCCCTCAAAGCCCCAGCCCCGCCAAGGCCCTTATCCTGCAGGGTCTTCCCGGCATGGACCAGAACCGGCCCGGTGAGTTTGACTAGACGGCATGGCTCTTTGCCTCCCTCTCAGAACAACGGTATGGGCTCCAGTCAGGACAGTGCTCTGCATGGAGGCCATTGTTTTGACCCTTTTTATCACAGCTGTGATGTTTTGGCACCAAAATGACACCTCCTGATCTTTTTAAGTGCAGTATTTACCAGATTTCAGTCTTCTTTTGAGTCCCTTTAATGCCAGCATATTTCTGCTGAAAAATCGAGATGTTTTTAAATGTTCTGTACCATTTTCGGAGGATGTGGTGCCCTCAGATGCATCCAGCTGCCCGTGTCTGAACCTTCCATCTCGTCCCCCCCGTTCCCCTAGTCGTGCTCTCACAGTCGGTCTGCCTGGGTTCAGCCCCCGCCATTGTCAAGGTGGAGCCCGTGTCTCCCAGCATTCAGCACTGTGCTGGCCCACCTGCCCCACCTGCTGCCAAGCCCATCATCCCAGCCACGTCTCTGCCTGGCAACAACAGCAACGACATTGATGTATGTGTTTGTTTGTTTGTTTGATTTTGTTTTTTGTTTTGTGTGTTGTCTTTCCTCTTGCTGTCTGGACACTGTATACTTGATGTACTGTATTAACTTCTCTCAGCATGCTGTCTATTGTACAGTCCCGTCACCCTGCGTGTGTGTGTGTGTGTGTGTGTGTGTGTGTGTACGTACCAGTGCCACGGTAACGTAAACACCCTCGTACCCTCAGATGAAGGTGCTGAAGAGGCAGCAGCGAATGATTAAAAACCGGGAGTCTGCCTGCCAGTCACGCAAGAAGAAGAAGGAGTACCTGCAGAGCCTGGAGGCCCAGCTGAGGGAGGCGCAGCGGGAGAACGAGCGGCTCCGCAGGGAGAACCACGCGCTGCGGGAACGGCTGGCCGGGAAGGAGGTACCGGGCGGGGGGCATTCTGGGTGGACAGCTGAGCCGAGACTCGTGCGTGCCGGCTGAACTTTGCCCGTGGCGTAATTAATGTTTAAAATAGCAAAGAGAACAGAGCATGAACGGCTTACGGAAACGCCGTTTTGGGAGGTGTTCGGTGTCCCTCGCCAGAGCCCCTGCCGTTGAGTCCCGGGAGCGTTATCCAGGACACGCTATCACCTCAGTTCTCAGTCAGTGTGCTTCCTTCTCAGTGCTCCCTGATTCCCAGAGTAGCATCTGTGTGCCTGTGGCACTTTAACCCTTTACTTTCTGTCTCTTCCTTCAGGGAAGTGAGTCAGGCAGCAACAAAAGAGCCGTGTGCGTCATGGTGGTGCTGCTCTTCATCACCTTCAGCTTCAGACCTGTCAGGTACAGCTCAAAAACAGTGGGATAGTAACTAGTTAATGTGCCCTGCGATGGGCTGGCCTCCCTGTCATGATGTCCCCTATCTTGTGGCATGTCCTTTCTAGGATGGGCTCCAGCATCACTGCAACCCTGGATAAGTGGCTTTAGAAAACAAATGACTGGATGGATGATTGATGTGACATATTTTCTCGACAGGCCAGTGATGCAAAGGCATCTTTTCTCAGCTCGAGTATCATCTTGTGCTTCATCATCTTGTGCTCCAGCATCACAGACAAGAAGTTGGAGCAGGGGTTCCAGGAAGGGGCGGCCCCTCTCACTGGCAGACACCTCCTGGAGATCGGGCAAGCTGAGGAGGGTAGCAGGACACGCGGGAGTGAGAGGGCAGGACTGGAGAGGGTGGAGAGTGAGGAGGAGGGCGAGGAAAAGTGGAGGAGAAGCGAGCTGGAGAGAGAATCCGTGGACTCATACCAGCTAAGGTTGTCTGCTCCTTTACTAGAAGCCCTAAACATGAAGCAGATTATGGTGGAAGTCTGCATCTCGACTTGCATGATGTTCTGCTTAATCTTAAAGAACTGAAATATGACCTAGTATGTCATAGGCAAGCAGATTCTAGGTACCTATATCTCAGTTCTGTTAGTCATCACCTAAATGGTGACTAACACCAAAAATACTACTGTCCTGTATTAGATCTGTTGATATGAAATGAAACATTTCTTTAATCGTTGTGTGTAATAAGTAAGCTTAGTGATTTTGCTGTGTTTAAGGCTATGTTGTAAATAAGTTATGGTAATGTTATTTCAGATTTATTAATCACTGTTTTGGTGGTACTCTGTGGGTGGTAAGATGGTGAGGAAATGAGGGGTAAAGCTGGTGCTTTTTCTAGGCTGACCTCCACTTTCCCCTCTACTCAGAAACCTAAGCGGCGTGTTCAGTGACATGAAAGACCTGGTTCTGCCGGACCTCGAACGCTACTTCACCGCCTCTGACTGCCGGCAGTTCAACCGCTCCGAGTCCCTCAGGTCAGCCCCGTGTACGTAGGTCCCACGTCCCCTTGCTGTGAAGACGAGCCGCTTGACAGTTCCACATTCTGGCCGGTCTAGGCTTGCAGATGAGCTGAGGGGCTGGGTCCACAGGCACCAGATCGACCGGAAGAAGTCCGGAGGAAAGGCGAAGATAGTGAAGAAAGCCAGAGTGGCTCAGGTATATGGCAGACGGCATGATGGGGCTCTGAATGGAAGCCGTAATTAAGTCACATCATCATTATTCCCAAGGCATTAGGAACTGGCTGCCAACTGAAGCCAGTAGATTATTATTACCACACAGGTAATAGTGCTAATTCTGCAGTGCAATTACAGAATGTCAACCTTATGTAATTGTCTGCGACTTCCTCTCCTCTTCCCCTGCAGAAATCCCAGCAGAGGAAGGTGAATTTCTCCAGATACCTTCCCATCCAGACGCACAGCTCGATGGAGAGGTGAGAGAGCCTCCTGCGGCTTGCTGAATTAATTTTCTGCAGGTTTACTCTTTGGTAATTAAAGACGACCTCGTCTCGATTATTGTCACGTGTTCAGTGTCATCTTTCCTGCTCTTGCAGTCTGCCCTACCAGCCAAACTGGTTAAGTCACTCCCATCTTGATCCAGTGTCTTTATTTCTCTCTTCACTGTCGTGAATCGAGTTTACTGTTTCGCTTCTCTTTTTGTTGAGTGTTCAGTTAGACTTTCATTGTGTTTTTGTGACACTGCTCTCACTACCTCCCTCCCTCCCCTGGTCACAGTCCTGTGTCACACTGTGGTGGGCTGTGATACGATATTCCGACTCTCCCTTTTACAGTCAGCTGCAAGTGTTTCCAGGACCAGAGGTCAGTTACAGTGACTTCCTGGATGCCATCGATCGGCGCGAGGATACGTTCTACGTGGTCTCCTTCAGACGGGTCAGTCTAGTGGGGTCCCTAGAGGAGATTCTGTGTCAGGCCACCCTGCTAAACATGTTTTATGCCATTAAATTACTGTCAGTTTGAAGTGCTATTATCAGTAATTGTTTAAAAACATTTCATTGGAATCTGAACCAAGTTTTGTTGAAGTGAAAGCTTTTTGCTTTTGTAAAAATACACTAAACAGCAGCCATTTTCACCCAAGTTTAGCATCGCCACCTGGTGGTGAGGCATCCAGCTGCACTGTCATGTACCCTGTCCCCCTGCAGGACCACCTGCTGCTACCAGCCATCACCCACAACAAAACCACAAGGCCCAAGATGTCTCTGGTGATGCCTGCCGTGTCTGTTAATGGTAACCATCTCGGCCATCTTCATCCACAAATGAAGGACCATAAGGCCATGAGTCCACCTCGCAGTGGTCCTTTGTGATTTTCTCTCTCTCTCTCTCTCTCTCGCAGAGAGCATGTACGAGTCCTCCCAGCATTACGAGATGATGATGCAGGTGGACTGTGAGGTCATGGACACACGCATCATCCCCATCAAGGCCTCAGCTGTCCCCCCATCCCTGCGGGACCCTCGGCCGCCCCCTCCTCCTCACCACCACCATGGCAACCATTCCTCTTTCCGCGCCCGCCACCCCCACAGTTCCGGGCAGGCGGCGGCAGCATCCCCACGGCAACCGCTGCCTGCCAGTAGAAGGGAAGCTGACTATTTCATCAGCCAGGAGGGGGGTGTTTGAGAGTAAGGGAGGAGGTCGTGAGGGACAGGGGTCCCACAGGGGGTACAAGGAGTGGCAGAGGAACTGCAGGGATTGGATGAGAGATGTCACGTTGAAGAGAGATTGTACAGTAATTATAGGATGGAGAGCAATTAGGGAACGATTGGGACTACTAAAAACGAGGACCAGACAGCATTCTTAACACGTTCCAGCAATAGAGACGTGTCGTTTTGAGTACTGTGTATCCAAAAGGGTGTCTTCAATCTCATTCTGTGTACATAATTTTTTATTTATTGTGCTGTTTTTTTTGCCAACGAGCGCATGAGGTAGCTTGCCACTTATGGATGTAGCTTGAAAGCCAGCGGTTTTTCACCTATTCAGTTTGTGTCCCATCGACGTGAAGATGTTCCTTGGCTTGCTTTACGGTGCGGAGTCCTGAAGCGACCGGGAAGGAGGAGTGCTCTCGCTCACCTTGTGCCGTTCCAACCTGAAACGGAACGCTCTGTGGTCCGTCACGCATTGTAGTGACTCAAATTTTGCACAGGGTGTGGTGTGAGGAGACTGATTGTGGTTCTTAGGACAGAAAAGCCCAGTTTTGTATAGTTCTTTGGTTTCTACGTTTTGTCGGGCAGTTCTGACCCAAACCCTGTGCAATTCTACTTGTTGATTGTGAAGTTCAGTTAACCTTTTTAATGTTGTTCTCTCCTTCCACCCGCCACAGCTGTACGACTTGTAATAACACTTATCCAGTGAAGGTTTAAAGCCTTATTTAAAAAGAATCCTTGTTTGTCATAGTTGTAAATATCATGGAAATATTCCTGCTTGTTTGTGTTTTACCATGGAGGGAAAAAAATACATCGTGTGTTTATCTGCCCCTGGATTTGTAACAGCAGAGCTGATCGTGGAATGGCGCCTGTTAAATGACCAAAGTCTGCCAAGAGGAAAATGGACAGGTGGAATCTACAGCAGGCTTGTCGAGACAGCAGCAGGGGGCGCTGTGCAAACTGATGTTTTCCCACTGGCCCAAGACCTGGTAATTCTGTAGAAAATCCGTGTAAATAGCGGTAATGACTTATTTTTATTATCACTGTTGTTTTTGTCTCTGACTTTTTTGTGTTGCCAGTCAGATATGCTGTGCATTTTAACTTTGTTGTTTTGGAACCACTGAATTGATCGGAAGTTTTTTTTTTTTTTTTTTTTTATGATTTATTTTATTGGGGGGGGGAGGAAGGCATGGGCAAATTCAGCCACTACATAAACAAAATTACAATGTTACAGCCTGCTCATTTTATGTTAATGGCATTAAAATATTCCAGAAAGTCCTCATTATTTTAGGTTGTTCTCTTAAAGCTTTTATAAACAGCCCTGCAGTACAGTGACCAACCTGGAAATGTTGAAATGTTGTCTTGACACCATTACAAGACAAGGGTACATAAATTCTCCCATACTCATGTAGATCCAGACAACACTGGCCTTTCTTTTAATCTTTTACATGCTTTTCCTCCAATGACAGACAGGCCTCTCTTCTAAGTTCAGACACATGGTGGTGCAGCTGGGAGACCCAAATGCTGCAGGTTTATGCTGAGTTTTATGGACCTGAGCATTCCTCTCCATTCTAGCTTTGTCATATACAGATCTGCACCCGAGGAACCTTTCAAAGGGGTTAAAACAATGGTGAAAATTCCTCGCACCCCAGCACAGGTGCCCCCGAACACTTACCTAGGGTTTGTGACCCTGTAGTCAGAGTCCACTTGTACCACGGTACATAATACACCCAAATCTTCACGTTATATTCTGTATGAATTGTTACCCCATAATCACGTAAATATTCTCTTTTATTTTTGCTAAATTTAATTTTCTTGAAGCCCTTTATGTCATCTTTCCCAGAGTCGTCTTTGACAGTTTGAAGTTCCACCTCATTTGTAGATGAGACCATTTTGTTAAATAAGATGATTAGTGGAGAAGTTGTTTGCTCTTATGGCTGCTGTTGGCAAAATTGTGTAAGCAGTCCTCAACAATGGCTGTCTGTTCCTCCAGGTGTGTGTTGACGGAAAATGTACTTCTGAGGCTAATAGTCGATGATGTGGTTTATGAACATGCTGAGCCATGAGTTTTAACAGCAAGACTGACAAACCCAAGCAGTGACTGTCACAGTAGTGCCCTTGTAGCTGTATTACTATGGAAATGATTCATTTCACTAAAGAGATCAGCATTTCACTAATTATACTGAAAATGAGCTAGCATTCTAGAAACAATAATGGTTAAAAAGCCAATAGTGATATAAATACTGCCAGCACTGAGATTTAAACCTATGATCTTCCGCACACAGATGCCAATCCAACTGAGTTGCACGCTACCCATCCTGCCAGTACATTTAACGTTGTCTGAATGGTTTAAAGAATTATTTTTACAATCTCTTAAGCAGTCCATTATAGTTCTGGGGTTCATGGAGTTAAACAGTAAGATGCAGAAGCACACTTGAACATACCTCAGTAGGAGCTCTCAAACAGGACTTTGCAGGTGGACCCCTGCCAAGTCATACAGCCGTGTTTCGCAAAGCTCTTTGCTGCCGGATCTGCAAATAAGGATGTTGAGGAATGGTGCCCTCTTATTCATAGTGTTAGCCAGCAAGATGGAGCCCAGACATCGTGGAGCCAGAGGGCAGTAGGTGAACTGTTGTTTTGGTAGGTGACAGCAAGAACAGAATTTCAGGAGGTGAAATAATGGAAAATTGGAGTAAACCGCTGCCTTTGTGAGGGCCCGTTACGGTAATTAGACCTATAATCAGGCAGTACCGAACTGGGATGGGGTTCTGGATGAACGGTCTCAAGTGTTACATTAACTCGAGATATCAAGCGTGGCAACTGTAGCCCCCAATGCTTTTCCTGGATTTCCTTTGTGTGAGTGCTTTACCCTGCTGCATGGCATTTACCACCAGTGCCACACTGAGGCCAGTTTTACATGGTAAGTGTTAATTAACTGAAAAAACTGAATGCCCGACTCAAATCTCCCCGAATTCCTTCACCCAGTATTCTGGGGACTACAGGGTTTGATATTCATACTGTGTGGAACAGACCCGCAGACCTTCTGTGTTGTTTTGTTCATGATAAGCAAACAACCAGTAAATCAGAGGCGTGCTGATGACGTCTCAATGCATGATTAAGTGGTGCTGGTGCCGAGCTGAGCGCAGCGCTGTAAAACCTGCCGACAGCTGGAAAGGGACGACGATCCTGCTAGCCACCTGTCAAGGCAGACACCTGCCGCTAGGGGGTGCTGCAGCTCTGTAATTGGGAGCAGCGGGAAGTTTGCAACTGATGATTATAGCAGTTCTGAGAAATTACGAGTTTTAAAATGCAGAAGTGCATAAAGGATGCATTATCAAAACGACATGTTTTACTGTAGTAAAGTAGCACAGAGTAGCACGTTACTGTCTTTAACGAGTTATAGCATTAAAAATAATTCACACGTATTATAGCCCAGTATGCTGTGAATAGGCACAGAAGAGGCCATCATTTTCACGTTCTGGAATCTCTATATCGAAATAATTCACAATTATGAAAAATCCAGTGCATATTGCAATAAAGATGTTTTATTTTGACAGAGTTCAAGGGTCCTTTGTTTATTCAGCTGGATGAGACAAAGTCGGGTTAAGCACTTCACCGGAGAGCCTGACTTGCCCCCACTTGCTGCTTGAATCTGTTTCCAGTCACAGGGGCAGTTTAACTGAATACTCCAGCATCTGTGGCCCGTTAAGCCAAAGGCTTGCTGCGTAGAACAATGTAAAGTAATACTGCCTGGGATTTCCCATCTGCTACATCGAAAAATCAGAGTCGTGATTCTACGGTTCGACCGTAATGTGTATGTTAAATATTAACTATATATCTAATAATTAATGTTAACAAAAAATATAGTTAGATGGATGGTTGTTTTGACGTATGTATGATAGTGGTAAACAGTGTGATGTAACTATGGATAGGAATCAAAGATTTTCTGGACACTACAAGGCAAAGAAAATGATCCCAAAGCCTCTTGGATAAAATGAGTGTTCACTGTTATGCCAACAGCTGAACTGAAAAAGAGATGAAGAGAGAGGGAGCGAAAGAGAGTCACTGAGATGAAGGACTGCCAAGCAAGCCCAGGAGAGAGGACACCCAGAGGAAGTAGGATATGATAATGACTGGTTGCCCCTGACAACTGTCAGGGATGGAAACTCATTAATGAATTCGCTTAACAAGATAAAAGGTCCCCATGACATCATTTCCTAATTGCATGGTTTTCAAATGGTGATGTCATTGCAATTATATTATGAGTGCCTGATATAATTTTAAAAAAAGTAATGTGCATATGCTTTTTCATAATACGTTTTGGCCTGATGGGAGAAAGATTAGCCAGTAATCAAATTGTGAGTGTATGTCTTTCTCCTGCCCCTGCTTCTCTATTTTACTCCAGTCTTCAGTCATTATCTTATTTCTGGTGAGTCAGTCTCAAGACTCTTCAAATAACTCTAATGCCTTCACGCACAATCAGGTGGTTTCACTCTGTCTTCTGCAGGAGGAAGGGGGAGCCCCTGGACTCTGCTGGCCATACGGCGGTATCTGTCTTTCACAGGGAGGAAGGGGGAGCCCCTGGACTCTGCTGGCCATATGGTGGTATCTGTCTTTCACAGGGAGGAAGTTAATCCAAAATAAACAAGCAGGAATGTATTTGCATCCATGGTTCACTAACACTTGAGTAGGGATATGGACAGAGAGGCATATTTAATCAAATTTTAGGGACTGACCCAAACACTATAGGGTTCAGTTGATTCACCAAACACTTCAAGCCCTAGAGGGACCATTTGGTGACGGAAAGAATGTCCCCAAATGCTTAACTGGGAGGCCCTCTTGAAGTCTTTTGAAAGACCTGTATTTGAGCTGGCCTTTCTTTCCAAATAGTTTGTGTGCCTGGGTGGCATTACAGGGCAGCCGTGCGGAACAGGGGCTCCTTGTTAGCGGTATACGACCAGCAGTGCCCCTGTGTGTGTGTGCCGCCGGTGCGTGCCAGTGAGGTCGTCTCCCTCCGCCTGGTGTGGAGGATGATTCAGCCAAACCCGTTACTGTACGGCTTTATATCAAATGCAGTTTGGTTATTTCTGTGCTTGCAAGATAAGGCGGTAAAGTCAGCCAATTCTTTTCAGGCCTGCTAGCAGTACAAGATTAAAGCCTGCTCACTTTAGGGTTAATACGGCCCTCTGCACCCCCATCTTTTTTTTTCTGCTCATTTGTCTTGAAGCACATCCCCAGCTAATTTTACTCAATTCACTATTCATTTCGGTTTGTTCTACGCAGTCTGGCCGGTTCGCCCTTCTTCAGAGGAAACTCACTATTCTGTAAAACCTGCCTGGCCGTTTACAGCCAGTGGCTCGCTGCCCAGGTCCTTGTGCTGACACTGTGCATGCTGGGCCATGCTGCACGTGTGCTGTACATGTCTGGTCCCTGTCTTTAGAATCATTTTATACATCTGCATGTGTTCACCAGCGGAAATGAAACCTGCTTGCGATTTCCCTTGCACACTACCTCTCATTTTGCATTGCGATATAAGAGGCCCAGGAAACACAGAACAGGAAAGAGCATCATATCATACCTCTGCCAGGTAATCTGTGTTTTTTACAGGTAGGAGTGATAGCATTGCGCAAGAGGAGTGCGTTTATTGTCGAGCTGCATAGGGCACAGGGCCGTCTGCGTCTGCGTGCCGTTGGAGGTCGTCTGCACATACTTGAGGTGTTTGCGACGTGAAACAGAATGGCAGCTGTCAGATGACAGCCCCTTTCCCACAGCAGTCACGTTGGTTTCCCACAATCACTATTAGATCCCATTTACTATCATTTTTTTGCCTTGTTAGAACATGTGGTAATTGTTCGACGCTGTTGTGTAGTTACTAAATGCTTGCACATCTGGAAATAACTGCTAATGCGTTTGTTTTCAAATATCTCTAGTAAAAAAATCTCACACCGGATCTCACGAACAATGCAAGTTAATGCGTTCCCAGTACAATGAACTGCAGTGCCAGAAATGGAAGCTTTAAACAATGCTGCCATGGTTACCGTTGTTACATTGTCCGAAATGTCAAGCCACAGCCACATCCCTAAGCTCAGTGCTAATCTGGTGTCATGGATGACATCACTACCGAAGGCCGGAAATTAATTGCACTTGTCGGCATGGTGTTATCATAATCGCAGTCTATTCATTTCCAGAGGGTTGAGAGGTTTATGTTCTGTACATTTGGTTCATGCTTTCAGAGGCCTTTACCATAGCTATCCATGAGGGATTTTCATCTCGAGTTGCAATGTACCAATTGTAGCAGCCCACCTAGTCACTGATGTCTTTGTCCTAAATGTTATATTTATTAGGTTATATACATGTGCTCTGCAGAGCCAAGGTAAATGACAGCTTGCAGACTTACTGGATATGACCTTGCCTCTGAAATACCCCTTTGTGTGAGTGTGTGTGCCCTGCGATGGACAGACCACCCATTCTGGGGTGTCCCCTGCTTAAGGCCTTTGACTTCCTGGCGTGGGCATCCACACATCATCATCCTGTACTGTATAGTTTGGAAGCTGGATGGATATTACCTGCACCAGACGTGGCTAAGCCCCTTCCCATTGGAGAGTTTGGACTGAGGGAGGCTAACTTCCATGAGTCTAGGCATTCATTTTGTCTGATCTCGATCTGCATTATTGTGCAGTCATATTCCAGTTCTGCAGCCATAGGGGTGCTCATGGGGGTACTGTGACTTCCCCAGTTATCAAGACGTCCCGATAGCCTACTGGACACAGTCTGCCCTATTTTTGACCACGGAGGAGCATCTGGGTTTTCTGGAGCCCCAGCGTTCCAGTGCGTTTCCACTGTGCTTAATGTCTGTCTGCTATCTGCTGTGTACCTGAGGCATTCTGCTTGCCCTCTTGGGAATGGTCCAGGTGTATGCTGCTTTTCAGATTAGTTGCGGCCTTCCCTTCATGTTTTTCTTATGTGTGTGGGTCTGCTTGCACGTCTGTGTGTGTGTGTAAATTACACCTTCCTGTTGAAAAAGCTATCAACCCAAACCAACACCTTAAGAGTGAATTAATCCCGATGAATCCTAATTTATCCACATGTGATCAGAGATGGTGGTTAGTGGGAATGATGCTCTTTGTGTTTCCATCTCTCTCTGTCCTTGTATGTGTTTCTCTTTCACATTCCGTCCGTTTCTCTGTTTCCTGAAAGGTAAACACTGTCTGGGCCACCATTTTGGCTCCAAAGTGTGTAACTCTCGGCTGGAGTGGAAGTGACTGACAGAGTGAGAGTGAGAGAGAGGGTGAAAGAGGGTGAGAGGGAGAGGATTTGCATTGACGGAACATTTATGACCGTGCGCGTGTCTGCGATTGCATGCGTGCGAGTGTGGAAACCTGGAAATGAAGCACAGAATGTCAGAGTTCTGGGACCCTGCTGGCAGCAGCTCAGTGATGCAGAGTAGGGACTGTGGCAGGAGGCAGGTGTCCATTTTGGCTCTTTGTCCTTGTGTTTATGTCTTTCCCTGCAGTGAGGAAGGAGGGAAAGACAGTTACCATGAGTGGCCTTTTATATATCAGAATTCAGGAAGAACATAAAGGCATATTCGTCTGAAGGGAATTTGACCTTCATTGTAAATGTGGGCAATATTTTTGGAACACAGGACAGAGATGGTTGACTGAAAGGTTGGGTAGGTGGAAGAGGAGGTGGAGGAAGAATGAAGTGTTGAAATAAACACAAACAACGGGTGTAGTGCAGCCCTGTGTCTATGGTTTCCTTTGATTTATATGCTCTTGGTGTTTCGGAAAGGTGTGGAATATGGCAATAAAGTCATGGCAATAAAATCATGCTGAGTTTGGGGGGAGCAAGGAGAAAAGAGCTGATGTGAAGGTGTGGGTGGTAGAGTGGGGCAAAGGGGGAGCACGTCAGGGGGGCAGTGTATCCAATGTAGAGAAAAAGAGGGAAATGAACACTGCTCTGGAGAGACTGGCTTTTTAAGGAAGAAGAGAAGGCTGCGAAAAGACAAGGTCGGCCGTATCTAAATCTTTAGGAGACAGTTAGACTTCGGGGCATAGATGGCCCACAGTTGTTGGTGACTGGTGTGGGTGAGCAGCCTGAGCTAATTTAGACTCACAAGACCTGAAAATCAATTATACCATGGAGCTTAAGAAGGCAGAGCCCTCAGTGGAGGCTCTTCAGTTCAGCCTTCTTCTAAAGCCTCGCTGGTCTGACGTCCCAACACTCCTTGATTCCGAATCAGGAATCGAACTGAGCTTTTCTGACAAGGTGACAAGGGGGTAAGAAGGACGCGGGAATCAGAGAAACAGGGAACAGAGAGAAATGCTACAGCAGAAATGTTGAGCTACTGCTGTTGATACAGTCATCCATCCGTCCTCCAACCTGTCCCATTCAGCACAGTCAGACTCCCAGTGGGATCCCAGTTGCTCCAACAACCTTATAATTCAGCAGATGTTTGCACCAAAAGGATCATTTGCATTACAAGGTTTAATCAACATGTAAAAGATGAATTGAATATTCTCACCACCAGTTTGGAATCAATGGCTGGCACTTCATGGAGAGCAGCGAGCCGTCAAATTGAATTTCGGCATTCAACAGCTATTTAGCCAATGGAAGCTGCCCAGCGGAACGTTCTTTCTCGAGTTATCAGTTTGAAATTGCAGTGATTCGCCGCATTTATGGAAGAACAACGTCAGCACCCTACCACCGGGTCTGAAAAGGAAAACGGAGGAAAGTAATGGATCTTCTTCAAGTGGGTGCAGCAGCACCTGATTGTGACGAACGCAGGAGATGTGAAAAGGAAGCACATTTATTTGTCACTGATAACATGCCTCACCTTTCACTTAAGCTGAAAGTCTGGAGACTGACCAATTAGAGATTCTGGAGCCTTGCATTGTTACGGCCATCACAGAATGTCCAAATTGTGATGGGTGGGAGGTCAAGCATCTCCCTTGTCAGCGCATGAGGGTGAATTAACGGGGCCTGGTGGAACACACACTTGGTGACGCAATGCCTGAGGAATGCAGAAATCGACCCAGAGAGCGAGCGACACGCAGCAAAGAGCAGCATATGATGCCAGGCAGAGGTGGAGCGAGCTAACAGATTACTGGTAAAGGGGGCTGGCATCACGCTTCCTACAGAAGCACTGGCTAACAAGCATAAACTCAACGTGTTTAAAGGGGCAAGAGGCTCTCACCTGAAACATATTAAAGACATCTGCATTACATGGACATTTGGAGGGGCTGGAGTGGGCAGTCATGTGTCCCCAATAAAGGCTTCTCTTCACCTCATGGCCAAATGTTTTGCAATGATGCGTTTAACAGCTGTTGTGAAAAATGCATCACTAATGTTGGACAGACACACATGCCTACATAACCTGAAGCTATGGTACACACAGCTTAGATCCACACACCATCCCAAAAGTGCAGACACGTCACCGCTGATGAGCACTGAAAGAGATAGGGAAACAGCCATGCCTTTCATCATGGGAAATTCATTAGAACCATGAATGGACCATAAATCTATATGTTTTTCCTCAAAACTGTCTAATGAATCTGATATTTATTAAAAAAATAGTTTTTGTTTCTTTATTAGATTACAAATTAATTAAATCAAGACATTTTATATTTTTGACAGTGTGTTAAGATTTTGTCACTAGAATAGACTTGAAATTTATGGGCACCAAATTGCTCAGACATACGCATGCCGTATTTTTGTTCTTTTGTTGAATAGTTCTTTTACAATATTTATCTAAATACATTCTAAAATGAGAAATGAAACCACAGTGTTTAAAATTTTTAATGTTAAACATAAGAAATCACATATGGTTTGTGTGTTCCTCACTCCTTGTTACCTACTGGTATAGCATGGAACCCTCAGACAAAAATGTACAGTCACATACACAGAGAGACAGACACAGCCTATGGGAGTCTTGGCGGGGCCCTTCCTTCAGGCTCTCCCAGACCACCCGTGAAAGCACAACTGTTCACCGAAATTTGGTGTCAGCTTGCCGTCTCGTGTGGTATTTATTTTCATACTTTCATCTGAGCCACATTTGGTTTTTCCTCTTTAGCAGAAGAGGACCTCAAAGGGCACTTACGTGACTGATGGGGGACTGTGACACAGAGTCAGAAGGCAGGGTTAGTATAGTAGGGATGCTGGGAAATGAAGCCAAGTTCTCCAGCCCATTCTGTATTAACATCAACGGAGTTTAATGGACGAGACTAAGACGCACTTGGAGGCATCACTGGACGTTAAGGCCGGTGCAGAGTGAGAGAAATAGACAGGAGGGTTAGGGCAGGGGCTTGGGGATTCTGGGGAGGAAGTGGTGGTGGAAAAGCCTGAGCTGTAGAGAACAGACCCAGACTTATACTCAGGTCATATTAGAGTCCTAGAAAATGGTTCCAAGTCAAGCAGTGCGGTAACCCTGCCCACCTCTGCTACAGTCCCATTCAATGCTATCACTGTTCCTGCCTCTCGTTCACCTTCAGCTAATGGGTACAGAGCCCACGGGGGGTTTGGGGCAGAGGTGCAGTCTCTTTCTCTGGAAATCCTTCACGCCCTCCTTGTCCGACATGTCTCCCCTGTTCTCTCTTTTCTCACCTTGTCATTTTCTCATTTCTCTGATTCTCCAACTCCTATTTTTCTCAATGGCTGGCTTCATCCCTGTCACTTTCTCCTCTACTCATCTCTACAATGAAGGTTATTCACTTCCCTGGAGACAGAGGCTGTTTTCATTGCTTTCTGTGTGCTAAAATTCAACACCTTCCTGTTCCTTTCCCTGGGTTCCTTATCCATCCATTTTTCTCTGTATTCAAAGGTACCATGACTTTCGGTTCAATTCAATTTCATTTAACACTGCGCATCTATCCATGTTCCATAAACCATTATCCAGTAGTGTCACAGTGAGCCTCAGGTGGAAGTCACGGTCATTGTTGCCTATATCAGGGAACACCTGGGACGAGAAGCCATGAACACACACATCCAGATACTCACTCACCTAACCTTGGGTCAAAATGCCCAGTTGGCTGAGACCATAGTGGTACCCACTGAACCACCACAGTGCGATGAGACCACAGTGCGATGAGATCACAGTGGTACCCACTGAACCACCACAGTGCGATGAGATCACAGTGGTACCCACTGAAC
>JAACJT020000038.1:49412-64055 GCA_009936485.2 Gymnarchus niloticus
CTACACGGCTTAGCTCATAGTTTCACTGAACTACGCAAGCCCCTTCGCCACAACAAGGCAGTGATCCATTGAAGGGGCATAGAATTAGATGGATATATTTCAGAACACGGCCCATAAGAGCCAGCACTGACCCTTCATTCTCTGGCCTGTGTCCATACAGGAAGTCATCCTTGATGGCAGCGTGACCCAACACAAGCTGTGGAAACTGAGCCCTACATCGCAGTACATAGTGCAGCTGAAGGGAGAGAGGCAGGGACAGCACACCGCAACTATCTCTACCGAGTTCACCACCGGTGAGTGGGGCCAGAAGTGGGAAAACTAACATTGACATTAAACTAGTATTATCCCATGATTGAAACTACTTTCAAGATTTTGTATGGTGAGCAAATGTGTGGGTTTTAATGTGGGCTTTAAGTACTATCACTAAGTTGGGAGGGACTATGTGCTGGAATCTGGAGAGTCATGGGTTCAAATCCCATGGTTACCCATTTACTCCCTATTGGACAGGTCTTGATAATAGTCTCACTTCTGCTGGAGATCCTTTTCCAGAACTGATTTTCCATAACCTGGGCTCAGAACTGCATTTAATCTTTCTCTGCGAAGACTTTATTTAGAAAACTTTATTGATCCCAGGGGGAAATTCTTTTGCAAACTGCAGCAGAGTGAAGTGCAGACAAAAAAGTAAATAATGCAAACAAATTATATTAGAAAGTAGCAGATTAAGTTAGCAGATCAATACGTATAGTGGATATATACAATGTGCATTTTAAAGTCAGATAGAAAACAAACTGGAAAACCAAAGATTCACTGCGAAATATTTTCCTAACCTTTCTCCATCTGCCGGTGGCACTCTTGTCCATCTTCCCCCTTCCTTGCTCAGGCATGCTCCGCTTCCCCTATCCCTCTGACTGCTCCCAGGAGTTGCTGAACGGCATCCCTGACTCTGGGGAAGTGGAGATCTTCCCTAATGGGAATCAGGGTCCCTCAGCACTGGTCTACTGCGATATGGAGACTGACGGAGGGGGCTGGACAGTAAGGGCTACAACTGGCAACAATAACAGCATGAGTACAGGTTTCAAAGGAAGAATAGCATGCTTAGTATTATCATTTCATATCCTTAGGCTCTTCACCACATGCTATTTAATGAGTTCAAGGAAAGTACTCTTAGTTTGTGGTCTTTGTGTGTGTGTGTGTGTGTGTGTGTGTGTGTGTGTGTGTGTGTTGACACCCAGGTTATCCAAAGGAGAATGGATGGTAAGACAAACTTCTTCAGACGCTGGCGGGAATACAGTGCTGGCTTTGGAAACATAAGTGGGGAATTCTGGATAGGTGAGAGACATCAGTTCCACTATTGCTTATCAAATGTTCCATCTGAATTGTTTTTCATCAGCACCTTTTGCTGCACTATGAATGGACTGTTAATACAGTTTTGACAGATGTGACCGTTCCATCAGCATGGAGACCTCAGCGACTGTTTTTGTAAAGGGAAAATGATACAGTGCAGGCTGAGAAATTATATCGGGGACAGCAGCATGATTTATCTGCATTTGGTATTATACTCCACCGTTTACAAACTGAGATCCAGCTACAGAGGCAGTAAACTCATTTAAAAACACAGGCCCTCAGCGCCCCCTACAGTAAGAATAAAGTATCAGTGCCAACGTTTACAGCTGCCTAACATACAGTAGGTGACACACATCGCACACACACATATATATATATGGATTGGGGACATAAGTGGGAGGTTCTTGCAGATAATTAAACACGTACCCCCAATGCATATGCGAGCGATTGCAAATAGCATTCATATTAAATTGAGTACTTCTAGTACAAATTTGTATGTACAGTGTATATACTGGAGTGCGCATAGTCAGTATGCTACTGTGTGTATTTATATAAAATAGACTAACGTAAGTGGCTTAACTTAATTAATTGGAAAAAAAATGTCACCGCCACTCCAGGCAATGGGCTGCTTCACAACCTGACCCAAATGACGCCTATGACCCTGCGTGTGGACCTGCACTCGGGGTCAGAGACCGCCTACGCTCGCTACTCCTCCTTCTTCATAGACACAGAGAAGAAGCACTACGCCATGAAGGTGTCGGGATACTCAGGCACGGCTGGTAAGAACCACAACAACCTCAACAGGAGAGGCGGTGAAGAGACAGGCAGGCACATTAACCTCATTGGGGGAGGAGCTAAAGAGACAGACAGGCATATTAACCTCATTGGGGGAGGAGCTAAAGAGACAGACAGGCATATTAACCTCATTGGGGGAGGAGCTAAAGAGACAGGCAGGCACGTGCTTGCTTTAATTGGACTGAGTTAGCTGGAATAACCAACAGAGCTTCCCGACTTGGAAAATCCAAAGAGTTAAATGAAAAGACGAAATAGAGCAAAAAGAGCAGAGGAGTAAAATGCACATGAGTTTTGGCTCTACGGTTTTTCCTGATCCTTTTTTCTCTGCCGTCCTTGTCTGCTTTCCCCATGTCGTTCTCCCTCGCCACTTCTTGGTTTCACTGCCCCACTCCAGGGGACTCCATGAAGTACCACGATGGCCGGCCATTCTCCACCCGAGACCGAGACCCAAATCCCTTCATCACCCGCTGCGCCATGTCATACAGAGGGGGCTGGTGGTACAGGAACTGCCATGAAACCAACCTCAACGGCCTCTACGACACTCACACTAACCATCAAGTAAGGGGCCCTCTGCTCACAAGCTACTTTCACTACCACATTACTCTCAGTTACCCACAATGCTCTTGTGATTGTGCTACAGACACACCTTGATTATACTAGTCAAACTTAACATCTTTGCGCACAAGGAGATGCACTAAGAACTGAATAGACACACTACCTCCCATTATGCCTCTAAATTCTTAATGTTGCTCCTTCAACTTAAGTGAGCTGTGTATTTTTTTCTTTTAACGCGTATATACTAGGTTCTGCTGATTGATGTGCATCACAATGCACACTTTCTTGAAATGCCAAGTAGACGTTGCCATCTTGCTCTCCAAGCTGCTCTGCCGTGTCCTGCTAACTAAGCTTACAGACTCTAAATGGCACCACGACGACTGATCACTCTTTGCCTCAGGGTGTGATCTGGACTGCATGGAAAGGCAAGGACTTCTCCATCCCATTCACCGAGATGAAGATCCGGCCAGCTTCTTTCGCCCCCACAGCGCAGGCCTAAGGAGGCGTACAAGGCGTTGGGAATGCACCTCTCCATCACACATCCTGTCACCGTACACACTATCCACATTGAAATATTCATTCGTTTGCCTTGTAGTAAAGTCAGCAGAAACATTCAGAACCACACACTTACAACTGTACTTACCCAAATTTCTAAGCCAAAGGAAATATTTATAAATATATAAATCCTGGCCCCAGCAGTAATACCCTCAGACATGATCTTATAAAATGATATATATGGATAATTTTTGATATATTATGTTGTACAGTTTTTCTTTTGTTACGTATGTATGTGTACATGCCAAGCATTTTTCTTGGAAGTTTTTATTTTGATTACACGTGCAGTGCGTCTGACTGCAGCTGTATGAAACATATGCACTTCTTACTGTGTCGAGACAACCTTGGAAATTCGGCCGCGAGAATATTTGCAACGTGCCGTTGTCTTCGTTGTTTACTCGCAAGGCTTCTTCAGATCTCTCCAGTCCAGTAAAACTATGGCGAACGAGGCATCGATACAAACGTGAACGAGTCGAATGAGCGCAGTCATTCCAGTGACAACGTGTTACAGATCTTCATACAAAATCTTCTAGTTTAAACAACAGAAACAACGGAAGACTCAAGGTCAATGGCTTGTATGTATAGTTCATGCCAGCAACAGAAACAATGTATATAAGAAAACTAATTTGGTTTACTGAAATATTTGGGTTACAGATACTTGAATAACTGGAATGCTCCTGAAAGACTGAAGTGAATACAACTGAACCATCCTGGATTATCCATATTTCCACCAATATAACCTGTTTTCCATTTTATAAAATCTGGTATGGATGTCACTACTATATTCCAGCCTTGTTTAAATCAGTCCTGTGTAATTTAGTTCAAGCAGGAATGGACAAGCCAGCTCAGTTTTACATCCATCCATCCATTTTCCTATGCTTATATAGTAGATTTAATATACATACATAAAACAATATGATTTTATGTGTCATTTGAAATGTAATTTAAAATAATGCAGGAGTTTTTGTTTGGATGAACAGGAGTTTGTTATTGTTTATGATAGATTCCAATAGTAAATCATGCATTTTTCTTCGTCATCACCATTGTCTAATTTCTTTATTAAAATTTCGATCTATATCTATCACAGTCATTAAAAAAACATCAAAATCTATTAAAAAAACGAAAAGCCAGTCTTTATATGACAAATGGAAAAAGGTACTACAGAGTCATTGCTGTTAACTCTGTTTTTCAGTAACTGGTGTAGTCAGCACGACAGCATGCCTTGTGGAATTGTGTATAGATATATTTTTATTGTGCACTTTATTTAATTATGACAATTAAAATTACTCACGACATCAGACATTTTTAGAATTCAAATGTCAACAGAAGTACAGCCATAGACATGTTAAAAACAGACCCTCATATTTGTTTTCAATCTCCAAAAATACAAAAAAACACAAAATATCATCAATCAAGGGAATTTAAAATCAATCACCATAAAACACAAACATGTCGCTAAATCAAATACAATAAAATTAAACCATTTCCACTAATTCCGTGGAATTGTATATGTATATATATATATATATATATATAATTTTTTTTCTTTATTATACAATAAAATACAATAAAACAACTGGAATGCAAAATGTTTCAAAACCAAACACAAAAAGCAAATTCCACCAGGAGGTAACGGAGCAAAATGTATTTAGTTACCTAAAATCGGCCTGTGTGAAATATCTCATTAGAGATGATAGCATTTGTAAACGCGTCCAGTGTTGGAGAATTGCAATCCCGCGCTTGCTCTGTTTGTGGATTTTGCATATTTTCCTCATGTCCTACAGCCCAAAGACATGTCATGCAGTTTGGTTAGCCAAAGTCATACAATTGGCCCTGGATCTGTAGTGCACATGAGCTCATATAGCCCAGATTGCTTGTGGCCCCTGACCAAGGTAAGAAGTTGGAAGATATGGAAGCAATATCTCAATTTAAAACAGAATATTGCAGTGACAAGTGCCTTGAAATAGGAGGATAAAGCAAGTCTAAATAACTAACTTTGCTTCAATATGATGTTCTTGGGTAGCTCAGTGTGTTGTGTGAGTTCGAGTCCCTGTTCCAGCTCTTCATATTCTCAGGGAGCCTAAGCAGCTCTGTCAGGTACGTTTAAATTCTTTACACTGCCTATAGTGTTTGTTTTACCAGACATTATTTTTCCTCTGTTCTGTAATAAACACAAGAGTCATCTCCCGAAAACATTTTCATCAGTTCATTGCTGTGCTAAAACTGAAACTGAAAGTTTAAACTAAAACGCTGACGCACTGGGCAGGCATAGCATTCCGGAACGGCGTGAAGGCAAAGAGAAAAGAGTCTACATTGTGTGTCGACATTTTAGTGAATCAATCGAGTGAACCTTCACCTTCGATCATGTCCAACATGATTCAGCCGTGTCAACCCCAAAACTGCGGGTTCTCTTTTGAGAACACACGGAGGTAAGCTGCACGCTTCCCTTCGCCTTATGTCTTCAGCTAACTCGGAAATACTGATGCAAGTCTGTTTTGCTGTTTTTTGTTTAGTGTAGTATTCGGTTAATTTCCATATCAGTCAGAAAAACGATATTTAAAGGGTTTAAATTAATGAAATGTATAGAGGTAGGTAATATAACCCCAGTTTTCATTCAGCGGTGGAATGACCAAGTATAATAATGAGGAGTTAATATTTGGCGTAGATCTGTGTAATATGCTATTTATTTAGTTTTTGTTTCTTAAAAACCATTGCTCATGTAATAAAGACGAAATTAAACTCTAATGTGCTTTACAGGAATGCTGTGTTGGAGAGAAACTTATCTGAGTTAGGTTACAGTGCTCCTAAGGCCAGGAAGACCGGCACCACCATCGCTGGAGTAATCTACAAGGTGAAGGGGAAGCTTCATGTTTAACTGTGTCCTGTACTGCTTTAGCTTAGCTCAATCTATTCTTTATTCTTTCATTTATTAAAGCTGTAGATTTTTGTTTTGTTTTTTTTGTTCTTCTGTGCTTGTTCTTAATGGTTTGATTAAAGTTAGAATTTATTTTTCTCTATACATGAGGTTGATCAACTGTTAGGCATACATATAATTCCTGTAGAACTGTGATCCACCCGGAATAGTTTTAAGAATCCCACTTGTAAACTACCTCTCCTTTATATACTACTGGGCTGGTTGCATTGCTTTATATTTAATTTCATTTACAAATTTAGCTGAAGCTTAGTGGGGGGTGTTGCGAGTAAGGTCAACCAACTTTCCTGGAACAGTTGGTGTTAAGGACCTTTGGTCAAGGGCCCAATAGTGATACAATTTCTCTGCCAGTCAGCCAGGTTCATTATATTATGCTTTATTTCATTAACCAAATCTCAGGCCATACTCAGATCTAATGATCTTGTTCAACCTGTTCCAACTCCCAGCTTTGTTCCCTGACACTCTGCTTTTTTTGTGCTTCTTTGTGTCGCTCATCTGCTTTGCGTTGAACCTCTGCTCTAAGGATGGTGTGATACTGGGGGCTGACACACGAGCCACAGATGACATGGTGGTGGCTGATAAGAACTGCATGAAGATCCATTACATCGCACCGAACATCTAGTGAGTGATGCTGACACGGCAGCAGAACTTGACACGCTGTGTGATGCTGTTTAGGACTGTAGTAAAGCAACATGAAACAATGTGCGTGATGTCGTATCCACACACACCAAAACAGTAATGCATTTACAGTGTATTGTTTAAGACACACAAGCTATGGCCCCATCTACCAAGAACTTGATACAGTTTGAGTCTTGTGTTCCTCAGCATGTCCAACTTTTATTTTTCCTTGATATTACAGATGAGGGAACATTTAAGGTGAAACACTGCTGGCTTTTTGACCTAACTACATGAACTGTGAAAACAGCCTCATCATTGATTTAAATATTTGCTTGCCTTGATTTACTTTTATCTTGCCTCAATTTGTTTCAGTGGATATTTGTTGCTTGCCTTTTCTTAAACCGTGGGGTGTGCATGAATTTACACCGATGCCTTGTCCTGCGATTATTTGCATTTCGAAACTGAAAGTTATCAGTAGGCTTCATAAGGAAGCCTAAAGGAGAAAGAGGCTCTCCTGCCCATCATCTTCACTTAGATACTTGGGTGTTGATGCATTTTTTGTAGTACTAAGAAAAACATGTGTGAAGACTCTGTCTGTAGGAGTGATGGTTTATCCCAAACCCTACTACACTAAAAGAAAATGGAAGTTCTACATTAAGCTCACCTGAAACATTTGTTTTAGAATTCTTAGTATTAGTTGGCCTCTCTGTTTTCACTGTCAGCCACTGGGCAGTTACAGCAATCACTGTCCTCTCTGACTCATCTGTCATACAGCTGCTGTGGGGCAGGCGTTGCTGCAGATGCAGAGGTGACCACACAGATGATGTCCTCCAATGTAGAGCTGCACTCGCTCAGTACGGGGCGCCCCCCACTGGTAGTCACTGTGACCAGGCAGCTGAAACAGATGCTTTTCAGGTAAGGATATGTTATCAGATAAGAAATTGTGGTATTGGAACTGGATCATGTTAAGATATATAGTATGGTGCTGGTGGTGTTATCGTTTTACACATTAGGCCCAAAATCCATCCATCCATCTTCTAATGCCTTATCCTGTTCAGAGTCGCAGAGGGGTCGGGAGCCTATCCCAGGCATAAAAGGGAGCAAGGGTGGGGTACACCTGCATGGGAAGCCCATGCAAAATACATATACAATGTTTAATGCTATATTGGAGGATTTTTTTTTTTGGAAAAATGCCTCTTTAGTTTTACCTAACAATTATTGCCTCTGTAGTGTTGTTCAGTGCAGTTCTTGTGCAATATGATATTTCCCTGTTATTATGGTAGTAAATATCACATACAATCCGGCTGACTTTGGTCCTGAAATCTACACTGCCTGCACTTACTGGCTTCCTCTTTCCATAGATATCAGGGCCACATTGGCTCTTCTTTGATCGTTGGGGGGGTTGATGTGATGGGGGCCCATCTCTACAGCATCTACCCCCACGGCTCTACAGACAAACTTCCTTTCCTCACCATGGGTAATACTGGCCATCCTGCCCTATATCTCGCTGAAGTCTAGGATCAGACTCTTAGCCTGTCTCCATTACGTTAATGTCCTGCCTCTGTCACTGTTATGTATTCAGTTTTCATCCTAAGACACAACCATAAACGTTCTATTTGGATTATGACCTCGTCTCTATTAAAACGGCCTCCCCTCCAAAAAAAGAAAATGAAATATGGCAAAGTATCAACAATTTTTTTTAACAGCATTAAGAGGGACTACAGTTTATTGTAACGAGTTTCTGAAATTGTAATCAATATGAAGTATCAAAATATGTACAATATAACCATCTTTTTGTGATGCTCTGAAATTTCAGGCTCAGGAGCAGCAGCAGCTGTTTCTGTGTTTGAGGACCGATACAAACCAGATATGGAGGTCTGAAGCCCACTTTATCCTTCTAATGCTTATTTCTGCACTCAGTGGAAATCATTCCTACACCTGCTGTCCCTTTTTTTACCTGCCTCTTATGTTGTCTTCTACTCAGCTAGAAGAGGCCAAAACATTAGTCCGAGACGCCATTGTTGCCGGAATCTTCTGTGATCTTGGCTCTGGCAGTAATGTGGACCTGTGTATCATCACCAAGGCCGGAGTGGAGTATCTCAGGACCTATGACCAGCCAGCAAAGAGGGGTCAAAAGTTAGTCCTGCTCAATTATTGGTCGATTTTGCCAGCCTTGAGTGTTCACTTTAAGAATTGAAATACTTGCTAGCTATTGGAGTGCAGTAGCAGTTGGTTGATGTTTATACAACCCAGAGTCGTGTTGTTTTGTAGTCAGCCACAGTCCCTGTTTCACTAATCATCCCACTCTGCCCACATTCTCTCCTCACAGAGAGGGGGACTATAGGTATAAGCCTGGAACCACAGCAGTGTTAACAAAGACCGTCACCCCTTTCCCCCTGGATGTTCTGGATGAATCTGTCCATCGAATGGAAACCCAGTGAGCAAAATAGAGACCGGCAGGTTCACAGCCTGTACACTGCTGGGGAAGACCGCACTTGTGAGGGACTGCTGTTGGAGAAAGAGTCAGGAAAACAATGTTATTTTGTTAGTCATTAGCACTCAATATGCACTGAAGACAGATCTTCTGGAGCACACACATTAGCACACTGGTAAATGTAATTCATTTAACAGCCAGGAGTGTCAGTCAGTCATGCATACCCTTTAATATCACTTCTTCTTGTGTTGCAATTACATTGGGTTACATATATTCAGAATATTTAGTCCCATAACTGGACCTTTTTAATAACTTTATTTCATTCTCTTTGCAATGAAAATGTAAGTTAACAAAACTTGAATATGTAACCTATGTAAAATACTTTTGAACAATTAAGGAATAAATAACTTTTTTTTTTTAGTGATGTTAAATTGTTGTAATGAAAATTTTACAACGGAAAAGGATACTTCCATTTGTTAAAAATATGATTTAAAATAAACCTCTTGTCTTGTGCCGTGGAATGTACTATGAAGTTTATTTGCCGGCTTAGCGATGTTTCTACCGAGTTTTGGGTACTACGAATAGTAGCTCACAGTCGCAGTACCATTTACCGCTGATTGTGGTAATCAGGGTTAGTTAACCCGGCTTAATCGCGTTAACTCTGAGTTTGTAAAACTTGATTCGTGGTACACCTCACTGGTCCTGAAGGGGGCTGTAATCTATCCGTAACAGTACAGGGAATGGCCCTATACGAGATTACCTTGCAAAGGACTGGCAGGCTCACTATTGACAATTTACTTGCGCAGTCACCCAAATGCATGTCTTTGTACTGCGGAAGGAAACCCAGAACTGAAACTGGCTTCAAACTTGAACTCTGGAAGTGTCTAGCAACAGCATTACCCACCACGCCGTCATTTAAATCGCCGGGCATCGCTCACTATGCTATCCAAACAGGGAGGCTGTGTATTGACTTGTGAATTGTCCAATGAGCGAACGCGCGCAGTTGCAGCGTCCTGCCTCATTGGTTTGGCCTGCGCAGCCAGTGCGCGTTGCGCGTTAGCAGAAGTCCCGCCTATCAAAAGAATTGTCGCCCTTGATTGGTTGGGACAAGACTTCGCTCTTGGGGCGCATTGTTTGAATGTTCGCTGAGCAGAGCTGAGCTGAGGACGTGTTGATGTTAGCTGGTTAGTGAGGAAAAACTCGCTGCCTGTAGTAAGTACTGACTTGTATCTTTTGTATTGACAATAGCAATCGCGATGGCGGCGACGTTAATGTTGCACTTCAGCTTTTTTGTAGGCCATCGCTGGCTGGTTTTGGCATGTTGTCGACCAGCTGAATTCTGCTTAAATCGGACGGCGCGTGATGCGGTTTAGCTGTAAGGCTGATTAATTTCCAGCCGCGAACTGAGGGATCTAAATAAGTTTCACGTACTTAGGGAAAAAAAAAAGTCGACTAACTCTTCGCGCATTGCTGTCAGGGAGCATGGCGTGACGACGGACGTCGCTTTGAAAGAACGGCAAGGCTGCTGTGTTTGCATTTCTTTTAAGAATCGCTGTGCAATCGGTAAATTAATCGTGGATCAGGCTGTTTATGATTGACTGTCTTAGATAAACAAACAAAAAGGGACGTTTGACACCACTACATGAATTCTGTCTTGTCTTTTTTTATTCATCTTTTGTTTTAGCCCTAATGCACACCTAAGGTGCCTTTTATACAGAATATAAATATTGTTTTTGTCTTTTCTCTTGTGCACGGCACATAAATGTATTCCCTTTTACTGAATGTCGATTTACCACAGTGCTGTCATGTGAATGAAAGGCCCTTCATCTCCTCCGTATGTTACAGTGCTAATGCAGTCCAGCAGCAACGCTTCGTTATGACCAGACTGCCCTTTCTGTTGGTCTGTTGTTTATGCTCAGGCTTTTATGCATGAGGGAGCTGATTATGCAGAAATAGCATCTCCATAGACGTACGCCCCAGTAATTTGATAGCCTCGTATCTTTAGGATGGAATTGATATGCTTTGGTTAATATGCTGTTCCTGCGATATGAATCACATTACGAGTGTATGCTATATCCCTGCAGATCGTCATTCTATTAAAAGGTCTGAACAGACTTGGTCCTAAATTGTAACTTGAGGAGCATACAGCAAAGGTAAACAAAACCTTAGTTGAATGGATTTGTTTTCTGTCTGGTTGCTGAGTGCAATATCTACATTAATGTAATTGCTTTAAACGTTTTCTTATATTTGTCATTTTAAAAAAAAAAAAAAAAAACGACGATCATTGTGTGTTATTTAAAATGTGTTCTCCATCCCAAAGTTGGTCACAGTAGCCTGTCCCTTTAAGGCCCAAACCCATCAGTTTGCTTGAACGCTGTGCCGTGAGCATGCGCCACGATTCCAGGCACCGGAGAAAGCCCACCACCCCCCATCGCAGAGAGCCAGTGCCCAGTGTGCCCCCCACCAGGTCTCCTAGGCGCCGCGTCCCGGCCGCAGGGCCCTCAGCAGGTGAGGTGGAGTGGAGTGGGGTGGAGTGGGGTGGAGTGGAGGTGAAGGTACGACTTGGGGACTCCAGGAGGGGGAAAGTCTGTTTCCAATAGTATTTCATATATGAAATGAGTGGTGGCACTCTACCGATGGTGTGGGTCTGGCAAGGTTTGCATTTGTGGATAACTAAGCCTTCTGACATCAGCTCCATCCCCTAAGAGGAGGAGGTTCCGGCCTGGCACACGGGCTTTAATGGAGATCCGCAAGTTCCAGAAATCCACGGACCTTCTTCTCCGTAAGGCACCCTTCTCCAGACTGGTAGGAGGGCACCCAGTGAATTTACCTCTATTGCATTTGACATGCACATTCTATACCGGCTTTAAACAATTCATAGATAATTGTTCGTTGTGCTTCTAGCTTGCCTTTGATGGTCCAAAAAGAATTTCCTGCCCTGAGAGATCAATTATTCTTTTTTTTTTTTTCTAACCCAAGTGGTGGAGTGTCCAGCTGCCTTACTTTGGCAGGCTGTGTCTGTGTTGTCTTTGTCAGCATGCCAGCTCGAATTTCAGCCCACCAATATTCTAAAAGTCTCTCACATGATTCAGTCTTCAAGTGTCGGCAAAAAAGAAAACCGACGCCACAGGTGGCCGGTTATGATTGGTCACTGGGTATGTGTTAGGGGCCCGATGGCAGGGGGATACTTGGAGTGAGTGCCCCGCCCTTTCTTTCCAGGTTCGTGAGGTATGTGACACCCTCAGCAAGCTGCACTTGAGGTGGGAAGGCGTAGCTCTCCTCGCCCTGCAGGAGGTACGGTTCTCGCCACTTGCTTACTTTTCGTCTTTTTAATTTTTGCTTCTGATTTCTAAATGGTTTGCTTTCACTTCCACTCTACTGTTAGTTGTTACTCCATTACTTGGTATAGCTTTCTTTTAAGAGTTACGAACAGCTCATAGGATAATGTTTAACCTATGTGCAGAACTCAAAAAATAATGTTTAAAAGGCATAAATATATAAATGCCTTTCTCAAGGCTACAGGAGAGGTTTTTTTTTTTTTATTGGACTTGATTGGTCAGTTACATCTACAATCCTCACCGCCTTCTAGCTGTGTGAACTAGTGTTAAATTTGTTTAGGAATTGTTTTTAAAAATCTGTATTAAGGAACTAGATTACTGTGTTATTCAGGTGTTTGTGCTTGTTGGCAGGCGTCAGAGGCCTTCTTGGTGCGCCTGTTCTCGGATGCCAACCTGTGCGCCATCCATGCCAAGCGCGTGACGCTGTTCCCCCGTGACATGCAGCTCGCGCGGCGAATCAGGGGGGTGCAAGATCTCTGAAGGGGCGCAGGAGGAATTTTGTACAAAGTCCACGAAATTTCAATTGGGGGGGGGAGTCGGCAGTTGCTGCTGTGCTGATCCCAGGTCAGATGCAGCCATTGTCCTGGAGGAAAAAAGGAGATGCAAATGGCCAAAGCATGGTCCAGCATGACCTGAGAATCTCCTGAGTATTCCTATGTCTCAGTTGTTGTTTTATTGTGTATAGTTAGAGTACAGTGTTTTTCATTCATTTTATTGTTACCCAATTCTCTTTTGTCAGCAATGACATGATCCCAATTACATTCACAGTAAAATATTCAGTGGCTGTAAGTAAAGGCTTACTGTGATAAAATTGTATTGTCAGCTGCACAGTTGCACATGGCAGCCTCTTTTCACTCTTATGTTGTTTTAAGGTTGATGTTTTAATGCTTTCTCACTCATTTGCCGTTGCCATGGTTTCTAAAGCCTCATTGTAGAAATTGGTTCGTTCATGAAATGTGTAAACATGGCAAAAGGTGTTTCATTCTGAGTGACTCTGGATATCAGGGACATTTTACATGTAGAATTATTTCTATAACTTCCATTTAAATTGTGACCTTTTAAAAATTGTCGGCAAGTTGCGTATTGCACAGATGTATAATTTTAAAATGCTTTTTATTTGTACTAAATAAAACGAGTTTTTCCACTTCTTGTTCAGTATGTTTGTATGACAGTTAAAGTGAAACACTGGCATTCTTCAAACTGTTCAAAAACTTCTACTTTTTTTTTTGTATTGATTTTTTTGGTTTTGCACTTACAAATTCGAGGGGTTCCTTTTTTTTTTTTTAACTTCATACTCTGCTGTTATCCATTTTTGCCTTTCTACATTCATGGGTTTTTTTATGGGACCTGAGAAGTCTCCCCTTACAGCTCAAACTCTCCATCTAATTGGTCTCCAGAGGGAGCATTTGCAGCTTTGGGGCTCTGGAACGCCTCTTTTCACCCCCTTAACCAACCAGATTTCTTCTCACCTGTCTGACCATGCCCCTGATAGTTAAGGCGACGGGCACAGTGTGGCATCGTTTGGGAATATGAACAGGAGCAAAGAGCTAGGGAGACGGGTCCACATATAAAGCTATCGACATCTGCGGAAACAATGAGATCAACGTAAACATCAGAATGGATGGAAGGTTGAGGTTTCTGAGACACCGTGGATAAGTTAGCTATTGACATTGGAGAAGCAGCCATACTCTTTCTGCTGACTGAATCAGAAGATACTTTCTAACTACATTGCAAAAAAAAAAAAAGTTAACACATCTGATATATGCAACAAGCAGCTTCACTGGCAAGGTAAGTTTAATAAACATTCATGCATGCTTAAAGGACCACACTATCCCTATGATCATTTTAATCTGTAACATAACAATACACTGGATATGATAAAACAATGCTGATTAAAAAGTTTTTCCAGTAAGAACCACCTTAGGTCTAAAGGTAGAAACTCAGTTACATCTCTCTTTCATTTTATTATTATTCATTTTTTATATCACGGCCTCCATCCCCCCTCCCTTCTTCCTTCATTCTCGTCTGCTTGTTGCAACCTTACAGCTACCCCGGTGGTCCGCTCGGTAGGG
>JAACJT020000038.1:65694-88867 GCA_009936485.2 Gymnarchus niloticus
CCTTTTTCACCTTTTTTTTTTTTTTTTTTTTATTTTTTTTTCGCCCCCCCCCCCCCCCCCCCCCCCAGCCTTCAGCACCATGTCGTCTGGGGATAGGCCCACTGAGGAGTTTCTGATTGGCAGTTTCCATGGTGATGAAGCTCAAATGGTTGTGTCTGCCGGTGAAGGGAGGAGCCCAGCCGAGAGATGTGAAAATTTGACAACCCTTGTACGTTTTATTTTTTTCAGAGACTGTGTACTAAAGCGGACAAAGAATGGTTTTTCTACTTATCATTTATAATCTGAGGACCAAAAATATAACTCAGTATACTGGTGAACTGTTAAAAAAAAATTCAGATTTCAAGTAATTCTCAGTTTACAATGGATTTATTGGTGGTTACCATAATTTAAAAGTAGTCGTTTATTTTAGTACTAAGCATTTTGTGTTTCAAAGTATTCTAAGATGATTTTTAGGGTCAAAAACTATATGATTTACTACTAAATTGATTGATGACTCTGCATTTTCATGAAGATCCATAAGAGGAAATTTACCTGGAATTGTTGCTTCAGAAATGGCTTTAACAATGGTCCAGATACAAGGTTTCCATATAGAAAGCTCTCATGCATGGAATATGATATAGAAAAATGTAGAATTGCTTTACGTGAAATATTTTTTAATATCGTCAACATTCATTTTATGTTCATTCATTCATTCTTAGCCCTCCTATGTGTACGTTTTATTACCTGTGTTCCCTATGCAGTCTCCAAGTGTGCCACTAGAGGGAGCTATGTCTTGTGGTGGCTGTGGAGGTCGTGTCTGGGACAGGTTCATCCTGTTTGCTGTGGGGCAGGCATGGCACACCACCTGTCTGCGCTGCAGCCTGTGCCAGTGTGAACTGCAGATGCATCCCTCCCTCTACTGTAGGGATGGCAAGATCTACTGTCAGCAGGATTACTGCAGGTTGCTGTGTTTTGATTTGGTTTTATATTCTTTCCATGATTAAGCCTCTATGCCAACCCGCTGTTGTCCTACTGTACATGACTAGACGGATTGTAGTATTTTGTCATCATATAACTAAGTTTCAGCATTCTGTCCTTTTACATTCTACTCCTGCTGGTCACCACAGTCACAAATTCCAGCTTATTTTTGGTATTCTGAAAGGTTCTTTGATGTTTTGATGTACTTTTCTGTTAATTTGCATTTTCCCCTACATGGCCAGGTTATTCGGTGTGGGTAGATGTGCTCGTTGTGCCCAGCCAATCCCGTCCTCCACTTTGGTCATGAGGTCTGGGGTTCTAACATTCCATCCTCATTGCTTTACCTGCCAGGTTAGTGGAGAGGTCATGAAGCAGAAGGTCATGCCTTTTCTTTCACATCACTGCATACGGATCCAAGGTCATGCAGCTACGTGTGTTGGTGTAAAAGAGCATGATGCTTAAATATCTTACTGGAAAGGTTTGTTCGATAAAAGAGCCTGTAAAATGGTAACATCAGGCCGCCCTCCCCTATGCCAAGCAAGCATAGGACATTTCAAATATAGTTAAGCTAATGTAATATTTAAATATCAATTGTGATGGATAAAACCAATGCAGACATATTGCATATGTATGTTGGAGGAATCTGGTCCAGCTCTGTGTGGTTCTCTATATGTTTTCTCAGGAATGCAATGTGACTCTGCTACCTGGAAACCTGTACTGCGTACATGGGAGGAGCCTGTACTGTGAAGCTCATTACCATGCCAACAGCATCATAGATCCCCCTGAGCATGGACACCTTAGACAGAAAGAAGGTGACCGTTTTGTTTTTATTCACGTATACCGTATAGGAATATACTGCCGTCCATTGACTGTTCTACCTCATTGTTGTTTCATATTGTGTTAATGAACTTGTTCTGCCCAGTGCTGGCCAGAGGAGGATGGGCCTCCCCTTGAGTCTGGTTCTTCTCAAGGTTTCTTCCTCCTGAGGGAGTTTTTCCTTGCCACTGTCACCTTTGGCTTACACTCTAGTGACCTTGAGCCCGGGACGATGTAAAGAGCTTTTTGACAATGTTCTTTGTTAAAGGTGCTATACAAAGAAAATTGTATTGAATTATATAACCTCATTGCTTATGTGAATTTACTATAGCATTAATGTAAACAAAAATAGTGTACCTTATATTTTTTCACAGAACATTTAACAAACATTCAAATTAATAATAACCCAGAGCCGACTTTTTATGTAAAACCAATGTAATCTTTCTATGGCAATTGAATAGATTAATGCCGATAAAAAGAGTAACTATAACAAAAATATCATACTTCTTCTCCAGCTAACCCAGGAGTTGGTGAGGAACCGGTTAGCAGCCCTGAGCCACGATTGGAGGAGGGGGTGATAGGGGGCAGGACCCGAGGCAGAGCTAAGCGAATCAGGACATGCTTTCGCAGCGAGCAGTTAAAGGCCATGGAGTCCTACTTTGCCCTTAAGCACAACCCCAATGGAAAGGACTGGAGTTCCCTTTCACACAAGACTGGTCTGCCAAAGAGGGTTCTGCAGGTAGATGATTATATTATGTTGTGTTTTATTATACTGGCTTAATTCAGAACCATCACATTCCAGTTTGGCTCTTAGCATTTGGAAAGTGGTAGAAACAGTGAGACTGAGTCTTCTCCACATGACTTTTGGCAATTGCTGATATTTACAATAATCCTGACAACAAGGCAAATAGGAACAAAACATATTTAATGTACTTCGATGCAATTAAATGTCAAGCATGAGTTTTTCTATGGCTATATGTTTTGTTATATTTGAAGAACATTCATAAACTCTGGTCATTCACCACAGAATTTTGCTCTCTTACGGCCCCTAAGGTGTGGTTTCAGAATGCGAGAGCCAAACTCAGACGGTCCCTCACTGCTGACGAATCACAGAGAAGCTTGCCAGCTGCCCCACCAGCCAACCCCACAACGGGCTCCATGTGTTTAGTAAACTCCCAGCAACCGATGGCCTTCGAGACCAGCACCATCGACCAGCTGGAGCTGTCCCTTCTAACAGCACCTCTGGAGGAAAGCCCCCAGAGTCCCAATCCACAGTCACAAGGATTTAAAGATTCATTTTATTTTGACAGCAACAAAGAGGTCGGGGCTGGGCTTTCTCCATTAACAAGTTTTGAATTTGAGGGGTCTGGCATCAAAGAAGAAGAAACTGACAGAACACTTCAAGAATATTATAGTTAATTTTGTCACTTGAGTTATATTCACTGCTGTTATTGAATTACAGTCCAGCTTGCAGTCATTTCTGAACACTTGGAACTTGACCATCATTAGCTTCTGTTGCACTTGACCACAGTTTGACCTAAACACCCCTTAAACAGCGTAATGACTTACACTTCAAAAATGGCATATTACCCTCATGGTTTGATATCAATACACACGTGTGATGGCGGTGTTGATCACAGAAGGTAAGACACGCATCCATGAATCCCCACAGAAACAGAATTCCATAATGAAGCCCTGAGGTGTTTCACATAAATCATGAGCTTCCACTGTAAGCGGAAGCAGCCGGACGATTATATGATTCTAAATGCAGGTGATTATTGAATTCAAATTGAAATCATCAGTGCATTAAAGAAGAGGATCAGAAAAGATGGGATAAAAGAAAACTGAATGAGTGAAAGCAGGACAGCTAACGTGTAGAAAAATACATCTGGAATAGGGACACAATTAAATGTAAGTGTGCATCTGAAAGTAGGTAGGTAGGCTTTCTTCAGGCCAATACAAACAGTACAGAATATGGAGTCAAGTTACAGTCAACGTTTATTGACAGCATAATAGTAGAAGCATCTGTGGTAGCAAAGGAAATAATTATGACGTGATGTGTGTGGCCCTTCACGCAGGAGTTTAAGCTGTTCGTGTGTCACTGGAAGTGGTGTTTTTGTCTACAGTGCTGTAAAATATTTCAGCTGTTTGTCGTTTTCCCCATAATGTTTTGTCCTAGTCCAGATGTGTTTGCTGATGCTGTACACCAATCATTAACAGCTGACTGTCTAACGGCAAAACAAATGGCATTGTTCCAATATGGTTTCGTATGTACAGTATGAAAAACGTTACTCAGAAATACAGGGGGTGGGGGGTTGGGGGCCTTCCATGAAGAAGCCGAGCATCAGAAAGGCCAGCTGCAGGGGGTCATGAGTGTGTTGATGATGTTCTGGCAATACTTGCTCCTGTGGTGATATTTGACTGTTCAGTAAAGGTAATGAGTGTACTGCCGATGCTTTGGGTGACTTTGATCCGTATTTATTGTTTGGCTCCACCCACACACTGTAGTACCAAGGCTGTAGGCAAACCCAGTGTGACAGCAACTAAACCCAATAAAACAGCATTTAAATCATTAGATACCTGAGATAGCATCCATTTTCTAACTGCTTATCCTGGTCAGGGTCATGAGAGGCTGGAACCTATCCCACAACCAGCAATATTTTGTAGCAATCATTCACAGACATCCCCCGGATATCAATATAAACTCCCCGACCACGTAGATCTCCGGAAAATCTCGTCTCAACCACCCCCAAACCCACCGCCGGCATAATTCCCTACCTATTATTTAATAATTATGCCTACACCTAAAACGCCCTGAACATTTCTCCAATTCTTAACCGTAGCAAAAAAAAAAAAAAAAAAAAAAAACAGAAATACATTGCCGGTTTATAAACAGATTAATTTTTGTACCAATGGTCTCTCCTATTGAACTTGTGGTATTGTCTTTGTGTAAAAACACTTCGGGCCATACGGCAGTGGCAGTTCTACACCATTCCAGATAGGAGATCCAGGCTTGGGGGCAGTTATTCTGTCGGAGAGGGCGAGGGACACAAAAATGCTTGCGATCCCACCAATTAAATTAATAAAACAAGCTCTTAGCTAGAGAGACGAGTGAAAGATCCTGACCACTTCCTAGAACCGACCCCGCCATACGGTAACCTGTCGCAGGTATTTCTCCTGACGAATGGTGACGTAAAGCAAATGCTTTGATCTGATTGGTTAATATTACTTTCCCGGAAATCAGTCACGCTTCTCAACAACATCTCAACACTGCGGCGGCTCTGAGGTCCGCGGTCTTCTTATGGGAGTGGAAACGGTAGAAAACAGCTTTGTTGATCCATGAACGAGTTCGAAATATGGACTTCGCAGTTATCTTTTTTATATTCTCAATGTTTTTCGTGGTGAGAAGTGGTAAGGTCCCTTTTTTTTGTTACGAAACATTATTGATCGTTAAAGTGAAAGTAAAACTAGATTCGCCTGTTTAGTATACGTTATCTAAAATTAGTTTACAAACCCTTGTGGGTTTTCGTTTTATATAACTTGGTTAACAGTGTATTGTACATGAGTTCCAACCTCCCGACGTCCACTAGTGAAAGTTAAAACGCCTTAGTGCAGGAGGCATGAAGGTTGGTTCGTCCGTCCACACTCCGATATACACATACCCCCTTATGATGTTTTCAGGTTTTGAATCCTGAGCGTTTGTAAAATGTGATTTCTTGACATTTCGGTGAAGTGATGAAAGACGCGAACTTAGGGGTGTGCTGTACGATTTATCCATGTTGATGTGATTTTTTTTTTTTTCTTTTTTGGAGAACTAGCTGAACTAGATACTTTGTGCATTCGAGAGCTTTCACTTGTATTCTGATAAAGTCAATGCAAAAGAATCCTATGTGCAATGTTTCTAAAAACTTTTTGTTACCCCTCAGCCTTCATGTAAGTTGTAACATTTTATTTGCATTCAGTTTATGTACAGTAACGTTGAAATGTTCCCTGTATAATGTTAGCAGTTGCATTCACGCATTTCCAACACTTCATTTTAAATGGGCAGTGTTTTAAGTGTTCCTTGGCCTAAAACATAGCCCCATTGTACAAATTGTATATGTCAAAGCAGATTTTGTCGTGGTTCTGGGACAAACTCCTTTTTAAACAGCATGGCAATATCGGTCTTGTAGTTTATATAAAAAGAAATTCATTTTTTATCCTGGGAATGTGAGTATTTTTACTCTTAATGAGTGGTACTTGGAATCAAGTGGATGTCTGTTATGCAACTGTGTCTCTATTTATTTGGCGTGATGTAGACTTTCTCTCAAGTTGTTAGAGTAACCCTCATGTACCTCTTTGTATTTGCAGAAAGACACACTCTTGAGTACATTTACACTGCCCTGTCAAGGTCTGTAGATGTTCCTGGTGTGTATGAGTTCACTGCCATGGGTCTTCTGGATAACAAACAGATTGACTACTATAACAGCAAGGACAAGATTAAGATTCCCAGACAGATGTGGATGTTGGAGAAATTGGATAGGAATTACTGGGACAAAGGCACTTTGTCTCGCAGGAGCAAGGAGCAGTGGTTCAAAGTCAATCTCAATATTTTGATAGATCGAATGAAACACAACAAATCAGGTAACCCATCTATGTTATGGTGCTAGAGCTGGAACTTTTCCTCCATGTTTTCTGAACATTCCGAAAGCTTGCATGATGCTGTACTGAGCCGATTGTGCAGTAAGTGTTGACCTGCATGCCTGCCATTGTGCTCCTCAGACATTCACGTCCTGCAGTGGAGGCATGGCTGTGAAGGAGTATCTCAGCCTGATGGCACACTGCAGTTTCACAGAGGCTTCGATCAGTACAGCTATGATGGTGGGGACTTCCTCTCATTTGATCAAGGAAACTCACAGTGGGTGGCTCCAGTCCGAGCAGCTGAGTCCACCAAAAGAAAATGGGATGCATCACATGAACTCAACCAGTACACCAACAACTACCTAACGAAGGAGTGCATGGATTGGTTGAGTAAATTCATGGAGTATGGAGAGCTGAACCTAAAAGGGCGATGTTAGTAATCTCAGTAATCTTAGTAATCTTTTGGCTTCGTGTTTATCTGCGATGAGTTATAACAGAGTAAAAAAAAGTGCAGCTTCCCATTGAATTGATGTTGTTTTTTTTTGTATAACTTGAACCTTGATGAAGTTAAATATTATGCAGGAAAATAACTAAATTATTTTACGTGCTTATTTTAAAAACCTTTATTTTGCATCTAAGAAATGGCTACATACATCTGCATGCAGTGTAATTTTAAATATGTAGTAGGATTTTCTGTAATGATTCACATTCTATGATTTGATTTAAAGATTCTGACGTCATGTTTTAATCCTTGTGTTCTTACTTTTAGCTCCTCCAAAGGTCTATACACACAGTAAGAGAACTAACGAAACTGACAAAGTGATTCTTCACTGCCTGGCCACTGGATTCTACCCCAAAGATGTGGAAGTAGATTTCTACAGGAGTGGCATCCGCATGACTGATGGGGTGCAATCTACAGGCGTCAGACCCTGTGGATTCAGTGAAGATGGGACAGTGGAAGAGACGTACCGGTTGAAGAAATCTGTGAAGATACTCAAGTCTGACTTGAGTAGCTTTGAGTGTAGAGTCAGCCACAGGACCTTGGATCAACCGATTGTTAAGAAATTTGGTATTTCTGAATTTCATCATTCAGTGTCATTCCATGGTTGCATGATGTAATCTAGAGTTTTCTAATTTTGTTGTATGTACTCACACTCAATTAGAGAACATGATGGACACAAAGCCCCTCTCAGGGACCCCATTTTAGGCAGATCTGAACATGCTCTTGTTGCAGCCCAGCCTAGAAACACGTTTGGTTCACTTTTCAGTGTCTGAAAAAAGTTAGTGTTACCACCTTGACATGCAGTGAGGATTGGACTGCATTTCATCTGTGGAATCTTTAACTTGTGCGTTTGTTTGTATAAGTAATATGCATGCAACTTTTTACAGAACTGGAATCTGAGCCTGGTTTGCTCATTGTTGGTGTTGTCATCGGGATCATCGCGGTCATCGCGGTCATCGCTCTCTGCGTTGGTGCTGTTTTCTGGTATCGAAAATACATGAGTATCAAGGGTAAGGAATGGAAGGAAATACTTCTTAAATATTCTTAGGAACATATAAAACACTTTCCTGTGTTAACTAGCTTATATAGCTTACATGTGTTGTGTAGTAGGCCACTCGTGTTTGCCTTTCATAGACATTGGTTCTATGCTTTAGCGATTTTTACAGTGAAATTACATTAGCTGTCTTTCCCAGTGTACTTCTATTTCTAATCTTTGATCATCTTCTGAAGGCTTCCTTCATTTTTTGTTAGTGTAACCTGGCACTGTGTGATTTGTACATAAATGTATTTTGCCTAATTAACATGTATTCAGTTTTCAATAAGATGATGAAATTTTATGAACCTTAAGGAGATCTGAGTTGTACTGAGAGCAACCGTACAGTGGCTGTGTGAAGCATTTTACCAGTTTACCATGTCTGTAACTTCTAGCCGTGTGTCTCGTGCTGTTGTTCCAGTTCGTGTGTGTGTGTGTGTGTGTGTAATGTATTTTTTTTTTTCTTCTTCTAGGGAGTTGTTCTACAATTTCTAAAGAGAGTGCCATGGCTCCTCTTACTGCTAAGAGTAACGCTAATGGTAATGCTTTCTACAAACACATTAAGCAGTAGAGATCTTTATTTATGTTAATGACAGACTTTGAACCACAGTCCATCAGGTCAACCTCTATGAAACCTGCTGTAGTTCATGTGTGGATATTGTAGAAGGGTAAGGTGACAGTCAAAGCGCATCATGGCCCCACATTAAGCTGGATCTTCCTTGTTCAAAATCAACAAATGATGTCATGTAGCGTGCTGTTCTGCTTGGGGTTTATGGGAACATTGCTAGTTATGATTAAGTTGATAGTTTGACTGTAGATGTCAATCAAGTAATATACTGGCTTTTATTGAAATAACCTATGTAGCCAGTGGATGTTTAGTCCAGCAGGAAGCATCCTTGCCTGATGTGTTGAATGATTATTAAATCGTACCTGAAAAGCTAACCTCTTCCATTACTGGCACTCTGGCAGTGTGATGATTAGAGTTCTACTGTTTTCAGGGCAAGCGAGTGGAGACTCCAGCTCTAGTAGCTCTGACAGCTCTACCAACACTATAGCTATATCAATGCCGAACAACGGTAATGACACGTTTCTGCATCACTGACCCCCACCTTTGACATGTTTATAACTTTTTATGAAAGTAACATTCATGATTAATCACTTAAGTCATATGGTTAATGTAACAATTTGACAGCATATTGCTCTATTGATGTATGTTGATGAATTAAGCAGATTGTTGGAAATAACTACGAAACGCAAACCTTTACCGGCGGGGAGCTTCATAGTTTCATGTGTTGTTTTTCAGGAAGCACCAATGGAGGCCCCGCTCCTGACATCAGCCCTGAGGAAAAAAAGCTGTTGGAGAATGGTAATCATGTCCTTCTGTGTTGCTGAC
Source organism: Gymnarchus niloticus (assembly GCA_009936485.2). Lineage (NCBI taxonomy): Eukaryota > Metazoa > Chordata > Actinopteri > Osteoglossiformes > Gymnarchidae > Gymnarchus > Gymnarchus niloticus. The sequence continues at coordinate 75,016 of JAACJT020000038.1, forward strand.
TGTATCTACAGACCCGCCTGCCTTTGTCTTGTTTATAACATGACAGTAACACCCGTAATAATTGGTTATCTACTTAAGTCATGCACTTAATGTAACAAGACGTGAGTGTGTTACTTAATTCATCAAAGTATTTCTTAATAAAGCAGCTTGCTGGAAATGTCTGAAAAGCAGATCATACCCTTTGAGTTTTATAACTGTCTGCTGTTTTCAGGATGCGCCTGAAGCCCCCTCTTCCAATGGTAACGATATTCCACATCACTGCAAAGCTACTGAACACCACCTTTTGTCAGGTTTTTCTATCATAAGACAGTAACCCACCAAACAGTTGTGTGTTCTCTCAGTGGAGATCTGTTGGGTCCTGGCCACTGTAGTTAGTGCTTGCCACCTTAACTTGCTTTTAGGATGGTTGTATTTACATAGTATGCTGACTTTGTTCAGAAGTGGCCAACTTTAATTACTGAGCATCTGCATGATTCCCTCGCTCTCTCTTTTGGTGCAACTATGTATGACTTGTGTATTCTCCAACAAATCTGTTTGTTTATTTTCATTTCCTTTTTCCATCTTGTATTGTTGTCATGTTTGGTTTAAATTTGTGAAAAGTGCTTCTTTATGAAGCATAAATCTCTACTGAAATGGGTGTCAAGGCTATACAATAATTAGCTTTGTCCCACAGCCTGCACTTGTACTTGGGATGAATACTGAAATTAGACATTGGAGAGCCAAATAATTTTGTTTTATGCAATACAGTAGGCCACATTTGACTAAATTCATTTAGTTGGATATGATCGATTTGATTTACTGCTCATTACCTTTTTAATAACAACAAACTTTCTTGAGCAACTCCAATAAGAGTTGACTTAAATCAGTACCTGGATTTATGCCATGTATTGTTTGTCAGTTTTTACAGCTATCAATCAACTTTTATAATTGTCACTTTTGCCCTGATTTTCTTGCATGGATATAGAACACAAGTTAATGAGTGGGATAAAAACAATTCATGCAGGTAATATGTAGTCATTTTTAAAGTTAAATATTTTTTGCATAATAAGTTATGAATGTACATTTTACTATTTGTTGCAATACTATAGCATTTATTATAATCAATTTTTCTTATTAAACAATGAGTTAAATAAACCTGCTTAATGAAAGAGTGTGTGCGTTTGTATGTGTAGCCCAGGTATCAGTTATGAAGAACAATGATGGGGACTGTGTACTTCCCAGTTTCTGTGACCAAACCAGTAATCCACACTCTGATGCGTCCATCCATCATCTTTAGCTGCTTATTTAGGAGAGGGATCTGGTGAATGTTTTTGGACATCAGGGGGATAGTGAACTACCTGGAGAAAACCAGTGTAAAAATTCACAACTCCCCATACACCCAGAGAATCAAAGCGTAATCCCAGGTATGTTGGCTGCAGTGATCATTTTATTTTGGCATCTTATTTAAGTATGTTTATACAATTTTCAGTATTTCAGAGGGAGGAAAAAATGTATTGTACTCTGTGTGTGTAAAGGTGTGGTACAGTGGACCAAGTTGCACAGCTATATAGGAATACACTACATAGTCTACATGTGCTTTCTGGCTTGGAGAAGACACATGGACGGGACATGAAGGCTGTGGATGGAAGGGCATCAGGGAGCAGCAGGTGACAATCCTACTCTTTATAGATGCTCTAATGCTTTTAGCCTTATTGGCCCAGGACCTCCAACATGCACTTGAACAATTTGATCCCAAGTGTGAAGTGGCAGAAATGAGAATCAGCATCTCCACCATGGTCCTCAGAAAACTGTGGATTGCTGTGTTTGGGGGGAATCTGCCTTTTTTTTGGGGGGGGGGTTAAAGCTCTCCATATCGTTCTTATAAATGATGATAAGAGGGTCGTGAGCTATGGATAATGGCTAAAAAGGACAAAGTCACAAGTCTAAATGGCTAAAACAAGGTTTCTCTGCAAGGTTGTTGGACTCACGCTCTGTGACGGTGAAAAGTTCAGCGATCCAGAGAGACCTCGGAATGAAGCCACTGTTCCTTCAGAGTGAGAGAAGCCAGCTAAAGAAGCTATGGCATTTTATAAGGATACCACCTAGAACTGTATATCTGTACGCCCCCAGAGAGACCTAGGATCTGTCACCATGGAAAAAGACGTCTGACATGTCCAGCCTGCTGTCACCACGACCCTCATCAGGAAAAGCGGTGTGAAAATTATTATATATGTGGATTGCACATAGTGCTCAAATTTTTTCAGTCTCAGGATAGACTTCAATCTGAAGAATTCATTGAAGGAAATAGCATTAGTTTTAAAGTGAAGTTCTTCGGCCCCTGTTGAAATCGAATGCATCTTTGCGCCATTCAAATCTTCTTTGGAATGTGTCGTCGTAAATATTTCGGGGCGGGGCTAGAATCCATCGCAGGGCATATACACTAGCACCATATTTATAGGTAATATAAACGACCCCAGGAAACGGGGAGGTGTGAAGCAATAGTATTAACCACTGAGCCAAAATGCCATCTCAGCCGCAATAAACCTTCCCTCAAAATTCTAACCAAACAATAGATTGCATTATTGACTGTGCGGATTCCACCCTCTGCTTTTACCTTTTGACTGGCCCGCCCCTCTGGTTTGCGGAAGCGGAAGCGGAAGCTGTGACCCACTGGGTCTGACTCGCCCGAGTCAGAAGGACGGGTCGCGCGCGCGTCTGCCGCGAGCTCTTTCCGTAAACAAACATGGCGGCCGCGGATCCTCGGTGCTCGGGTGACGGCGGACCTGCCAGCGGGGGAGCTTTCCCGGCCGGAGAAAACAGCGACGAGCGCGGCGGCGCAAGAGGAGGAGGCGGCGGCGGCGAACGGGAGCGGGAGCCCGACCGGGCCACCTTCGAGTGCAACATCTGCCTGGACACGGCAAGGGACGCGGTGATCAGCTTGTGCGGACACCTGTTCTGGTAGGGGCGGGCAGCTGGGCCCACAGCTCTGGGGGGACTCTGTGTGTAGCCGCTGGGCTAGCTGTAGCTAGCAGTGATTGGGGAGTAGCCCGACAGCTACGTTACTCACCATAAGCATTCTCATTTGGCTGCCACTTCGTTATCTGTCGAGCTTTTATTCGGTGACATTGAAAATCGTATAAAGCGGCTTTATTGTGTTTAGCTGAGGGATCTGAATAAATGTACAGGCACCTGGGACTGAGCTCAGCTTGGTATACAGTGCCTGTCCGTGGGAGGATACATATTCGTGGATAATTAGAAGACAGAGCGACATAATCGTATGACTTGGTTGACTGTGTCGGCATCTGTGGTGGCTGACAGCGGGATGGATGGATGGATGGATGAGTAAAATGTCTTCAGGTATGGGTTAAGTTCGCTCTCTATGCGGTTTCTTATTGTTTCTGAACCTCAATGTCAACCGATCTTGTGTTTCAGAACCACTACAATCAGTATGAGCGATGGGCTAGTGTTAACATTAAGGAAAAAAAAAACCCATTAGCTAATATTTTATTCGATTGGGAACATAAAGAAGGCCTGCGGGTCGGAAAGGTATGGAAAGATTGGTATCTGAATAATACGAGTGATTTGTTAAAACTCTAACTGTGGCTGCTTAGCTTACGTACACCATCTCTAGCCGTCGCTAGTGTAATAAAGCCGCCTTGCAGTAATGTGTTCCCTGTTATCGAGGAGCATTCTTAGCCATCACAGACTCATTAAATGGGTCCAAGATGTAACTGGAATATATGCAGTAGCGTGCATATAACAGAATAATCTCCTGTATTGCTCCAGTCGTCACTAACTTGTAGGGGTTCTCTTGATAATTTAATATGTGATTAATTAACATGGATGTGATTCATTAAACTGCTGTAGACTGTATTCCTGCAAATAAGACAAGAAGTGGTACAGGGAGAAGCTTCAAACGTTGCTCCCTTAATGCTGTAAGGGTGATGCAAGATTAAGGAACAAAGGGATTGGGGACAGAAGCAGAGCTGATAAGTTGACAGAAATCGTGCCTTAGTTGTAACAGCATGCAAATCTAATGTGCTTCAAGCTTAAGAAATCACTATGCTGGAATGTCTGTCTTTATGCAAACTCTATAGTAAGGCATAAACCCTCAGGCATCACTGGATTCTCCTAAATTTAACGTGTTCCCTTCCTTACAAAGACTGTCACTTTGCATCAAGAACATGTACATCCTGAGCTAGTTGAGTGCTGCCTCCATGACGAGTTCTTGCTGTTCCTCAGCTTGGGATTTGGCTGAAAAGGAGAGGTCAACCATCACCTACAAATGAGGCCTGATTGTGCTGCCTGTCCATGTACTTTGCGGTGCCTGATGTGTGAAATACTGTGTGTGTATATATGAAACACCAGTGCATCGCCTGTCATTGACAGTGTGTAGACTTCATTCTTTTTTGCTCTTCTGTCGCAACTCTGGAGTAAATACATCCTTGTGGTATAAGCTAGGGGCACAGCCGTTTATACAGTGCTGCCTTTATTTTACGTACCATGGGCTACATATCCTCTCGCCTTGCCATGACGCGTCACTGCGACATGCTGCTTTTCCCGGCGTAGCCATCATGTGAGCGAGTGGACTTCTGCCGAGTGAGGACTCGCCAGGCTAATCAGCGCTTACAGGGGAAGGGAGAACTTAACCGGCGTCCTCATCTTAATAAGTGGCTTCTTGGGGAGCTGGTCAAAAACTAAAGGGGAGCGAAACCAAAGATCTGAAATGATGTGAAACGCCAAATGTTGAATTTTATCTGTCTGTTGTGCCTTTGAACAGAAACACTGAGAGGGAAATGGGGAAAATGTAGGGGGGAGGAAACTAAATGGAGATTAATCAGTAATTCAGATACAAACGTGTCAAAGCAGGTTACAGAGAACCCGCTGTTTATTTTGGATTTAAATATACTAAGACCTCCTTTTTATCTCTTTCTTTCCCCATAGCTGGCCTTGTCTTCACCAGGTAGGTGTGTGTTTCTTTGTCAATCATTTGTAAAGCAGTAGCCTACAGTGTGGTGATGGAGCCCAGGCTTGCATGTTCTTGCCACCTTCCCCTCAGCGTGGTCTCCCTCTATCTCTTCCCAGTGGCTGGAGACGCGTCCTAGCAGACAGCAGTGTCCGGTGTGCAAGGCTGGCATCAGCAGGGAGAAGGTCATTCCCCTGTATGGGAGGGGCAGCGCCAGCCAGGAGGATCCCAGGTGGGAACCGCGTCTGTGTATGCCTCAGTGTGCTGGCTGCTTTTGTCGGACTGTGGGTTGGGACGTCTCTCTGGTTTACCTTGGTTCTGTCACAAAAGTCCATTGTGTGTTTTCTCACAGGTTGAAGACCCCTCCTCGACCTCAGGGTCAGAGAACAGAGCCAGACAGTCGAGGGGTGAGCCTTACTCTCCATATTATCCCTTAACATCAAGTCACGTTCCCCTTGCTCTGCTTCATCGGCTAAATGTTATTGTAATGTTTCTTCAAACTTTAACATATGTGCCTGCATGTCTGCAATATTGACCTGCTGTGGCATTATGGTGTCAAAGAGTGCGTGACATAAACATCTAAAGACTGCTGATGCTCTCCGTCCAGCCTTTCCAGGGCTTTGGGGACACGGGCTTCCACATGTCCTTCGGGATCGGTGCTTTTCCATTCGGCTTCTTTACCACCATCTTCAACACCAACGACCCTTTTCACAGAGCCGGTGAGTGCTCCCACGCGCCCTGCTCCGCCTTTTCTGACTGTGTGTGTTCGCGTGGTACCGAAAACATCCGGATACGATGAATGGTTCAAAATGTGAACGGATTAACATACCTAAGATTGTTGTCTCTATTCTCACAGATCCTCAGTACCCTGCCGATCACCACGGCAACGGTAACCCCAACAATGGCAACTGGCAGGACTCTCTCTTCCTGTTCGTGGCCATAATCTTCTTCTTCTGGCTGCTCAGTGTCTGAGGGAGATGCGTGTTGGTGGGTCTGGGTGTTGTCTATCTATCTCTTAATCACACACACACGCACACACACACACGCGCACGCGTACACACACCAACTGACCGACAGACAAGGCAGTCCATTGGCACTGTGCTAAAATGACTGGGACGTGAGGGGTGGGCTTGGAGAGGATGTATGAGCCAACTGGACAGGAACCGACCGGACAGAATTTTGATCTTTGGGGAAATTTAGGAGGGGGTGGGAGGGGCCTGCGGTTCTCTTCTGGCAGATGGCTGTGAGAGATGGGAGTTAAAAGGGCAGGAAGGTGCTCTGAGGTAGCACTACCAGCACCAAAATGCCCATCGACTCTCCTCCTGTTCGTTGCTGTCGTCCTCCCTGTCTTTCACCTGTGTGAGCCTCTATAAACGTGGTCACACACTCACACGTAAAGAATTGGGGGAGTATTGGTATTAAGGTGAATAGCGACAGTATTAAACTTGGCCAGCGTGATGTGTGCACCATGGAGCATTATTGGGAGTCCGGGGGGGTGCAGCTCATTCAATAGTCAAACTTGTAATGCTGCATTTCAGACCTGTGCCTCTGGGAGAACGGCATCTTGGGATACATCTAATGTGTGAAGAGCTTGGCAGGCAGGTCTTCAAATGAACCCAGTTGTAGCGCTGCAGTATCTATTTTTATTAAATCATTGCGTTAATTTGTTTTAATGCGTAAACATTTAGTCGAGCTGAAGGGACTTCCGTTTGAAATGGGATACGAGGGTTTCTGTGTATCAAGCCAAAGAATCTCACCCTGTAGACAGATGACCTTCACGGGTTCTGTGCTGAAGCGGAACGCACAGACACCTGAAGTTCTACTTATCAGTACAGACTTAGAGCAGGAAGTGATGGGCAAAAGTTAGTCGGGTGAATGTTCTACACTGTACTAGATAACAGGTAGTACAGGACAATGTGGTGTAGAGTAGCAGTGAGGGACACAGTGTTATAGCAGTTAAATGTTGACACATTGCAGTGTTGTTGGTTTGAAGAACAGTGGAATATGGAACAGCCTGTAGGACAGCAGGGCTCAATAATAAGGTAAACAGGTACGGTCAAGTCCAATGAGCTGAGGTCCCAGTTAACTCTGTCAGTAAAGACCTTGTTAAAAGATCAATATTATAATTACATTTCTTCATACCATAATATATTTCTGTTTCAATGATAAGTATTCTGATTCTGTGTGTGTGTGTGTTTATAAGGTATATATGAATATGGTAAATGCTGTTTTTAACATGACTCCAGGTGAACATGCATAAAAGGGGATTAAAAAATACTGGGGTGTTATTGTAAGTCCCTTTTGCCAACACTTCAGTATTGCAGAAGGCTGTGCTGCCATGTTCCATGCTGTACTAAACACAACCACACCCAAGTGGAGAACCAGTCCAGCAAGGTGTAGGGGTAGATTTCTCTGCCTGGCTGTGTGTGCTGGCCTCTTATTGGGTACATGTGATCATATGACCCAGCTTTGCTGGAAGTGGGTGGGCTTGTTCTGCATGCAGGGTAAATAGATCCACAAGAGCAGAGTGTGATGGTTAAACGGTAGAGTATTAAGCACCAGAAGGTAGTGCTATGTTTGAGCAGGGCCTGGCCCGCTGCCTCAGTGAAGGTTAAAGGTCATGGGATAAAATGGGTGGTGATGACATCACAGATTTTTTGTGAACGTTGAACTTGGTCCTTGCCACATATCACTGTCTAATTAAACTGACCATTTGTATGTGTAAGTCTTCTGTGACACTAAAATGAGAAAATTTTAATTTGACATCTTTGGTGACACTAAAAGAAATATGAAAATTGTGCAAAACAAATCTTAAATGAACAAAAAGGAGCAATGTGTTGTCCTGCTAATTAAATGTTTAATATTAATCTTGACTGCTTGTGCATTTATAAACTTGTCTGCTGGCTTTTGTCTTGTATAAGCAAATCTACCCTAAATGAATGTGTAGTGTAGAAAATGAACCCTTCAGTTCTACATAAAACTCAAAATGAATGCATTTCTAATATAGCAGCACTTCTATATATAAAGCAGATGTTTCTTTTAAGTAGATTTCGTTTTAGCCAGGTGACTAAGCTTTCTAACCGAAGCAAATGCCAGTTTGTGAAGTGGTTGTCCAGAGTTGTAAAGAAATGCACAACAAGTTTACAGCATTACTGCCTCCACTGTGGATGTGGAATTTGCACGTTCTCCCCATGTCTCCCACAGTCCATGAACATGTAGCTAGGCTAATGGGCATCTCGCAGTAGCCCACGGTGTATTGTTTTGAGTGCGTTCGTGTGCCCAGTGATAGACTAGCATCCTGTCCTGTCCCGTCCAGCTCAGCATTGTGCCCTGTGATGCACCCCCCCAAGCAGGATAAGTAGTTCAATGATGGATGAATTTACTGTACTATCTGAGCCTGTTTTACGATGCCATTTAAAATGAACCTTTTTTTGTGCTGAATCCATTTCCTCATATCGATGAAGGAAAATAGTGCAAAAGACAGGAAAACAGTTTTATTGAATTGCTTCTAGTTTAATAAATATTCTTAATGTCAAAGGTTTTGAACAAAATGACAAACTATACAATCAGTTGCACAAGTTAAGATTTCACAAATGAAATCTGCCAGTAACATGATTAAACGGAATCATTTCAGATGCAAGTCAAATGGTTATATTAAAAAAAAAAAATCCATTTTCATCCTTAACCATTTTAACAAAACTAAAAACTTAACATTAAAACATTTCAAAGTTAAATTTCACTTTGATCTGCCAGATCCTTATATTACATTTGGTATTAGTGGCCTTGTGGACAATTCAGAACGCCTTGGAAATGAGCCTTTGGTGTAGGAGGGTGGTCCGCCACAGGTGTGGCATCTTCACGTGACAACCATGGCCGTGTTCGTCACACACATGTCCCCACCCCATGAAACATGGCGATCAAACTGCCACGCTGGTTAAAGTGCAAACAAGCGTTTGTCTTGTGTAAACATGACCTTGTAGAGGCAGGGGACAGGAAGGGTGATGAAGAGGGGGAAGGTAGGTAAGGCGGACACCGACCTCTGGAATGCGACCTACTAAAACAGCTTTTGTGATTAAAAATAAAATTTCACATCATTTCTTCACTTGGTTCTTCTTGCCTAAGATCTTCATCAGAGCCTTTGACATGTAGTAAGGCTTCTGTATGGAGCCATCATGCCTTTCCAGGTCTTCCACTGAGAAGACATGGCAGCAAGATTACGGTTTCTCACACACACACATAAACAAACAAAGAAACAAACAATACTGGCGCTGCTTTTAGGAATCTCTGACCCAGCAGAGCTGTTGATAAAATATCTGAGATGTGGTTTGCATATGGAATGATGTCACCACGGTTGATGTTCACTGGCGACTGTAGGACCACCAGTTGCAACAAATAAAAAATAAGCCGGGTTTCCACCCACAGCTGTGGCCAGAAATGAGACAGCGATACTGGCAATGGACAGCTGTTCACCCATCCCACTGCCGACTGGGTAGTTCTGTATGTCAGATTCTTCACTCGTATGGAATTGGGCACAAGCGTAGATTTAGGATCGGCAGGGAGCCGTCCCAGCCAATTTTCAGGATAACTGAAAATATACCCAACAACTTCTCATGTATAACAAACAAAATGCAATTGTTCTGGCCCCCTTTCAGCCAGACCTACAACCCTGGAAAGAACTTGTGTTTGATTTGTGGCCCTAGGAGGCGGCGGTCGCAGTGGTACTCACAGAAGCAAAGGAAGAGCGTGTCCACACACATGCTGTAGACACTGAAGAACCCCTGAGTGATGAGATACGCCCCCACTATCACCGTCTGAAACAACATGTGGGGGCAGTACTGTCAATACGCCACAGAAGTCAGGGTAGGTCACCCAGACAGAGACCACCATAGGGTGTACCGGAGCCTCCATTTTAACGGCCCAGATTGGAGATTTTTTGCCAATGATACGCTATAGCCATAAATAAATTAGGACATATGGGATGCAAAAAATGTGTATTATATTGTAAGAAATGTCTAAGGGGGAAAAAAATGCTATTGGTCATACTTACAGTAATGGGCACCCAATAGTAGTTGAGCATCTCAGCTTGGAAGGTATTGCCAGGCAGCTTAATCCGGCCAGAAAAGAAGAAAAAAGCCAGGACCCCTGAGGGACAGAGTGGGACATATGTTAGAGAGAGAGCCTCTCCAAAATAGTACTAGCCACAGCTCTGGAACCTAAGAAGGAACCTGATTTTTCATTGACATTCATGATAATCCTGACGAGTGGTTGGAAGATGGATTGATGGTAGCTGAGATCTTACCGACTCCTCCAACCACTAGCAGCTTCCCAAAGAGCAAGAGGAGGTCTGTCACTTTGTCCAGGACCACCACCCTGTCGATGATCCACATGTACTTAGCGTAATGCATACAGATATGTACATACAGGCAGAACCTTGGACAACAAAACTATACACTCATCTGAAAGTGCGGAATTTTAATTAACCAGAGATAAGCTGTAAATCCTGACAGGTCATGAGATGTGAACAAAAGAACAGAAACAGACCAACTCACCTCACTATGTTCCTCATTAACAGCATGAAAGCATTTTTGGCTGAAACGCAGAAGTTTTTTCCATATATGGCAATCTGTTAATCAAACAAGAAAGGCCATGATAACACTGATGTGTACTCAGTAAATACTGAGCTGGAGATAGTGGACATACCGCTAACCCAACGCTAATAATCATGCAATTTCCTCATGCGCTAATTGAGGCGTTCAGAAATTAGGCTACATCTGCAGGCAAACTCAGATAGGGGACACCAAGGCTTGTTTAGACTGCTATTGGCTGAGGCCAACATGCTGGAATCTCTCGATCCCGTGTTTGCGATCAACACTCGGCAAACACTGACCATGATGTAGGCGTTCCTGTTCAGGAACTTGATGAACTTCTCTAGGCACCAGAAGCAGCACTTCAGGCAGCACATAATGAAGCGAGTGCATGGGTTTTGGGCGGCTGCAGTGACACAGGGTTTCCAGGGAGACCGTGACAGCGAGGCAGGTCAGTACACGTACTTATATAACCAGGAGACTACAGCATCGGTGTATCGATTCAGCAAGAGGTGACATCTGCACATACACACACCTTGGAAGACAATAATGTGTTCCTGGATATGGAAGTTCATTGATATTATGAGCGTTACACAGTAAATGATGAACTACCATAGAAAAAGCCTAGTGTTAGATACGGTATGTTAGAGACCCATACAAATATATACAGTAAAATCAGGGTAAAATTCAGTATGTTCAGAAAGATATGAAGCCAGAAGAACTTTAAAAAGAGAGGTTGTATGGTGTGTGGGAGGATCTAGCGCTACCTCTGAACTTGTGGTCTAGATACTCCAGCACTATCCGGATTAACTGGACCAGCGTCAGGATGAGGGCACCAAAGGCAAGAGAGCCCACATGGTACCTGCGGAATGGGGATGGGATTACGGTCGTAATCACGCTGAAGATGTGTGAGAGAGTCCAAAAGGCAGAATAATAAGGAAAAATGAGATGACTTTTGGAGTGCTAGGAGGGGAATGCGTCTTCAAAGCGGTACTCGAGGACATCAAGGAGAGTTAAACTCACCTAAGGAATGAAGGCATCTGTGGTGGAAACTTTCAAGAAACGACCGGCCACAAAACTCTAATTAAATTTGTTGAATAAGGAACATTTACCGTTAAAGTAATTGAATCAGTCAGGACCAGCATTGATTGACACATAAAGGGAAGCCAGAAAACTTTCTCTGAGTCTTTTTTCAATCAACTGTCGGATCCTTCTTACCGAGGATTCTGGGTACAAATTTCTTAGAGTTCTGTACCTGAATTTCCCCCCATACAACATCCAATAACCAGTCATTAAAGAAAAATTCACAAGAGCATACAAGGGTGAAAATAACTGGATAAATGGGTGTTGGCTGATTCTGATGGTTAAATTTAATCTGCTGTTTCATAACTGATGGAAGCCTCGGGGAGCAGGAGGCGCCGAGGGAGACCTTACCGCAGTGTCCGGATGAAGGACTGGCACAGGGGGAAGGCCGGGATGTCGGAGGGCTTGCTGAAGGCCCAGTAGTAGGAGGCGAAGGCCCCCGCCAGCGTGCACTGGCCCAGCGCGATGACGAAGTTGACACACCAGAGCAAGCCCAGCACGTTGTAGATCTGCAGGTTGAACAGGTTCCTCTGGAAAAGACCCTCGTTGCTGTAATTGATGAAGATGCACTGGGCAGAAGGGCAGGATGTGTAGTTTGTAGGGCTGAAGGACTGAGAGCAGAACCGTGGAGAGAGGGGGAGGGAGGGAGAGAGAGAGAGAGAGAACAGTCAGGAGGAGGCAGCCTCTAATCCCACAGAGGTAGTTGACTGCTGAATGGTTTATTAACACAGATATAGAGTTTAAGTGCAGTCTAAAAGAGAGGTGTCAAAGGCTGCATCTATACTGGATTTCGCTCCATATATCCCTGCTTATTGTTTTTTGGTTTATTAAGAAAATATCATATTTCAGTAGGGGTACACTATGGCATTAACACCTCCCCAGTTGAAGGTTCAAATCCTGCTCTTGCTTGGAGTGTCGGTGGAGTCTGCGTGTTCTCCCTGTATCCTGACATACAATAAAGCTAACAGGCATCTCTAAATTTCCCATAGTGAGAGTGTGATAGTGTGTTCCTTGTAATGACATGGCATTCCAACCAGGGTGTACCCCTGCTGTATGCCCAGGGCTACCTGGGATTGGCTCCAGGCCTCAAGTGCATTTAATGAGGACCAAAATAAAAAGGCACGATAAATTTAAGGACCAATTAAAAATAAAGAGAGAATGGGTTAGACAATATCCCCTGGAAGAACAGAGCCTGACAATAACCTGTCTAAAGTGCATAGTGTGGAAGTGTGTAAGGGAAATTTAGAATACCAGGGGGTCACAGGTCTCAGTGCCATTGATTGACTTGCAGCCAGGACTGGACGAGTTGAGGGCCACCACTTTGTAAACGGGGGGCCCAGATGTGGCCAGGTATCTGAAGACACGCCGTGTCAAGGAGGATAACGCTCTGCAGCTTTCACAACGCCCGTGGATGCTTAAGCACAGAGAACGGACACACACAGTGAAGATGACAGATCCTCAGAGACACTCCACCTCTCCGCATGGTCAGTGGAGGAACCCGACAGACACAATTCGTTTGCTGAGAGGATACAGAGCGGTGACTCCCCAGTAGGCGATACACACAACCAGCAGCACGAAGGTGATCAGGGGGTAGACCAGCGTAGACATCATGTGACCCACCGCCCTGAGGACAGGGGAACGCGCGGTCAGAATCAAGCAGCTGACATGTAACGGTTCCTGAACCGTGAGACCCACAGTCACTCGTGAGCCGATGAACAAAATTCGAAAGTGTAAAGAGAAGCCACACTAGGAAAATGGGCCTTTTTAGTCATTTACAGTGTTCTGTATTAATATTTAATTCCTAGAGAAAATCTGGGAATGCAAAATTACAAACGACACATTTACATGAATGTATTTAAAGACAGCCAGCTTAAAATGGGCCTCATCTCACACAAAATCTGCAAACAGACCAGCTTTCCTTTTAAATACATACATGCTAAAGTGATTCTTGGGATTATTTTTCAGTTTTGAATAAAAGGTATGGTATGACAGCGTTGGTATGTATGTGTACAGACACGCATGTTGTTAATTACTCATAAGTATGCCAGAGGGCAAAGGTGGGCAGGTAATCATGGTAACTGTTGGGAAAGGTTGAAGGCAAAAGGAGGACGGGACGGCAGAAGATGAGATGGATGGACAGCGTGGTGGAGACAATGAACATGAGTTCGGGCAGGCTCCGAGAGGCGGTGGAGGACAGGGTGGCCTGGCGTGCTGTGGTCCATGGAGTCGCGAAGAGTCG
>JAACJT020000038.1:90707-129929 GCA_009936485.2 Gymnarchus niloticus
GGGGGGGAGCGGGGGGTGAGGGGGAGAGGGAGAGGGGGAGGAGGAACACACACCGCGAGAGGGGGGGGGGGGGGGGGGGGGGGGGGGGGGGGGGGGGACGGACGACAGGTATACGAGAGAGGACAGTGACTGAGAGGGGATGGCGACTGAGGGGAACAAGCAGATCAGGGTAACAAACTTAAGATCAAGACCTGCATCCATCCACCCAGCTATTTTCCAACCAGTAATCCCAGTTAGGGTTGATCAGTACCCACAGAATCAAAACTATTTTGATAAGGCACTGAAACCAAAAAGCTCAAGGCGCTGTATGACATACTGGAAGTAAATACTGAAAAAACACCTTCAAAGGTGTTTGTGTGCTGACCAAAACGTGCAAAAACTAGCAGACTTACGGAAAGCGAGCCACGTCTCTTTGACTTGCAGGTAAGCGGAGAAGTTGGCGGTGAAGCCAATAGTGCTAATGGTGGCGCTGGAGTTTTTGTAGTTGTTGTACTCCCAGTAGCAGTGCCATATCCCTGCAGAGGCAGGACAACCATACTCTACTCAGGTCATTCCAGGCAATGGGAGCCATGCAAGTGCTTCCGTGAACGGATGGTTATCAGTTTTAATCAAACAGGACCCACCGTAAGCTACCACTGCCAGCACTCCCACTATGAGGAGCCAGATTAGCACGGGTGCCATGAATCTCAGCAGCAGGAGGAAGAGCAGGCTGAGAAGCATGGCTATCAGAAGGCCGCTGGAGGAGCAAGAGGAGACAAACACTGTAGCAATGTCCTGTGACAATGAAGGTAGGCTACTAAAATCTCTCTTCGTTGGTATGTATAGGTTTCGCTAATTTGCATTTATGTGAAGAAATCACTCTTATAATGTGAGATAGATGGATAAAATTAAACCAATCCTGGACAGCTCATGATACTCATGAGAAAAAAAGATTTTTTGTATTTGTCTGATTTTTTCTTTGGTCCAGGTTGCAGTTATGCGTATTCTCCACCAGAGGGCAGTGTCAAACGACCAAGTCACTCACATGAGAATCCAGTACCACGAGGTGGCGAAATCTTCAAAGATTCGCACTCCGATCTCCCTGGCATTGAAACTCTGCACTACATCGCTGGAAAAGAAGGGAATTAATGAAAAAACATACTTTTAAGACTGCAGAGGATGCAGCTGACAAACTGTAGGAGAGCTAATATGAGACAGACATCGACAGATTGAGGAAAAGTCAGACAGGTGATACTATTACATAAACTACTTGGGTGAATATCTCGAACCAGCTGATGCAAGACAAAGGCTGAGGTTAGTACAGTGCATGCAGACAGACTGTCGCTCACGCCCCATAGCAAATTGAAGTGCGCCAGTGTGCCTTGGGTCACGCCAGGCAATAAATGTAAACCGGGTCAGAAAAAGATCTCTGAACACCAGTTTAATGTATTCCAGAGGTCATCCTGTCCGTTTGGATACGCAGCAGTTCCACGAAGTCAATGAATGTGACGGTTCAGACATTGTAGCCAACCGGGCTACTGTAAGACAGTTTAAAGTGGACCGTGATTTACTCCCACAAGCCACCGATGCCAACATGCCATTCCAGACTGTGGACTACTGTAGGACCTATATAATATATGTACACACCTAGATCATTACATGGCAGGGTTGATGTCGTCAACGCAAGGTGTGTAACAACAGCACCGGTAAAAAAGCAATGATGTAGGAAAGACATTTAAGAAATGGGATTGAACATCATCGCCCCACAGACGCACTGAAATGTGCGGCAGGCACTGGCTGTATACTTCAATCGGAGAAGACAAAACGACGTCGTTTACCCAACATGCAGTGCGCTGTCTTATGACCATCTGAGATGTGTTTGGAAGTGCTTCGACTTGGGCTATTTTGGACGACTTAAGTATACGGCTGGTTTTAACTGTGGAGATGAGACATTAAGGATATCATGCCAGCCAATGGGAATGTCGACTTTTCAAAACTAACAGGTTTGAACAGAATCTTCCAGGCACCAAGATGTCTCACCCCAAACAGAGCCACCAACACGTCTCACATTATGGTTTAACGCACACTAAACGATTCGGACAGACTCTGCTAAGTGATTAAATAAGTGGACATGCAGACACTAGGACTAGGGCTAAAGGCACACAGCAGCACAATGGCGTTACAGCAACTCACGGATTCAGTTGCCCTTGGCTGGGAGTTGGGGAGGGGGAAGGGGGGATGGGCAGTTAGAGGCACAGTGGGCAAAATGAACACTAGGCCTGTAACAACTCAGAACTCAGCTTCAGCCCATCAGCAAAGCACTTAACCCAAATGGCTGAACTTAAATATCCAGTAAAACATCCACCAGTCTAAACACACAGTGCTTGAAACCTTTAGGCTAGTTAATCATTCAGGTTAAGAATGCCGGCCTTGTAAAAATAACACCGTGGACTACTCTGTGTCCATACACTTCACATAATGTGTCTTACAAAAGGTCAGCCTGATTGTCCTTATTGGCGCTTTGACGTAGGGGAGATACCTCGTAGCATTTATGATGGCGTTGGCTGTGTCGTTCTGCGACGCCATCCCAGGCAGCGTGAAGTTGGTAGGGATGCTGTTCAGCAAGCCGATGCTGGGCAAACATCTCCCCAGCACTGCGTGACATCACAGGGGGGCGGGGTTAACGCCTAATCACATCGCTAGGGAAACTGAAGGGATGAATCTACTACACAAGCATGAAGAAAATATGGGATGGGCTGAATCACAGCAATGGAACGCAATGCAAAAGTGCAGATCAGAGATGGGGAAAGACAGGAATGCTGGAAGACTGAAAAAGAAGCAAAAAAACCGGATAAGCCATAGTGCTCAGAATTAAAGGAAAAGGTGGGTGTTTTTGGCAAAGCAGATTACAGTTCAGTTACACCAGTCTAATGCTGAGTGCCTGGATCCCACTGGGGAAAAACCAGTTTGTCTGCCTGCCCAGATCACAATGGGTGTCGGGTTACAACAGAACATGAGAGTGACATCAGGCATTTGTCAACCTGAAATGTCACCAGTGATTGAGAGACAAAGCAAGAGCGGACTGCAAGAACATTAGGATTTGAGGAGGAAAAAAAAAAAAAAAAACACAACCACCTTCACAAACAATGGGCTTATAGAAAAATCAGAGTCAGGGTCATGAAATAACTATTATGAACAAATTTATTTTTAAAAAAGCCCTGACCTTACCTGAGGAGGTCGGTATGTAGAAGACCGGGCAAAGCTCTTTATTAACGATATCCTGGACAGACTGGATGGATGACAAAGAATAAAGAGTGTGATGGAAAAGCTCAGAAAGACCACCATCTTCTCATTTCAAGGTGAACCCCCATCAGCTCTCAGGAGTCGGGACCACGTGGTGTTTGGTGCGACAGACTTGTGTACTTGTTTGGTGGTAGTCATTATCTTAATAAACACGTGCAAGGCTCACAGGCAAAGGGTTTTGATGGTCAGCTTGGCAGAATGAGAAGAGGCGGTTTCCAACGAACAATAAACAACACAGATGAAGATGAGCCTAAACAGACAGAGACAGGAACACAAACGTGCAGGACTGGAGTGAGGCTCACCAGCGTGGTGCTGGCCAGGTTGATCGTGGGGACACAGTACTGCTGCTCAAAGAAGTCTTTGGGTTTTGCTCCAGGGGCGTAAGCCAGCGGCGAGAGCAGCCAGAATTGAGAGGGACAATTCTGGACGCACACCTGCAGGTTGGAAGAGGTTTGGGGGTCGTATGTGGATGATACGTCCGGTCAAAGCGGAACAGTTTATACGGATTTATACATGGACCTTCTGCCAGGGACCCCTTGTCCTTCTTTGGTAACACATGGCTTTCCCTGCTGCCTTTTTTAATACGACTTCCATTAGACATAACCCTGGTATCCATGGAGACCAGGGTCACAACGATCACAAGACATTGGGGAAGACATTGTGATTCTAGGAAAAAACATGAACTGGTGAACTACTGAAAAAAGATAAAGCATTGTTTCTTAAAATAATATGCAAAGGGGAAGTGTTTGCCTCCTTTCATTAATGCCTAATGTTTCTCGCTTTTAAAAAAAAAAAAAAAGCTTTTTATTCAGGACTTTAAGTTTTCTGGATGCTTTGGCATGGATATGAGGGTGTGAGAAGGTGGTGACAGTCACCTGTGACGAGGTGCGAGGTCTCACACGTGCGGTGGGTTTCTCACCTGCGTGGTGGGACACTGCAAACCGTTGAGGGCAGCGGCCATGATGTTGGTGGCCGTAGTGCATTTCAGAAGGTCAAAGTACAACACGCTCGGCTTGTCCCTGCAAACCGGCAAGAAAACAGCGGATCGAGGCTGGGCCACCCAGGTCACGTGGAAAACGCATGAAGCTCGTCACCATGGTGCTCATGACAAGCCCAGGAGGCACAGACAGCCGTGACGGTTTAGTTGCCGGGCAAAGCGATGTCTGAGGTAATGTGTTTTACTCTCAGGAATTCATCCTCTCACAATCTGTAAGCTCTGTTAGCTTCTATACCTTATGGTAGCTGCTACCATATATACCAAACATAACTGGGGGGGCACGCCAGCACAAAGCCGCTGACACGTTAGGAACTTGTAAGGCCCACCAAAAAAGAATCTTTAACAGGTCACCTAACAAGCTGAATCGGGTGTGTTCAGCCATGCAGGCACTTCTATAAGGCCACATCGGTACGGGGAAAGAGCTCACTTGTTCACTCCAACTCCACAGAACATTCCAGTTGAGTTTCGAGGATAGAGGACTTGCCGAGGATCGCCGTACAGCCAGGCTGATGCAAGGAGTCGAAAAGAAATGTCTCATTAGTTACCTCACCTAAACAAGTCTCTTAAATCTCTCTCATCGGCTAGAGATGAGGGTGTTTAACGTGGAGTTAACTTGTGTTCTAAATATGGCTTTGAGTCGAGTAGCACAGCTTCTGATATGTATAGGCCACTTGGTACATGTAGGATTAGAACGATCATGATGACCCAGGGATCACGCTCGCCTGTCGGAGGGACATTTCTGCTGAATAACAGTCATCTGTGATCAATCCTGAGAACTTTAGGGTTTCCTTAAGAGACGGGCTTAGGGGATGACTGAGGAAGTGTTTGGTGCAAATATTTTTTTTTTGTTCTTTTTGCAGAGGGACAATGAGTTCCTGATCCACTGGTTCTTTTACATACAACATTCTTGTAGGGGCCTGACCTCGGCAGAACAGCAACAGAATGTAAACCGGACACCACGGTGGAGTCTTTTAAAAGAGGAGATATCTGATCAGTTCACGCACGCACAGATACCACGACGTGGCAAACGTTGCCGACGGAGAGATGGTGAGAAGTAGGCTGCGGCTGGATGGAACAGGGATGCCTTACCCAGAATTCCCACAACCATGTATCCAACGATGAAGAGCATGAACAGCACACAACAAATGATGTCTGTGCAACTCCTGAAAGAAGGGAGAATCAGACCAGGCTGAAGGACCTCAGCCACAAACAAGCATGGCACACAAACACACAAACACACACACACACACACACTTTTCAATGCTGTAAAAACTAGACATTAAAGAGAAGGCATTCATTCAGTGGAGAGTATAAAGCAGCATTAGAAACCCAACAGTTTTTCAAAGGCCGAGGATACACACCTATTCCTTATGGGCCCGTTAAAGGTCGGGTCAAATTTGGCGGGCTCCCCTGTAACAAAACAGATTTTACTGAACCTGTCACTCTAGTTCACCTCCTCCTCAACACCACACACACACACACACACACACACACAAACACAAATCAAAGACTGCAGAGAGGAATTGTACTCCAAATGCACAACACACTTAAAAACAGCCAGAGGACTGAAAATGTCCTCCAACACATCAGCAGAATTCAGTAAACAAATGCCAGGGGAAGGCAGTGAATTTGAATTAGAGTTGAAATTAAATATGGCGGGAGGTGTGACAATAGAGGCCGACTATGGGGCAGCAGTGACTCATGGCTTCCATGAAATCGTAAATCCAGCTAAGTTGTCAGATTGGAAACGAGTCAGAGCCGGCAGTAATACTGAAGAGCCAGTTCATTAAATTTTAAACAGCTGTTTGTTAGTTCCTCACCACTTTACTTATGCTGCTGAACTTACAACGGAAAGTGAATGACATTGTTACTGATAACCCTGATAAAGGAAACTTCCTGTTGTGTACCAGGCCAATGAGCTTACCAGTGCATCTTTATATTTCAGCTTGTTTCTGGAAAACACTTTACTGCATCACAAAGGAAATGCATCAGACCAAAGTTCAAATTAAATTAACATCGCAAGCAGTAAATGCTCTTGTGACATTATTCAAGGTATGAAATTAGTACAACACAAACATTACATCATTGGCCAAGCCCAGGCACGGTCCACCTGCAAGTCAGCTTCACCGTCACATTCTCACTCACGATAAAACGAATCCCCCTGTACTTTCATGACCACGACCCTGAACGGAATAACTGGGACGGAAGGCGCATGGCAGCATATTAATTCCAAATTAAACTGGTAAGCCCACCTAAAGCAGGAACGGCCTGAAGCCCCAACAAACGAGCAGGAAATCGATCAGTTTGCATTTCATTGTTTGAGCAAATAAAGACAGTGGTTGAAATTCCTTAATATCTAACTGAGAGCAGTAGCTTATAGTGGTAGTTGTAAAAACTTAAGGCGGAATCAGTCATGAAGACTTTTGGAACATCTATTGTTGTCAAGCTCTTTGTAACAAGGACAAAATAGAAGGTAAGCAAAATGAACAAAAACTGTTCTAGTGACGTTGAAGATCTTGTTCAGTCTGACGACTGTAAAACGTAAATGCTCCTCCCACGGATGTGCGATTCCTTATTAGCTACCATAGAGGATGTGACCGAATACACGGAGAGAGAGAGCTGCAGGTTCACACGGTCACTGGATCCAAGACCGAGTTTCCACACCAGAACCAATTGAGTGGAACATTCAACTGTAACAACTGGTATAATTAAACATTGCAAGCCTCTTTGGAGGCAATTAAGAAGGACTGAAATTAGGAAGAATGGCCTAGCAGGAAATACTGTAATCCCATGCTCCCCAAAGGTAAGGGTTCAAATCCCACTGCCGCCCCTTGTGGGTGGAGTCAAAATGATCTCCCCATGTTTGCGTGGGTTTATTCCAGGTATGCTTCAGCCTCCTCCCAGAGTAACCTTGCCATTTAGGAGAATTCATATCTCTAAAATGCACTGGCATCCTGCCCACAGTGTTCCACTGTCTTGAACCCTCTGCTTACAGGGTTGGGCTGCCGCCTCAGTGTGAAATCACACTGGACATGTGGTTATGGAAGACTGACTGATGGAAAATTATGAAGAATTACAACAAAAACTTAAATAGCAATTACAATGAATTTTCAGTTTGCAGGAGACAATGTATGAAAAAGGCATACGCGACATCTGTTTGGATGATGTCCAAAAATAAATATTTTTGAGGCAATAGATACTGGCAATTAGCATAAATGATTAATATATTCTTTTCAACACACTGCAGCTAGTTAACCAAACTGTTAAATTTAGACTGTACATTAAATATTAACTATTGGTTGAATATTGAAAGAGTTTAAATACTGCATTAAAATTTTATTTTGGTTGCTATTTTAAATGTTTAATTTTGCTGCTCATCAGTCAGACATGTATGTAGACAAGCAAAACGAGAGTTTTAAAATGTCTAAAATATAAATAATTAGTCATAAACACTAATTGGGGATACACACTCAGGTGGAAGTCTTGGCTGAGTGACTAACTCGAGCAGTGCAAGTCACTCTGGTAGGTCACTGTGGGACGGTGGAAAACTCTCAGCTTACTCCAGCAAATCAACTGACTTGGTTGAAAAACATGACCTGACTTCAGCCAGAGGCACTTGGACTCTATGACTTAACAGCAGCGAACGGGAACACAAAACGCTTACGTTTTTTTTTTTCCCCTAAATTATTATTTAGCAAAATGTACATCACCTGTCCTACCTGAAAGGAGTAAACTTTGCCATGCAACATTAATATTTGTACACAGAAGAGAGATAACTACCCAGGCTTGAGGCTGTTTGAACAGTACAGATGAATCACTGAGGCAGTTAACTCTTTGGTCTTAAATCATTTCACACATCCATAATAGCCTTCTTAAGCATTAAGAGTCTAATACAGGAATGGAGACTTTCCATTGACTTAGGCTAAGTTAACATGACTCTGTATGAGTTAAGTCATGCAGTATCTTCAGTAAGCCTAACACGGGACTGACCTGACTCACAAGAATTTTGGTGGTAACAGAAATGTGCTGCTGTATCTAATATGATTACATTACCTTGAAATGAACCTGTATTCTGGTACACGGCCTATTCGACTTATATTCGAGAAGTATTCAACAAGTATTCCAAAAGGAAATATTCAAAAGCTAGACCACAAGTGGCAGCCATTTGTATATGCAAAGCAGGTCTACACTGCATTTTTGCGTGAGTGAGAGAGTCCGGACTCGACCAGGAAGTTTTGACACGTGTGCCTGTAGATCGTCAGGAAGTCCTTGAAATTTGTGTTTTAAAGCCAGGGTCAGGCAATATTCTGATAAATTTTTGACACGACTGACTTGGAAAAGACACTCCACCCTGCCATAAAAACACACCTGTGCCCAACTTTTATTCACTCTCAATAATTGGCACACTTGGGTACGCAGTTTTTCCAGCCAGTTCAGTGAGTGTGTGTGAGAGAAAACAACTAAAAGGACAAGAGCAAACTAAATTCTTTCCTGGTCTTCGTCCCTCATTAAACATGATTTGCAGTTAAAGAGTTACAGACAGACACCACACATAAACTCACAGAAACACCTCATGATCTGAGGACATTTTCCCCACAGCGTGGCCTGGGCCCAAAGCTACAAGGCAGCATAGACAGTTTTAAAATGTCCATCAAACACAAAACAGTACTTGTCTGGCAGCTCTCTAGATTGTAATAACTAGGATGTTGTATGTGTGCATGCCATTACTAGACAAAAATAAAAAATGTTGCCATTGTATCCCAGACTTCCTAAGAAGCCACTGTCAGATTAAACACCATCAAGTGCAGTGCCTTACAAAGAGTAAATTGCACAGACGTCAACAAACCCAGCAAAACCACTTTCTCTATCAAAGCCTATTGGAAGATGCCAGCTACTTTTAAGTTACTTTTTGAAAGGAAACAAATTCTCATTACCAGTTCTGATTAATTCGGTGGCGCGAACAGATTTTATTTGCAAGGTAAAATTCTCTTCACTCCCCAAAAATCTGTTGATTCATGACTCTTCAGGGAAAAACAAAAGCATAGAAATGAAGAGAGCCAGTCATTACAGGTAAATACTCAGCAGCCAGTACAATACTGAAATATTTAGTTTCTCCACAGTGCAGCAATTTTTAAATCGGAAAGGTTTGGAAACTGACATCATGACATCCCAAAAACAGTGAAGCTGTTACCAGGACAACGGAAACAGGTTTAAGGAGAAAACAAGGAGTGGGCAGCGATGCTTTTTAACCCCACAGATGAATGGTGGGATCAGCACAGATACTCTGAGCAGACTACACATAGGGGTGACTACATGACCCACAGGCATGTTTCACAGGGAAAGAGGCTGGCTTCAACCTTTCAGCCCGCTACCATAGGGAGATCCTGGGCGCGTAACTGAAACCTCCTTATGTAGCCTCCCTTTCAGCGAGCGACAGACGTGCCACGTCACTACATGATGTGTGAATTTCTCCATTTGTACCATCTATTAAAGATAAAGCCACCCGTTACACAGGGCAGAAACATTTTTTAAAAGTTTTGAGGACATCAACACAGTGTTTAGTATCGGGACTGCCGCTTTTCCAAGGGACACAAATCAAGCATCATAGGAAACAGAACGTACAACAAAACACCAAATGACCTGGGAACAACTACAGCCTGGGCAGACAGTTAATATGTGGCAAGAATGATGAGAAGAAATGCTCTACAATCAGGTTATTTTCAAGAAAAGGTTTACATTGATGATCTCACGTCCACGGCATGACACTGAGGTAGCAGTAAAAAAACAAATTGACATATGAATGCAGATGGATGGATCTGTAAGTGGATTAAGCTCACAGTGAGACTGGGTGATGAACGATTAAAACCTGGAACGGCTGGAGATGTGGGGGTGGTGGGAGATGGAGCTGATCTGCCGGCCTTTTTACTTCAGCACTCATTTGAGAACACAGCCTTTTAGGTAAGAATAATGATTTGACATGTTTATAATATCTTGACTTGAATACATCTCCGCAATAGTAACTAGCCGTTTCATTTGGCTTCCTGCTTGCCCTTATCTTGGATATTGATAAAACGACCGGATTTATCTAAATGACTGAACATTACTGGTATATAATTATGCAAGGATTTATCTTTAATTTTATGATCTGTCTCTATATAGCATTACTTCAAGTTTTATTTCACAATTCGACGCGGACTCTTCTAAAGGGAGGTAAAAGCCAAGATAAACGGACCACTTTCAGCTCGTTTGTAGCCCCCAAATTCCCTACAAGTGTTTTTCATCTTAAGTTATCTTTTTGATTGCTGTGCAAGTTGATTACGAAAATACTTTGCAAAATTGTTTGTTGCTGGTTCTACGAAGGCGATCATAAAACGTCTCCTAAAAAGTTAGGTGTATAAAAAGCACTAAGCTGACTGGCTGAACAACTCCAAGATCTTCATATGCTTTAATATTTCGTGTCAAAACTTCAGATCAACAATGAAATTACCCACGGTGGCAAAAGGGCATAACGAATACAACAAATGGAACAGGCTGATCGTGAACGGTAATAAAATAATATGATAAGGCAGGCAATAGGAGCGTTTGTATTAATTAGAATAGCTACGGTATGTGCTGTTAAATTAGCTCTTCAAAAATAAACAGGAATTTAAAAAACTCCCTCAGTTATGACCAGGATAACCGGTTAGAAGATGGACGGATATATATATAGATGGATGGATTTATAAAGTGGGAGTTAACATATTTCCCAAACTACGCCTAGTAGTTATGCATTCATTCTCAAACAGAGATGTGGAGAATCACGACGCATCATACGCAGAACCTGCGGCTGGTTTTATTGTTGCTGTCAACAACATACAATGACAACGTATGATTTAATAACACGTAAGCAAAACAGTAAAAATATATTGTAATATCTTACAAGAATTCTAAACACATCTGAGTTACATGTATTTCCCACAACATGCACTTACCATATTCCGGATTACTTTCCTCTGTGTTGCTTCTGCCCATCTCCCAGCTTTTGAATTATGCCTCCTACCTGATATGATTTCTATGAAAGCCTTTTTATGGCCACACCATGCCAAGCCGCACTGTGAAGTCTTCACTCTTTAATGTAAAAACAAGAGGCGAGGCGAGCCGCTGTAGTGTACAGTAAATCTTCCGTGGACTGTAGCTAGGCAGTGCCGTCACAGGTGTACGTACCTGCCGCCACAGGTGTACGTACCTGCCGCAGATGCTCACCTGACGCGACACGCCCATCTGGCCCGGTGACGTCATCGCCCCGGTTCCTTTTAAGAAACTAAACTTCACGACCGACTCCACCTCCCATCCTGAGTGCTGGGGAATCAGAGTGGCGGGTTTACACGTTATTATCCACTACAAAAATACGACACGGGAGAGGAATGGAGATCTTGGAAAGTAAACAGTGCAGCACTGATACACTATCATGAGTGATATTCTAAATGAAAAGCGACTTAGAAACATTTATTAACTTCATGTGCTGCCGGTACAGCTGTCTTAGGGACACAAGGTGCCAGTTCTTGTTAAATAGCCACCTACAGTCCAGACCAAAAAACATTTTTAAATCAGTTCTCAGGTGTGTGGCTCTAGATGACCATGACCATTGTTGTTAACTGGGCTAGTCCATCCCTACGTGCCGGGCAGCTAAATAAGCCAATTAACGTCACGGCTATCCCACATAAGGTCTTCAGATTACTTGATATGGATCATATCCTTAATGCTACTCAATCTACCTGTCTTAATTTGAACATTAAATATATATGATTAAGTTAGCAACGTAATTTGAAGCGCTAACGCCAGCAAAATCACTTAGCTGGCTATGAGCGGGGCTAAACCAGTAGACCTGCTTTTCGGTCATGGCGAAACCTCTCAAGTTAAATATACTGCCAGAGTACCGCTGTGAGGGGTGAACAGGGGCACCCAAGTCACATTGGATGTCGACCGAGCGCTTCAGCCGGGATTGATCGACTCTAGACACTCAATGGCAGTAATCAGAGAATCGATTCATTTCGGGATCGACTCCCACCCCTACCTCCCGATCAATGCCATTAGTTTGTGGAGTCATGCGCTTAAAAATAACCGCAATAAAAGTTGTATCTGAGTCGATGCTGTCAAAACGTGAGTTTCTTTCTTGCTGTGATTCTCACCCCAACTTACAGGCGATTCAGACATCTGCAGGATCTTTATACAGAGGCAGTGTTATCGTGCAAACGTCATTAAAGATTAATGTTTTAGGCAAAAGATTAAACAGAAACGCAATATCAGTAGGTAAACATTGCAAATACATGGTCTCACGTTGCTGCTGGCTGAAGTGGAGTTTCTAACATCACACTTCATCAGAAATCACAGGGTTTAATTTTAGCAGATGTGTAACGTAGCAGATTACATACTCGCTTACCTGATTCAATCTCCCATCCTGTTACATACTCGCTACAAGAACATGCTTACTGATACACCACAACAATCTCTACCTGAGAAAAACTCCAGTAGATAACCTAGAGTAAGGTCAGACTAGCTGCTCTCATTTTATTACATATCTCTAACACACTCAGAACTGGTCAGAGCTCTCCTTAAAAGTCAAATATGCCCACATTACAGCTACGTGGCATAGTAGCACTACTGCATAGGGTTTTGTAATGAATATTTGACTGTAAGAGTGTGTTGAGACATCCAGTCAAAGTTTTACGATTTAAAATACGCCACAGCCTGTTTGTCTCTCTTGGAGGTCACTGGAAAAAGTCTACACTCAGCTGTCATCCTACCTTCATTTTTTCTCCAGGATTAGTAATGTTAATCTACATACTACACACCTTTAGAGCACTCTGGCTCTTCACCTCAAGTGGAAAACAGATGACATTTTCTAGCCACTGAAGAAAAAAAAAAAAAGTCTACCACTCAAAGCATCCAACAGCAGGAAACCCAGATTCAGTTTCCTTTAGCTGAGAAACCAGCTGGTTGGGATGATGCTTGTGTTCCTCCCATCCTTCTACAGCACCAGCAGGTAGTCACCCAAGAGGGAGACTGACAACAGGACTGCTTTGGTAGTCCAACATGGAAGAAAGCCAAGGGAACCGAGAACCCCGTCGTTCCTCTTCGGGTGTGTGAACAGCACATAAGACAGGCATTTAGTGTGTGAAATAAGACAGGAATGAAGACCTCACATGATAGAGGGAGACACAGCAAACCGGCATGACAAAAAAAAAAAGGGCAGAGAGTAACAGTGGCTAAAGCACAGGCTGTGATGACACTTCATTACAGGAAATAAGGGAACACAAGCATGAAGCACAATATTTAATTCATAATTCAAGTAAAAAAAAAAAAATCTGAATAACCCTATGAACCGTGTGTCATGGTGACCAATAGAAAAAATAACCGTGGTGAAGTGCAGGATAGTGTCACACAGGACTCCTGTACCAGTACACAGTACAGTCCCATTATAATGTCCCTCAGTGTCCAGTGTGCTATGGTCAATGGTCAAATGAGTGATGCCAATCCATCCATGTGAAAACGGCAGTGGAATGAAATGAGATGTGATATGCTTAACCAAAACATAACTGAGCTCAGATGTACCCACTTCCATCTATTTACACTACTACATGACAGTCTATGATCTAGACACCAGTGCTATTTTGTGCTCTCAGATCTCAGCTGCTAAGTTAAAAACAAGTCCTCACTTGCAGATCTGCATTCTGGCGAATGCAGAAAACCTACAATTGGAAACCGCGGGTCACGTCACAAAGTCCAGTCGATGCCTAAGAATTGCTCAGGATTGTGAGGCCTGGGTCGGGCACAGCCTCAGGACCCGCCTCCAGACGGGCCAGCCTGCTCTGCTCCAGGGCAATGGCCTCCGCAGAGTGCTTACATTTCTCAGAGCCGCACTGGCATGTGAAGTACTTGCTCTTGATGTCCCAGAAACGATCTCCATAGTCAAACCTGCAGGTCAAAGAAAAACAAAACGGAAGAGCGCATCATAGAAATGTGGATGCATATTAATGTCAACTAGATGACAACTCCTAAAGCAGTAAAGAAATTCACCGACCCCCCTCGACAACCAATGAGCCATTTGGCCGTAGTTACGGGCACTCTGGCCAATCTAATAAAGTATGATGGAAAACCAGGAATTCACCCCAGCTCCTGTCCTGTTAGGATATCCCGGGAGCTGAAGAAGGCAATGCGCGGGAACCGCAGGTCCTGGTGCAGCATGAATACGCGCACCGGGATTATGTTGGGATCGCACAGGTGGTTAATGAAGCGGCTGATGTTGCCATAGTAACGTGCATCGATGCAGTACACCTCCCCGTCCTGCAGGGGCAGCAGAGATAGCATGAATTGGGGCAAAAGGTGACGGGATTGGGGCAAAGATGAAGGTGAGAAAAACAGCAATGAGAGGACGTGATAAAATTGGTAAGGCCAGAACAGCACTACAGAATTTTGGAAAGCTAAATAAACAGGAAATCAAAAACTCATCAAGCTATGAATCTTCATAGAACTGACGGATACCTTGTTGTCCAGGTCAAAAAGGTACGAGTCGTCTTCTCTCACATCAGCCTCCGCATCAGAAATCAATTCTCCTACATATCTAGGCATAGAAAGTACACAGTCTAAATTACACACGCTTACAGCACATGCACACAAAACAGTTTACAGAACACGCTAGCCAAGAAACACAAGCCTTGTCTGCTTTTACACGTTGTATTACACAAATCCTTACTAAACTTAGTGATCTAAAGGGCATCAATGCCCAGTGCATCTGACAACTAGACCTGTTGTATTTCTACCTAAAACACAGCATTAGCACAGATGGTGAAGACAGACAAACGGTGCAGACTGACTCGCAGATGAAGCTGCCCTGAGGGATGTCCTGCAGCGCTCGCACTCCCCAGCCCATCTTCTCGGTGCGGTACAGCTGGAGGCGCACCCTGCGAGGGTGGGGTGGATAGTTGGCAAAGGACATGAGGCACGGTAAACACCACAGCGTTTCAAAGGAAATGGTGATCCAGGAACAATAGCTATTCATGCAGATGCCAGAGGTGGTCATGCACCGATAGGCAGGTAGAACGGTGACAACGTCAGGGGGGCTAACTCAGTTTTCATTTCACTGCAAGGTGCGTCAGTATGACCTCGTGTGACAAACAAGAAGTCCTGATCCTTAACTCACTAAACAGCAGAAAAACAGCTGACATATCGGGGCCATCTCGACACCGAATCCCCGTCTCCTCCAACAGGAAGTCGGTTTTTTTTTTTTTTTTTTTTTTTTTTTTTACGGCAACTGGGCTCAAAATCACAGCGGACAATGAGCAGGTACACAGAGGGGGGTGGGACAGCGATCTATTACTTGATGCCTGCTTGGACCACCCTGTTCTTGCAGGTGCGATAGCAGGAGCAGGCCAGGTTGCACTCGAAGATGAGCGGAGGTTCGATCTTATTGAACTCCTGGAGCAGCCTTCGGTCCTGATGAGACAGATGGTGGAATTTGTCACATGACTTTGTCCACGATATGCTTCCCCAAGGCAAAGGGAATTGGATACTTCAGTCAACTGGCGCAAATTCCGTTTTGACAACCTCAGGCATCAGTGGTGCCACCATCTGCGGTTTGCCGATGACGGGAAACGGCCAGACAGACATGGGCGGTGGGCGGAGCTCACCTTGTCGTACCAGCAGCGGATACTCAGCTGACCACACAGGCAGTTACTGGAGGAGCAGTCATCCGTGCAGCTACAGTGCTGAGACAGAGATATGGGCAGGCAGAGACATCAAGGCCCTCGCCATACTGAGAGCCAGCAGAACGGGATTTACATGCTGAGAGCGATAGGAATAAGCAGACATGCTGCTGCGCAGCAGAGATGCCGGAGATATATTGTTAATTATTCAGGTATACCATCACATTACTGACTTCACAGAGATGCAGAGGGAGACCGAGAGGCAATGCGGAGAACCTGTAAGTGTGTGATGTTGCGGTCTATATTCATAGCCGAGGTCTCGCAGTTCTCAGAGATGTACTTGTAGTCAGAGGGGCATCCCTCCTCATCCACCCCGTTGACGCAGGGGATAGGCACATTCTCGTATCCCTGGGCAACGTCACTAAGTGACAGGAAGTGGCCACACAATCACTGGGCTATCAAGTGTGTCCACAATACTGACAAATTTTATTGTCCATTTAAGTTGTACTAAGAAACACTACCTGCATATGATCTTTTCTGTGCGCAAAATGCGATTCTCTATCCCCTTCTTCAGCTTCCTGTTGATCTGGAGTGACACCCAGACTGGCGAATCACATCGAGCCAAAGACAGGGGTGTGTCCCCTTCCCGATTCTTTATATCGATGTCAGCCCCACGTGAGAGGAACAGCCTGATGATGACGATGACAAGAGCTTTTGTTTTGTTTTATTCAGGTTTACTGCTGCATTATTTACTTTGGCAACACCAGGTCTAGCTTCTGTCCATTCAAAAAAGCTTGTTTTAAATTTCATGGGTTTACTGCAGAAAGTAGGTCTTTTTTCCAAGCACTGCTCTCACCTGTGTGTGTGTGTGTGTGTGTGTGTGTGTGTGTGTGTGTGTGTGTGTGTGTGTGTGTGTCTGTCTCATGGAGAGCAAGATGGGAAATATGGAAAATAAAGAATTCCTATGTACCTGTACAATAGTCAATAAGGTACCCTTTCATCGTTTCAAAACTATTTTCCTGTGGCTGACCGTCCATCTGTGCTGGCCAATAGAAAGAGCAGCTGGGTGCGTCGCCGGTGGCTTTCTGCTGACTCACGTAACACAGTCCAGGTACCCCTCCCGGGACGCTATGTGGAGCGGCGTGTCTCCATGCATGTTGATGGAGGACAGGGGACAGCCGGCGTTCAGGACTAGCTCGGCGATCTCCACGCTGCCGGCGAAGGAGGCCCAGTGCAGACACACGTTCATTTCCTGAGTGGGAGAGAGGGGAGAGATGGGGTCTATGGGGTCAGCCACTGCATCGTGACACATCACCAAGGTGGGCTCATACTACACATGGGCATCTTACACCCGGGGTACACGTCACCCTTTCACGTAGCCACACCACGGAAGTATAAAGTACTTCAAGAAGGAGCCCACGGTCCTCCATCCCTCAGCCACTCAGAGGCACCAGCTGCAGTACATTCAGTTACAGTCGTGGAAAAGCTGAAGACGAAACACCAGCGAACCCGTTGTCGGGGAAATACAATTACATAGTCAAGATGTGTAGTTCACCCGACCAACACAAGGGGGCAGACAATCACTTTGTGTGATCAGTGCAGATGAGTGCATGTGCAACAGACTGCGTAGACCACTGTAGAGTGGATGGGCCCAACTAGAAGGAGGCGTGTACACCATAGTTCTGACTGCCTGTCTGCACACAACGCAGTACTACCACGTCTTTTTACCACAGCGCACGCAACGTCTGGTAAAACCACATTTTTCTGTCAGAAGTACACTGCCAGCATATTAAGAAGGGTGATTTTCTCACAACTGACTTTGTCTTTCAGGGTGACGTCCGCGCCCCTGTTCAGCAGCGCCCTGATGACGTCGATGTGCCGGTGCTCAGCGGCCCAGATGACGGGGGTCCAACCTCCACTGTCCTATGAGGTCGGACACCGAGAAAGCCACGAGGGGTTAATGATGTCACGATGTAGTGGGACAGTCCGACTGCACGCACACGAAAGCACACACACACACACCAAATTTAAACACTGTCAGAGTGAGAAACACACTCCTCGCACCCACCTGTGCGTTGATGTCAACTTGTCCCGTTCCTAGCAGGAGATTTACAATGTCCAAGTTGCCCAATTTGGCTGCATGATGCAGGCCAGTAGAGCCATCGTCCTCCTGAGAGAGGACAGTACAGCGAGGAAGGGGTCAAGAAACTGATTACCCCCAAATTAAACTGGGACGTTTCAAACAGCAGTTTGTAAAATACACCACAATAACATTTAAACCAGACACACGGAGGCACAAAAAACAGGACAAACAGACTTCTCTCTGCATCCCAAGATGTTCGCTTCGCCGTTCCCACGGCCAGACAGACGGCTACTCACGGCATGATAGATGCAGGCTCCGCTCTGGATCAGGTACCGCACCACCTCCACATGGTTATTGATGATGGCCTCCAGCAGAGGCGTCCTCAGCGTTTTGTCCTGGGCGTCCACTTTAGCACCTGCCTGGAAACAGATGCTGCGGCTTAATACAGAAACAGGCGGGGGGACAAAACTGTGCTATTTTAAGTATTTTCAAATAAACTGACCCAGAATATTTAATCCATTTTTAAAGCTCTTCCCCTGTTGAGGCAGGCAACACTATTTTACGTATTATTTTCTAACAAAAAGACACTCACATGTACAACCAATTATCTGTAGACCAAAATAACGACAGCTAAACAGCGGCACGACGAGCATGTAATCTGCTTCCATCCACAAACACGTCCCGGTTTGCGTCAGACAGCACCGCTGGAAGGAACCAACACTTCCAGTATGCTGCTGGGACCTGAGACTGGTGTCGTGGAATCAGCTGACTGGGCCACAGATTCGAACGGCAGCAGGTGACACTGAGCAGCGGGTCCACGTCACCTGTACGAGCAGGTAGCAGACCTCCAGGAACCCCCTCTGGGCTGCAGCATGTAGGGCACAGCGGCGGTTCTGAGAGTCCGACTGGCAGGCTGGGTCGATGCCCTCCACTAACAGACAGGAGAGGAAGGCACAGTATTGCTGGGGACCATGCTGAATGTGGGTAAAAGAACGCATCTGTTTACCACTAGTCTGGGGGGATCTGTGTTAACACAGAAGCTCGCCACCCCCTCAAACATGCAGATACATGTGACAGCACGGCCTCACTCAGCATGAGTAGAACTCTTTGCACTTCGCCCTGTTTGGTGGCGGGGTAAAGCTGTCGTGGGTGGAACCTCAGCTTCTTCCTCCTGACCAATCAATCGAACACCAGGTCAGAGCAGCTCATTTTCTCATTCAACTAACGAGTCCAGCGGCACAGACAGGGAAGCGGGGATGGCATCATTCTCCATTCACCTCTCTGTGTCCTGGGTCAGAATAGCCTTCTGCAGCGCTGCCCTGCTGGCGCCAGGAGGAAGTGCACTGGGGCACACAGGCTTTCCATTTGGCAGACAGAGAGACGGCCCCACACTGTCCACTCCACTGTCCCCCGGTGGGGCTGTGTCTGCACTTCCCCCTGAGCCTGACTGCTGCTGCTCAGGACCTCGCCTCACTTCCCCACGTCCACGCATTCTTGCACTAGGAGGGAGGAGAATCAGACAGAACGCCCAGTAAATGATCCCTGTTACCACAAGACTCCAAGTCCCACAATGCACCAGGACACTGCATACGTAGACATTCATATACACAGTCAGAGGCCATTTTATTGCACACACCTACCCAGCACCACATAGGACCCGCTTTTGCCATTCTGCACACCACTGTTGTACTGAACTGTTATTTTTGCACTTGCGACCTGATGAGTCTGTTCTGTCTCCACTGGCCTCTCTCATCCAGAAGGCATTTCCACCCACAGAACTGTTGCTGTCTGGGTGTTTTAAAGCAGTTTTTAAGAAGCTCTAAACACTCCAGTGTGTGGTAAACCCCAGCAAGGTGGTGGAGCCTACATCTCAGGAAGACCAGTCACACCACATTCAAATTCACCCAGATTATACATCTTAGCCTAAGAATGTAAGTAACCCTCTTGACCCTGTTTCTGTGCATGCTGTGCACACGTGTTCTGTGCATGCTGTATGTTTTCAGGTGCAGTCACACAATTCACTGGTTTTTGAACCTGATGGCCTGGCCACTGAGAACATACACATATACACAGCAACATAAATAGATTAAAACACAACAAATCAAAACTGGTTGCCATCAGCTGTAACCGTATTTATCCCTGGGTACCAGAACTGCAATTACTTTGTAAACGATAAATTATTCTCCTTTTCTGTTTGGTCTTAAAGACAGACAAGGTTCAGTACTCTAATTTTCCTCACATTTCATTCATCACTTGCCAATGGTACGCTAACTCTAACCCGGACCCTAACCCATCCACACATACCTGCTTGGTGTCTCAGGCCTCCTCCCACTGCCAAACACCCCGGCCGTTATGGCGAGGGGGAGAGACGAAGGGAGGGGAAGGGGGAGGGATGGCGTGGTGGTGGAGGCGGACGCTGTAATGACGGCACCCGACGATGACGATGCCGGGGAGGCAGGCGGTATGGTGACCTCGCGGGCCTCGGAGGCATCCTCGCCACAGTGAGGGCAGAAGAGCATGCCACCTAAGGTCATCCCGCGGTCCCTCCCGCCGCCCAGGACCGAGACGCAGCCGCGGTGGAAGCGGTGAGCGATGCGCAGGTCGGGACAGCATTCCAAAAAGGTACCCTAAAACGGGGGGGGCATGACAAAGTGCAAAGTGGTGAGTGAAGTCTCATCTTTCTGTGAGCTGATCCAATTAGTTTGGTCTAAAACAGAAAAACCGTTTCTTGAGGAACCACCCTTGCAGTACAAAAATACACAGAAAGCAAATACCACCCATGGCAGCTGTAATATAAATAGATAGAAATTCCGTAATAAAACGCTAATTTAATGACAATAAACAGCCCACTCACCGTGATGCAGAAGTAGCCGCAGCCTGGGCAGCAGTGGTGCTGGACCATGTGAGAGCGGTGGTTCTCACACAGCACCATGAGGGAGACCCTGCTGGACGGCCGCATCGTCTCCCCCTTCACGATCATGTTGGTACAGCCCACCAGCTGGGGCGTGACAAAGGCGGGGCTCTTAGACAGCTATTAAAGCTCATACTGTACATTACCACATCTTGTCTTTACTGGCGCTACCAAGCAGAAACTATGCTTTAAATTTTAACACCTTTTTGACTTAAAAAGCTGGATATTTCCCTGGAGCAGTTGAAATGCAGTATATAACCCTGCTAGGTTACAGTAGCCCATCTTTCATCACGATGTTAACCAATATCCCTTTAATATTAAACAGGCCATGACATGTGCCTGTCGCAAACCCCCCCAGCGAGGGCCCACCTCCCCATTGATGCTCTCCGTGGCCATGCAGAGCCGCCCCCCCCGGCCGCTCAGGCCATCCACGCGAGGAGCCTCCATCCGGCAGCTGCACAGGGGCAGTTCTTCCAGCCGCTCCGTGTCCCCCGCCTCACTGTCCTCTGTTTGGGGGGGGGGCACACAGTAGGGCTATTCAAACGGACAACATCACATACAGCCACAAAAATATCTACATTACCTTAAATATAACAGTCAATGATAATACATAAAACTTATTTTCCAGGTACTTTTGCCCAAAGTAATGTATGGCGGGGCAGATGCATCAGAGTACATGGAACAGTTTGGCGGTTAAGGGCCATAGTCAAGGGCTCAACAGCGGTGTGAGCCATGGGATTTGAACCAGTGAACTTCTGGTCATGGGTACAGACACCTATGCTATAGAACCACACATCATCCTAATATGGAGGCTCCTACAATTATAAAGGGCCATAACATGAAGTGTTGGTCACAGGCAGGACCATCTACAACCCCAACCGTGTATCTGGGAGGTGTTTACTGATGGCACACAGGGGGAGTAACCTTGGTGGGGGGAGAGTGTAAGGCTGTCTGCAGCAGAGATGTCCAGGGAGCCCAGGGGAACCTCTGTGTACTCGCTGGAGATGCCGGGTGCTACTTCGGCTGTTGCACCGGGGACCGATACGGACACTGCTGGGGGCAAAGATAGATATGCAAATGGCTCTTTATCAAACCAAACCCAACAGGTCCAGTTATCCAATTCTTTCTTACCTTCCTCCGTCTCCATCTCAACCTCTTCCTCCCTCACTCTGTCTTTCCTTTTCCTTCGGCCCGGCCGTGTCCATGGAGACCCACCTCCTTCCTTTCGCTTCCCTGTCTGCCGTTCGGACCCCGAGCTCTGTTGGCACACAACGTTCAACTGGCTGACCATCGGTAAGTGGATCTCGAGCGCAGAGAGACGAGCACGCGTGGCACCCGGCCTCATCGCACGGGATCAACCGCTTCTGGCACTGCTCCACTCAAACCACTGACCAAAATAACACGGATGCTGGGATCGAAGCCTCCGTGTTTGGCAAGGGCTGGAAAACCAGCAGGACCACAGCACCAACAACCGAGCAGCCGACATTAAACTGAGCAAAATGTCAAATGGAGACACACCTTTATCGCTCTTGTAGATAAGCCTGTATGCTACACACAAGGAAAACGTACTGGAAAATGAACTTAACCTTCAGGTTATTAGCTGATACTTTTACCCAAAGACAAAGATGACCCATTTATAAAGCTGGATATTTTATAGGTTCAGGTTTAGTGACTTGGTCATCAGTACTATAATAGAGCCTTGTGTGGGACGCAAACCGATGAACTCAACTCAAAGGTTAAGTCCTTAACTGCACTACGCATAAACCCAATGATGTGTCTCCTTGGGTCCATTGGGTTTTTTGCTCTGTGGGAAGTTTGGGTTGTTTCTGTAACGTCCTGCCTGTCTGCCACTCTAAGAACACTCAGCTCCGCGATGCTACGCTAACACGATTTGCTGTCTGGTCATCTACCACCCCCTCCCCCAACAGAGGAAAGCTACTCACACGATCAGACAGGTTTCCAGATTCCACATCTCCTTCACTCAGCCGGCCCTCAATCACTCCATCACCAGACTGTGGAGACAGAAACAGAACCAGGAAGCTTGGTACACACGTCATTCATGAAGCCTGGTTCACGCATTCATTTGTCTGTGTACTGAAGATGGCTTTTCTCATCTGGCAGAAAGGAGGCAGTACTGAGCTCCATTCCACCACCGCAGTGATGAGCTCCCACTTTAAATAAGGTTTAATTGGCTTTGCATGTTTCTACACACTAAGGTCTAGGCACCATCACACTAACTACGCTTCCATCTTACAAACCACATACTTAAACTCAAGTTTGAAACGGCTTTCTCCTGTAATTGGCTGTGAATGACAGACATCTTCTAGAATTTGTGTCATTTATGGATCAAAGATCAGGTAACAAATAGGCCAGCTCATAAAGCTACTAGCTCAGAACTTGCCCAGGTTAGAATTTCCCTTCAACAAGACTGGATCATAAGACACTCGTCATGCTCATCATGTGGCCATAATGGAAACAGGCATCACCTTGCTGTCGGAGTCCCCCCTCTCATTCTCCGAGTAGTTGTAGATGAGCTGAAACTCATCCTTGCCATCGCCGTCCCAGGGCATCGACCATTCAGAGCGCTGCTCTGACACCGGCCCTGCCTCTTCTGTGGCAGGGGACATGTCTACAACCTGGAGCTGGGGGGGGGGGGGGATGCAATGTGTAACCGACCCCTTACGTTATTCAAAGTCTGTCCAAAGAGCAGGGCAAAATTAATGGTTTTATTCAAACTGAATTTGATATGTCATGGAAAAGGAAATGTAAGCTCAAGACTACTTATTTGGGACGTAAAACTTTTAAATATAACAGCAACTTAATAGCGATCCTGCTGTTTTTGTTATTGGTCAAACATACAGTAAAGGGATATCAAAACATAGGGCTAAAAGATTTCAACTCTTCTGGAGGAGAAATACCACAGCAATGCACAACAAACAGAATCTGTCTAAAAGCGGTCGCGGCATTATCAGACGGAGCTGACAACCCCCCCACTCCCACATCACCTCTACTGCTGATTCAGCGCCGTTCTCTCCCCTCTTAGCAGGCAGCGTTGGGGAGTCCGAGTCACAGTCCACTTTGCGTTTCTTCACTGCTGAAAACATCGGTGTGTCACATGACCGTCACTCCACACTCCCGACACTACCCCCGTGTTGCCTCCATTCCCCATGCGCGGCCAGTGCTAGCCGCCTGGACAGAACCCTTACGTAATTCTGACGTAATCGAGGACAGACGCAGCCCAACGCAGAGGCAACTGCATTTCTGTCCACAAAGTGCACAAGCGCCACGATCAACACCACATCTGTGACCGGATCTCATGACACGACTGCACATGTATGCGCATATCATGCTACTTGAGAAAAGCAAGCGGAGATGCATGAACACAGAGTCACGTCCGTGTCACTGGACCAGAAAGTTGGCCGGGGAAGTTTATCCTGAGCATGAGGCAGCTGGATAACCAACACGCAAGCGCAGACAAAACAGAACCGAAGGACGGCAAACTAACTTTACACAAAAACTCTGTTATAAAAGGCACTTAATCATCCCAACCTGCATCAGCTTCCAGAACGGCCCCGGCATTATGGTCCACTGGCTTAACCGACACGGTGTGTGACTCCAAACACCTTACCTGGAAGAGAGGGGTACGCTGGTAAGACCACGGTTTAGGCAGACGTGATAATTGATTCAAATGACTGCAGCAGTGAAACACTAGTGCTACACAATGAAATATCAACCCATCTTCTGATCGCCTGACCTGGCCGGCTCAGGCGACTGAGGCATGAATTAGCCTAACTGCATTTCTTGGGACTGGAGGAGGAAACCACAGCATCCAGAAGAAAACCAGTAGTAGAAGGGCAACAGGGAAATTTCATATAACACAGTGGAGGTAGGATTCCAACCGCCAACCCTGGAGGTGTGGGGCAACAGTGCTACTCACGGAGGCACCACACTGTGGACAATTAAATCAAATAAATACTAAAATATAATCTAAGGACAATCACGATCCAGAAATGGGGGACTTACTTGCATTGGGGGCGGTCTGTTCATAGTTTTGCGTGCCCGGTGGATTTTGGGCTGGGGGGCTGCACAAGCGACCGAGGAGCCGGATGACGGCGAGGGGAAAGGGGGAGGGACAGTTTTACTGGCCAGACCGGACACACTCATCTTGGCTCTGCCAGGAGATGAACACAGCGATGGCGATGTGGAGGAGGAAGAGGATGAAGAATAGGGAGGAAAAGTCTTTGCAGCATGGCCTGGGAAAGGCATCAAAAAATGAATCAAAACAGAATCCACCCCCCGGCATGAATAAAGTTTCCTCTTATTAAGAAACTGAATGACAGACAGGTGTTAGTGGAGAAACTGGACATGACAGCAGGCTGAAACTCAGGGTCCTACCTGTTAGACTTTTTCCTGACACAAATGCGGAGGCTCCAGATTTGTCATTCTCCTCATCTTCATTCATTCCCTCCCTCTCTGCTTCTTTCTGAGATGACAACAACCCACCCATGGGTTTTGTCTCCTCGGGGACTGCTGCTGTACCATACAGCTCACCTATATGACACAGACCGCCAGCTTAGATCGCCTCAGGAATGCTCACCAACATGTGGGTGTACTTAATGAATCAGTTCATTTTTACTGTTTTACTGGATATTTTAAGATTATCTCAGTACAAGCCCACTACCATGCTCAAACCCTCAGCTCTATTTTCATTTGTGCCTCCCATAAGCACTCACTTCTTCCAAAAGCCCAAATTAGCAATTACAGATTCACCTGAACTCCATGCCTCTTAAAGCCTTTAACATACACAACTGTGCCACCCAACCTTTGCCCTGCTATGAATTACAACACCTCAAGTAAAACACTCGTTCATTAAAATAAGCTCTGAAGCACTGATTCTATATATAACAAGGATTTATAAATAGCAATATTTGGGAGGAGAAGGACAACATCCAAGTAACAAGACAGACAGCAAAGCAGATGTGCTTGTGATCACTGCCCTTTTCCTAGGTGTGTTACGTTCTGAAAGACGTGAACTGAAACCGCACGTCAGTCCTCGCCTGCATTCGTTTGGAGAGTTAGTGTCACATGTGTCTCCGGCTCTGCCACCTCCTCCTCAGACGGTCCCTTTTCTCTCAGGGGCCCCTGGAAGATTAAAAGAAACAATGAAGAACGTCGGCCTCGCTGGCAAAGCGATGGAAGAGTCGCCTTGTTCTGCCACGGGGAGGACGAGAACATTCAGCAAAGACCAAGAGGTGTGTCAAAGGGGAAAGCGCAAAAAGAGAAGGAGGACTTCCGATGTCGCTCAATAAAACTCGTTTGGGAAGTACGTGAAGGAAAGCGTGAGACGGGTACGGCAAATCACGCTCAATGAGATGCTGGAGCCCACCAGACGCCAGGACACAGCTCCACACATGAAGTGTCTCCCCTGAGAGGGCTTACGGCCATTTAAAATACAGCAACCTCTGCTGAAATGAAGACGACAGCGGCTGTCAGATGGCATTCATTAAAGCGGCAGGATCTGGAAGAGGGATTCACTGTCACAAAAAAAAAAATCATTGACGTGATACCAAGATGTGCACCGCGGGGGGAAGCATTTGGGAATTATCAGCCATTTGGAAACACTGTCGTCAGAACAAAAGGGAGAGACGTTTTGTTAAACACGTCAACCCGAGGAAAGTGAAGTGCACGGCTAGCTAGGCACCGAGCAACACTGCAATTCAAAGTACCTAGCTAGCTGATTAGCTTTAAAAAAAAAAAAAAAAAAAAAAAAATCAATAAACGAGCTAGCTGCTGCTACAGCAGCCTACGTCGAAACAGTTTTAAAGCACTGCAGAGAGTAGAGCACGCCTAATGAAATTAACAGGACTTGTTAGCAAAAAGCGTGCGCCCCTTTTTATTCGTTACACCCCCCTACCTCGCGACACCGCTCGTCCGCCGACATGATCTCGAGCCTCGTCGGGAGAATCGGCTCTTGCGGTCGTGACGTAGCGCGTCGACGCGTTCGCAGGATTCGGCGGCGTGCGTATGACGTCACCACCAACACGCTGGCGTCCACCTTACGACTGTTAACCGGAGGAAATGTCTATCCAGGTTTTTGTCTGAGCTGTTGAAAAGACAGTTCTGTTTCTAGATTTTAGCATTTGTCGTATCCCGCTATAATGGTTGTAACGATTCGCCTACCCGTCTGTACATTTTGAAGTGTAACGCATCTGTTGCGTGGTTTTTGTGCGCCGCCTGTGTACAACAGATACAAGGGGCAATTGTAGTTGTGAAGTACCTGTATTATCGATCATAACTATTCCTAAGATGCCAGGAAAGCCCGGAATGTATCTGCTGCAGCGTTGAGGATATCCTGAGTTCCAAATAATAGAATTTAGGGGCAATTTGAAGACAGTAAAATGTAAAGTCACATACACTTATACTGTATGTCTTTGTAGTGAGGGAAAGTAGTAAATGCGGGTAGCATATACAGTACAAACTCTTTACAAAACGAGAGTGTGTCGGAGCCAGGAATCAAACCCAGAGATTTCCATAATGAGGTTTTGTTTCTCTCCATCTTCTCTTCATACACAAACAATGTGACATACGTTTGAAAACTACAGTGGCTCAGTGGTTAGCACTGAGGCCTCGTAGCTCTAGGGTTGGGAGTTTGAATCCTGTGTCTGTTCTGTGTGCATGGAGTTTGCATGTTTTCCTCCTGCTTCGAGGGTACTCTGGTTTCTTTCTGCAGTCAGAACACAT
Organism: Gymnarchus niloticus; assembly: GCA_009936485.2. Classification (NCBI taxonomy): domain Eukaryota; kingdom Metazoa; phylum Chordata; class Actinopteri; order Osteoglossiformes; family Gymnarchidae; genus Gymnarchus; species Gymnarchus niloticus. The sequence continues at coordinate 118,403 of JAACJT020000038.1, forward strand.
ATGATGCCAGTTAATTGGCTTGTCTAAATTACTGTTAGTGTGGGCGAGTGTGTGTGACTGTGCCCTGTGATGGGTTGCCAGCCCTTTACAGGGTGTCCTCTGCATTGTGCCCTAAGCTGCCTGGGGATAGGTTCTATGACCCTGCATAGAAGTGGTTTGGAAAATGGATTGACATTAGAAAAATATTCAAAAATTGATGTTGCGTACATCATAACTGAATAGCAATTATTTGGCTAAAACCTTGTGATTTTTTTAAAGGTATATTTAATAGCAACTATTGCCACCACAGGTCGTGAAGCCTCATTTAGCAGTAACGTTGATTAGGTAGTTTGGGATACGCCCACCTACCATGTTTTTTGAAGCATCATTTAGCGCCAGCATTGATTGGTGGTTTGGGATGCTCCCATCTGCCACAGGTTTTGAATGGCTAGTTCGGGATATTCCCACCCACCAGAAGGTTTTGAATAGTTAGCTCAGGGTACTCCCACCCACCACGGGTTTCGAAGCTTCATTTGTCCCATCGCTACAGAAAAGGGGTGCCTTCCCCTTTAAGACAGGAGCAGCTAACGCAGTTGGTGGAGGAAGTATCGCTATAAACCAGCGAAAACTGGACCGGAGGAGGACCTAAATGCAATTAGGCGCTACTCATGCTTACTTATTACAGCCTCATCATGAAGTAATGGCTCGGTTTTCTGGAGGAGGCTGTCTTCTCTGAAACTCGACTCATTGCAAAAGGGGATTATTAATCGCCGACTCGCGAAAAGTACCGATGTGCCCGTAGCCGCTCGGCTTATCCGGCCGAGCTCCTCAACTGTCGGCGGACTCAAGCTCGTCGATGTTAGGCACCATATCGCTTATGGATTACTGAAGTGGCCTGTAATCCCGCCGGCTGAACTCGGACAGACACATAACAGATAAGAGGATTGGAGCTGGGCGGCTGGAGACTTCAGATCGCTAGCTATTTCCTCTGTAGAGGTGCTGAGGAATAAAAGCCCGCCGAGCCGAGCCGAGCCGGTACCGGTAGGTGGACTCGTCCCGGAGGAGAGTGTGATGCTGTGCCGCTCGAACCGCCTCCATAACGTGACCGTCTTTGTGTCTGCGGCCACCTGTGCACTTCGGCTTTAAACATTTCCCCGTTTCGCCTCCACTCCTCTGCTGGTTTTGTTTTTTTGTTGTTGTTGTTTTTCTAGCTCGCTATAATCTCTTACAAATTGACGGATGCTGAAAATCCTTAATCCCCCCCAAAGTGATGAGTGCTGGATTCTAAATGCAGGCTAAAACTTAAAATAAAAGGATGCAGCGTGCAATAAATCGCCATAGTAAACCACGTTGTAATCAGATATATATATATATATATATATATATATATAAAATGCTTGTAATATTAAATCTACATTTAGTGGAAAATCATTTCCATCCTTTCAATACTGAAGTAAGCAAACACAAAGTCTTCAGTTCTGGGTCACCTGCGGTGTAACGTAATAAAGCCGGTTTACATGCAGTGTTTATAATAAGATGTATTTGGGCAAATGTTCTCCTTATGTGCCTTTATCGTTATTACAACGACAATAATAACTCGATATCTGCTCGCATTATCTCTTCTTTTTTTTTTCTTCTTTTTTTTTTCTTTTTTTTTTTTTTTACAGCTGCCAAAGTAAGATGGAATTGCTGTGTTTCCGATTACCGGGCCACGGCGATGCCACCCTGCAAAATATGAACAGCCTGCGGACACGACAACATTTCTGCGACATCACCATCGTGGCGAGCGACCGGCAGACGTTCCGGGGTCACAAAGTGGTGCTCGCTGCCTGCTCCCCTTTCCTGAGGGACCAGTTCCTGCTGAACCCCTCCTCTGAATTGCAGGTAGTGTAGCATCGTCAGTTTTGTATTGATGATCTATCTCAGTCATGATTTGGGGATTTATTATTGATCAGACTTGCTTTGTGATTGGTTGTGATTAACAATGATAAACTACGTACATTTTGGAAAAGGCTGACATTGCTCTAACATAAAGCATTATTAATAAATTCTTATTAATAAATCAGTAGGCTATAGGTCATGATCTGTAAATTAGTCTGCATGGTTAGGGAGTGCTTCTTGGGCCCCCGACCACTAAAGTATGTAGAGTGTGTTAAGGGTCCTGGCTCCTTCCTGCTATTCCGTATCATTCGTCATCCTTGTTTCTGGCTCTGTGACCTTGATGTCTGGCTGGGATTTAGACTGTGCCAGTCTCCGAGTCTGGGAAAGAGATCGGAGAACCCTCTGTATACCAGTCGGCAAGGTCACATGCAACTGTAAGCATCCATCTCGTGTATGCAGGTTCATAGCCCACTGGACACCTGCTGCCCAAGTGGGTACATCACTGTGTATGTTAAAACTGATGGAGAGTGTGATTTAACAGGACGGACATGTATCACGGCTGCTTAAGGTGGGTGGAGGGAATTATTACAGGGGGCACCGCAGTTGCTTGGTGGGACTCTCTGCCTCTTGCCATTTAGTTTTTCTTCCTTTGTATTTTGACTCTAATAAATGAAATAATCCTGGAATATTGCCACAGGCAAGGACACAGTCCACCAGGGTTGAATCTGCAGCTTCCAAAGGGACTTGCCTCTGCTTGTACTCAAACAGGACAGACACCACATCCAGGCAGGACTACTCGGGGTCGATCATTCCCCACGGCGAGCATCAGTCCCCCCCCTTGATTTAACCCGAAGTCCAGCCCGATCTGATGGCTTGCCCTTCAAGGGCCTCTACAGTTGTATCCCCATCCTTGCCTTGGACCCCTCCTTCTCAGCTTGCACACAGCTGATGATTTACTTCCAGCTACTGGTTGTTCCCCATTTCCCACGCGTTCTAAGGAATGCGGGCGACAATTCAGGCAGCCACGGATTCAGCTGAGAACCTGTCAGTCGGGAGGGTGTGGCCTCCGCAACATTAGATACCTGTGTGCAGATATTTCAGCGACAAATTATATGACAGACGGATTCCACCAGGGCAAGACCATTAAACCAGCAACTTGAGCCTGAGTGGTTTGGCAGTGGCAGGGTGTGGCTCTGCAGGTTAGGAGCCTGTGCCGTGTCAGGAAGGTTGTGGGTGTGAATCCCATAGTTGGCAGTGAGACCATCGTACCGTTGGGCCCTTGAGCAAGACCCTTAACCACAAAACTACCGCAAAGATGCTGGAAAAATGGCTGACCCCAACCCCAAGCATTGCTCTCACCTGTGTGTGTCTCATGGAGAGCAAGGTGGGATACGTGAAAGCTAACGAATTCCCATGTGCCTGTATTCATACCTGGACAAATGGCTAATAAAGTGTTGTCGTCATTGGAGTGTAACTTCTTTTTAGTGATAAACTGCTATATAAATTATAGTGAGTAATTTTTGTTAATGTTGTGTCTGGTATATTATTAAATAACGTCAATGAAATATTACACACTGCATTTGTGTATGTATCTGTAATACACCATATAGATTTTATCCATGGATGAATTTGATCCATGTGAGCGCTAACTGGACTCTTATCAACGGGAATAGATGTCAAGTAGCATACCAGATGTACTATGTCCCAGTTGCAAAATACTGATAACCGAGAACAAGTCTTAAGCAAGCTAGATTGATTACCTTGCTCCGTTTAACAGGGTACTTAATCCTAGTCAACGTGCGCATGCTGTCATGATGCTTGTCGTCCACCAGGTGTCAGTGCTGCACAGTGCCAGCGTAGTGTGTCAGCTACTTCAGTCTTGCTATACTGGCATACTGCAGTTCAGCCCCAAGGACATTGTGAACTACCTGACAGCGGCAAGCTACCTGCAGATGGAGAATGTGGTGGAGAAGTGCCGAGGTGCCTTGAGCCAGTATCTACAGCCCAGGACCCCCAGCCCTTCTGGGGTCAGTCAGCACTCATATCTCCTGTAGTTTTCTCTGAAAGTTTCTGGTCATGTGCACAGCACTAATCTGGGTCAGCCGGGCCAAATATCGATTTTTCCCAGCAGATGGTCTTTATGATGTGGAATCTCTACACTCATAAATTCTGCTCAATAATGTATTGTCATCCATTCTGGTTTTAATTATCGGAGAATTTTTCACTACTAGCATACCCATATTTGTTTCTATTTCTCAGACCATAAAATTAGAGGAGAACCAGGCTTTGTCGGCTTTCGAAAGTGGTCGCCATCCTTTACGCTCCAGATCGCCACTCACTGGCCAGTCGGGTACACTGCAGCTCCCTGGCCGCAGAAACTCCCAAGCCTGTGCGGATACACACACTCAGACCAGCTCTCACAGGGATGACATTTCTGACGAGAATGTTTCCATGCTTAAGGTAGATCTGTGCATGTGCGTGCGTGCGCGGTTGTTTTCACTGGGTTTGGCATATTAAACATGGCGAGACAATTAACATACGTCTAAAGATTCTGCCAAATAATCATACGTTCGTCATTGTGCAAAATAAATATTGTGATATATCACGTTTTAAAGGATGTAGTTCAGGATTTACACAACTGCATTTAGCTGGTGCTTGTACACCGTAATTAATTTTCTATAGTAAATGAAATATATCGTCAGCGGGGCGTTATTATTTTATAAACAGGGTGTCTACCTCTGCTGTTCTTACTATAATAGGTAAAGCCATCCGGTGCAACTGAAGAGTTTCGCGGCGAAGAGGAAAAGGAAGACTACGAGGTATTTCAGGTGTGCATAGAGGACGATGAAGAGGGGGAAGAGGAGAAGCAAGCCGAGGAAGATGAAGACACTGTGGCATCCCTGGATAGCCATTTCCAAGAAACTGTTGTGGGACGAGGGAATGCCAGTGATGGGGGAGAGGCAGAGATGGCAGAACATGTTGTTGGAAGAACGGAAAGAGAGGGGTATAGAATTTGGAGGAGGAGGCCAGGTGAACAGCGGGGGGGCAAGGGGAGGGTGTTTCACCACCGAAGACGCAATTCCAGCCATGAAAGAAGCTTTTCAGGACCACACTACCAGGACGATTGGCACATACCGACACCAGACGAAATAATGGGGAGCTTTGGCCTGGTCCATTCTGAATTCAGCCAGGGGGGGGTTAAGTCTGCATCAGCGAGCTACATCTCCAGCTGTGACCTCGGGCAAAGTGGAGCGGAACAGCTTTCGCAGGTTACCTATGGGATCGGTGATGGCCAGGGAGACCCTATGGTTGAAGAACAAGGTTTAGGGGACTCGCCAGCACATTTTGGGCTTGAGGAAAGCGGCAGGGTTCAGGCCATGGGGATGCCATCAGCCCGGGAAGAGTCTGAGTCTGTGGCGGTGGTGGGGTCCACCTCTTCCAGTGGGGGCCCTATTTCCTGTGACCCCTGTGGCCTCACGTTTCCTTCGGCCGAGTCCCTCACCCTGCACGCCCGGTCCGCCCACCCCCTCTTCGTCTGCCCACGCTGCGGCAAGCAGTTCAACCACGCCAGTAACCTGAACAGACACATGGCCGTCCACCGTGGTACCAAGTCGCACCGCTGCCACCTGTGCCACAAGACGTTCACGCAGAAGTCGACACTGTGTGACCACATGAACCTACACAGCGGCGAGCGGCCTCACCGCTGCTCATACTGCCATGTGCGCTTCGCCCACAAGCCTGCCTTGCGGCGCCACCTCAAGGAGCAACATGGAAAGACCACTGCCCAGAACTGCCTGGAGGCCCAGAGGGAGAGGGACTGCGAGCGAGATGAAGGGGGTGTCTGACGGAGGGCTAGTTTCTAGTCCATTCTCTCGCTCGCTGCTTGCTAAAACGCTCTGACATAGCAGGATCGGGGGGTTGCTGAGGTGGGCAGGGAGCAAAGGGGCATTGTGGAAAGAAAACAGATTGAAAGGGGTCTCCTGGCAAGGTGGAGGGGAGGGGTGCTGGGGGATAAAGAGGATGATCCCAGGAAGAGAGAGAGAAGGAGAACGAACATGTTTTGTGCCCGTTACGCCTTCTGTGACTGGAGAGGGTATTTGCGATGTCTTCTTTAGCTCACACACTCTGGACGGTGTTCCTCCACAGCGAGGCGCAGACCAGACTTCAATGCCGCAGTGTCATCCGTGCAGGAATCGCTGCTGGCTTGGGAAAAGGCAGAAGTTCAAGCCGCATTCCTCCTACGCTCGAGGAAGCAGTCGGCACGAATGTGAAACGACGTTAAAGCCAGCGATGGCATCCAGAGGTCAAAGGTCGCCTCCTCTGTTTTTTTAACTTTTTTTAGCACAGTGATTTTATATTCTGTTTACCTTTTCATCTCTGATGGGCTGCAGTTTTCAGCAGGTTGGCAGGATTGACACAGCTGTTTTTAGTATAGTTGAAGCACAGTAAGCACATTATAATTTAATTATCTGAACGCAGTTTTGTAAAGTTAATGAACAATATGAAAAGTTACCTACCACAAGTTTACTGTTACCATGGTGTCCTTTTCCAAATGCCGTTCTTACACGTTTCATTGTTACTAAATTGATTGTGTTATATTGTATTTTAAACATATACGTTTGACCCAGTATTTTTTTTCTTGTGGTTGTAAACAGCTATATTTTTCATGTCTAATATGAACATTAAAATGGTTTTGTTTTTTACATTACTGTGATGAGTTTACAGATAAATTGTCTTTGGGGAAAAAATGTGTATTTGCTGAATACAAGTACTCTGTGCATTTATTCAAAGTACTTGAGTTATTAGAAATATTATCTTTAAAACATTTACTAGCAAAACAAATTCAGTCCTATTATGGTGCCCTGTAATACAGAATATATTAATGTAAACTAAATAGCCTATTAAATGAGTCCTGCTACCTTTTGATAACAGAATTAACACTGGAACACAGTCTGGTAGAACCACAGCTGCTATGTAAGAGTTATGCTAATTAAGCAGCTCAGCAGCCTATGAGGAGTCAGAGGCGGGATAAAGACTCCGTGAAATAGGGCCGTCTTGTTAAAAGCAAGCACCATGTTCACATAATTTATAAAACCTAAATCACCCTCAGTTGTCAGCCAGTATCTTGAGTAGCATTTCTGTGTGAGAGGGATATTTTGAATTTTGTAGCGCAAGCAATAGAAAAAAATAAAATGACAAAATTCAGCTTTGATGGAAGCATATCTAGTTATTAAAATCATCCATTTGTCTTCATTCATTTCTATGGAATAATGCTCCTTGCCTTGCTGGACTGGTCATTTTCTGTTTTCACACTGTGATTCGGCAGATTGTCGCTGTGGGGACACCCCCCCCCTCCGTGGTGGGATCCCTTAGCCAGTGCATTCTAGATCTGTGCTGTATCATTGAGCCCTGGTGCTCTAATCAAAGAGGACTATATCTTGTAAATAAGACTGTTGTACCTAGTCAAATATTTAGCATAGTGTAGACCGTTGCCTATAAATACACATATTTTAAAGATTGTAATCTTATAGAATTTAGTCAGCAACATAGCCAACGGAAATGAGCTCTAATGTCTGGACTGGCATGTCCTACCAAATTGATGAGATCAGTGAGAGGGAAACAGCCTTATGTTTATCCACAGCTCCTGCTTCACAGCTAAAAAACATGCAATTCCAAGCCAGAAAATAGAAACGGGGAAAGATTGCCATATAATCGAGTTTAAAAGTGCAAGGCTGGAGTTTTGAGATGAAGGGCTAATTGACAAATGGATTGTTTTCAAAAACTGAGCTGAGTTTCTTCAGTTGTGTATGATTTCCATCTGGAAATGATGTTACAATGTCAATAAGCGATATTTTAGCAGTGACAAGTACCACACTGAAATGTCAGGAATCATTTTATTTATATTCTTTTGCAAAAGAAATTCTCAGTAGCATACTTAAAAAAAATATCCTATGGACAAAATCTTTGTTTCACTAGGTTTCCAAAATGATCTGATATACAACAAAGTAACCTAACAATGACGCTTCATAGTACACAGCAAAAGTATTATTTATGAAATGACATAAGCAGCTACAGGTCCAAAATACCATAACGCCCAATGCACTTCACAAACGAGATTCTGAGGGGTCAGCACGTCAGAGAAAGTCCTCGCTGTACACCACCTGATTCCGTTTGTCCCGGTATGAGCCCTTCGCGCTGTTCTGGACAGCTGTTGGGGACAGGAAGAGAGGGTTAATGCACAGATGTTACGGCGGTGCCGTGCGGTGCCATGGGGTTTCCCTGCCCTGGCATGTACCTAGAGAGGCCCAGGGCGACTTTCCCGTGGCGGCCTCAAGCATGGGCTGCTTCCGGGCGATGCTGACTTTGATCGTGGTGTCGCCAACGTTGGTGCCGTTCAGCTGAGAGACAAGAAGGGGTGGGAGATGTGAGCAGGGTCTTCAGGTCTGAGGATAGCGTACTGCAGCAGAGGGAGACACACCAACCTCAGCAACGGCCTGGTCTGCTGCCTCCATCTTTTCGAATGTAATGAAGGCACAGCTGGAAAGAAACAGTGGGTGAGACAAGATGAACAGTGGAAGTCTAACAAGGCACAAGCAAACAAACATGAACTGGAAGCACGGTGTGGGTTTCTGGCTGCAGAAAACATCGCAACCTACTGCTATGAAGGAAAAGATACAACAGTAATGATGCACAGATATACAGCATACGTTGTATACAGAGACTTCCTGGCCTACATAGTTTTGACAAAGTACTGCGGTGCTTCAGCCACCCCCAAAGCACTAGGTGACTGCTCTCTGTCATACTTGCGGGGGGAGTCCATGGATAGGTCGATGATGTTGCCATGTTCGGAGAAGGCAGCACGCAGGCTGTCCTCCACCAGGGCGGCGCCGTACACATACACAGTGTTGCCTTTCCTCACGCCTCTGCGTTCTGGGTATGAGTCTGACCCTGACCAAAGAAAAAAATTATTTAAATCCGACTGTTTGCTTCACACAGGTCATAGAACATGGCAAAACCCCATAATAATAAGGCAGGGATGACAACAAGAAGGTGACAACTCACGCCGAAATGGTCCATCACGGTCCCGGTCCCTGTCCCGCTCTCTATCCCTGTCCCTGTCCCTATCCCTATCCCTGTCCCTGTCTCGGTCTCTGCTTCGGTCCCTGTCTCGGTCCCGGTCCCGGGCGCGGTCTCGCTCCCTCTCTCTGTCTCGGTCCTTCTCCCTGTCCCTGTCTGTCTCCCGATCACGATCTCGCTCAGCGTCACGGCCAGAGAAAGATGAGCCGCCTCCGTCATCGTCGTCACGGGAATGGTCAGCCGAGCTGACGAAACTGTGGAGAGACGATGCTGACGTAGTGCCCGGCGTGCACAAACATACAGTGTATCCACGAGAGTCGAAACCCATTCTTTGACTTTTTTGAAAAATGTATGCTTACCTCTCATAAAGGGATTTTCTGTGGCTTCTTTTCCCAGACTGGAGACAAAATCCCAGGCAGAAGAGGTGAGTGTTATTAAAAAGTCACAAATTCTTCCCCCATAGCCACCCAATATCCAGCCCTGAGGCCCACTGTGGGTCAGTGGGTAGGCTAACCCAGGGTGCCCCTCCTGGCCCCAGCTTAATTTAGCCTACTACCCAAGACGAAACACTCATTTAAAAATCCTGAACCACCACATCTGACCGAGTACCTCTGGCAGCTCCTCATCTGTGGAGATGCTCCTCTGAAAGGGAAGGAAAGCCGGGACAGGGCCTTTCTCTGGATCCTGAAGACAATGAAGACCTGGGCATCACATTCCCCTACATTGGTGTATTCAGTGTATCACCAGAGAATGTAACTTAACGGCGTAATAATGGCTCTGCCCCGGTGCTACATGAGTTACCTTCAGCTTCCCCTCGAGCGTCCGGGACCGTTTAAAACCCGAGTTCTTATTCTCCGACTTGATGGCACTTATGGCCCCAGATTTGATGAGCATTTTGGCCTGTTCTGTGGCCGTGGCTGTGTCCAACACAGGCTGGTCTGACAAAGCTGGTAAGGTGGAAACACGTATATATATATGCAGGCACTATACTGCAGAACTTAGATCTTGACATCGAAACCCCTGAGGAATATCATTTTTACATTTCTTATTTGGCTGAGGATTTTAGATCCCAGACTTAGAACGGTAGACGCTAACTCAAAGTTAGCTTAACCAGTTTGGCAACTGTCAAGTATTTTTCACAGGATTAATTTAGATCATCACAAAAACCTTAAGGCACATCTTCAAGGTAGGGTTTCTTAGACTTCCTACATTGTCTTTGATGAAATTTACACAATGGAGAAATGGCAGCATGCAGAAAAGTTCAAAGGAGACCTCAAAGGACACTGATGGGCAAATGGGAGGGGGCTGAGGGAGGGTGCTGGGCTCTTACTGCGTTTCAGCCCCCCCTGGCTCGCCTGGCTGGTGGAGCTTTGCTTCTTCAAAGCCAAGAGAGCCTTTTTCTACAAAGAATGAGATGTGGTTAAGGAAGGTAAGCAAATCAATTGACAAAATCTCTATCCCCCCCCCCACACTGTTCTTTCTTTTTAGGCTCATTCTTATGAACTGTGCAAAGCACCCATAAGCGGATAACCACCATCATATAATAAACTTAACTTTGCATAAGAAATAACAACCAGTAATGGACCATAAACGTGATCAGACCTTTTTCTTCAACTTCGCATACTTCTTCTGCAGAGCCTCCTCTTCTTCAGTTAAGGAACTAGGAAATACTACCATGATGCCCTAATAGTAAAAATCAACATTAAAACACTTAGTGAACCAGTGAAAACTATCTACCCTGTGAACCTCAAAACTAAGTTAATAAAGTTAATAATTTTTTAGTAATTGGTAATGACGAAGAAAGTAAGCTGGTTACGGAGTCCCTGAAGGGACATGTGCAAGAAATTAAAATGCTCATTGTAGAAAAGGCCCTCAGACTCCTGGGATTTAGGCAGAACCTTTAGTGCTCCGTTGCCCTCATTACTTCATTCTGGAAGACGAAGTTCCAATAATAGTCTCCAAGGCTAGTTGGAGTTCTAGCCATCAACATATTCTCATCCGCCTGGTGATGGGATCTTAACAGTATATATTTAGGCGGAGGTACGAGTCAGAGCAGCGGAGACAAGAACATACCAGAACAGCGATAAGTAGCTGTGTTATGAGGACTGGACTCCTGCTGTGTTTGAGCAAGAAATAAAGACTTCCCAGAATCCTTAGCTTAAGTGGTGTTCTGGCCAACACTCTGGGATGCATACAGCTAAAATCCTCGAGTCAGCGCAGTTACAGTGAGCCCTACAGTGGTCTCCACCACATTAGAGTCCTTTGAGCTATCAGCGGTATCCGCTACGGTTAAGGTCCGCCGAGACTGACCCAGCCTAGCGGTCTCCACTACACTCGTACTTTCGTGCGCACCACTTACTTTCACTTTTCTAAACTTTTGGGTGTGCACGCCAAAGTATGAGCATTTAAATTTTTTGCACAGGTCCCTTCAGGAGCTCTGTAGCCGGTCCCTTCATTCTTGTAGTTGGATGTAAAGTTATATCACACTAAGTATAATGACGTATAGGCTAAGGCTAGGGACCAAGCACAATGACGCATAGGCTAAGACTAGGGACCAAGCACAATGACGTATAGGCTAAGACTAGGGACC
>JAACJT020000038.1:130029-140033 GCA_009936485.2 Gymnarchus niloticus
ACAATGACGTATAGGCTAAGACTAGGGACCAAGCACAATGACGTATAGGCTAAGACTAGGGACCAAGCACAATGACGCATAGGCTAGACTAGGGACCAAGCACAATGACGCATAGGCTAGACTAGGGACCAAGCACAATGACGCATAGGCTAAGACTAGGGACCAAGCACAATGACGTATAGGCTAAGACTAGGGACCAAGCACAATGACGTATAGGCTAAGACTAGGGACCAAGCACAATGACGTATAGGCTAGACTAGGAACCAAGCACAATGACGTATAGGCTAAGACTAGGGACCAAGCACAATGACGTATAGGCTAAAACTAGGGACCAAGCACAATGACGTATAGGCTAAGACTAGGGTCCAAGCATAATGACGTATAGGCTAGACTTGCGTCTTACGTGAACGACTCGTCCTATTTTTGACGTAAGCCAAATAATCTCGGCCACTTCACTTTTTTATAATTTTGTTTAGCTCGTTTACCGCTATTCTGCCTGAGTCAGTATACCTAATGTAACTTAATCGCAACCAAATATAATCAATTCATTTCTATTCTTCTTTTGAAAGACCCCGCCCCCCACCAAGTGGCGCAAAAAACATGTTAAAGGAAGCTGTGTCGGAAGCGAACGAATATTTAAACTAAACAAAGTACAAAAAAAAATTGATTTTAGCAACTTAAAAGCACCTTATTTATTTTTTTTCTAACATACCAGTCTCTCACGAACGCGTTAGCCAAGTAAACCTTACTTTCTTATTAGTCAATAACACTCTGGCCCCGATTACAAATCTGCTATCTAGACATTTAGCGACATACATAAACCAAAAAATCCCGTAAAAGTCAAATTAACGGAAACAGTGTGTATTCGTCTCGGAGCTGTGCTAACGCATATACCTGTTTGATTGTAAAGTTTATTTACCGTCGACTCACACAATTCGCTCTTACCACAACACTGGCGCGGATATATGACGTCACCCATCGCTCAGTCCATTGAATATGAATGGGGGGCAGAGATTTCATTTTTATCACAACTAAAATATGCTACCATTAAAACGAAACCAAACATTGAAAACACCTCAGACTATTTTTCTTTTCTTATGGACAAAAAGCAACCGATAAAAAATCAGTTAATAATAAACAAGCCCCTCGCTTCAGCCCCTCCCCTAACTTGAACTTCCACTTCCGGTCGTCGGTTTCCGCTGCTTGCTGAGCTGTCGCTTCTACTCATCCAACTCGGAGGGAGAGGAGCTGAACTGAGTATGATGGAAAGACTAGGTAACGTTCCTGAAAGCCGAATGGGAGGCATTATTTACCGCTGATGCTATAGGAAATAAACGCTGACTACATGGTTCCGAGCAGTTTTACCTCGTGTGAATGACGCGTACCAATACAAAAGCCAGCAGTAGCAGTATTGAGTTCTTAAAAATTATACTGTGTCATTAGTTGTTATAGATATACAAATTAAACAGTATATTTACATAGGTGTGAGTCATTTCATTTAAATTTCGCGTTCCACAGCTACATTTCAGTGCCTCTGCTTTGTCACTCTCTGGTACATTCCATGCCAGAGGAGTATTAGGATTTGTTTTTATGGTTTCGCTCGTGCCATGATCCCAAAAAACAAACATTTCAGCAGCTTTGGCTCTGAAATGGACTGTGAACCAGACTACACTGTGTACGATTATCTGATTACGTAGGTGTTTAGGTAGCTGAGTTTATAATATTTAGTATAAATATAATACGCTTGGATTCAAACGGTTTTGACACTTCAGCAAGTCCTGAAGCCCACATATACATAATAATATAAAAGTTGTTATTTTATTGCACATATGGCTTCTTAGCATCATGGTAGCCTTCACATGTTTTAAGTCCGAGGTGCTGCTGCATAAATTTTAATTTGGGTTTCAGCCTGGGGTCCGTGGATTAGTTGTACAGTTTCATTTGGTAAATTAACAAAATGCTGGTATTATCATTCCGTTAACACAACGGAAAAACAATTCATCGGGTACCGTCTGGTCGGTCTTTGTTACTTACACACTTGGGGTCCCGAGCTCTGGTCTATTCACATTTTTGAAGTACTGGTTTAAGACATGCTCTAAGTAGCCACTGACAGATAGGTGTCTTATTTGATTACAGAGATGCCCCCAGCAGGTCCCGATGACCTTCCACTCTCACTGCTGGAGATGGGCTGTTCAGGAAGGTTTGAACTGTTCACAAAACCCTTACCAAAGAGCCAGCCCATACCCCCACTGAGCACTGTGAGTACTTTACACCACCTCCCCTGTGCCAGTCACACATGCTTAGATGTAAGCCTATCCATTCTCTCCCTCCTTTCTTTGTGGCCTCGTCCACCAACAGCTGCCCCACGGTCTCCCCCCAATTGGTCCTGATCTTCGTACAGAGGTGGAGAGACGTTTTTTGAGTGACCCAGAATGGCTTCCTATACATAACACAGACTCTGCCTTCCAAAAGTTCCTCAGGTACCGCAGTCTGACTACTTGCCAGCCGTCTTTCAGTGTTGTGGTGTGTATTTGTCCATTTTAATTGACAGGATGACTGTCATGGACCCCTTATTGTTGCTATGTTTCCCAGTCTGTCTGTCCATCACTCCTCGTTTGCACCAGCATTAAAGATGTGCACCATGGCTGTATTCTTACTGCCATCCTGTGCATTTTCAGCCTGACCCAAAGGAACCAGCAGGCTGACTCTCTGCTCCACTGCACCCCCTCCCCTCTGCACTCTGGCCTGTCTGTTGTACGAGACCCAACTACAGGAATGCTTCTTGACTTTAATGAGGTGTAGACTCCTTTCCTTCTTCTTTTTGGAGACATGGCTGCAACCTTTTTCTGGCTTTCAAAAGTGTAAAGCTAGATGTTCTGTTAGGGGGCTCCAGGCCCTCCGTGATGATGATTATTCTAGCCAGCACAAGTCTGTAGATTGCATGTAATGATTGACTTTTTGATAAGCTCTTTTTTTTTTTTATTTGCTCTTTTTTTTTTTTTTTTTTTTAATAACCCCAGAATAAATGTTTCTTTTCCCTTTCACCCAGGTGTTGTTAGAGGATACTGGGTTGTCAGCAAAGAACTCCCTGTCTCTTCTACGTGCCCCCGGCCCCCCTTCCGAAAGTCTGCGTGGTAGCAACACCAGCTACCCATTTCTACCTGGTAGGTTGGTTCTGATTATACTGACCTCTGACCTCTTAAGGCTGGCTTCTGATTGGCTCTGGTTTCATCTGTGACAAACAGTACGAACCAAATTGAAGTTAGTTGTTTGTTGGTTAGTTACCATGTGACCTCGCAATAGCGCTTGTACCATGTGCACGGTGTGAGGGAACACTGTGGGCAGTTTGGTCCAATACAAAGCGGGTAGGAAAGAGTGTCTGATTCGTCTCTCTAACTGCCTCAGGTGGAATGGAGGAGCTGACCCTGGAACAGATTAAGAAGAAGACAGAAAAGGAGGAGGAAGTGGACTTTGAAAATGGTGATCCTTTTATGCACATACGGAGAAAGAGAAACTTGTTTGATTTTCAACTCAACTGGAAACTTCAGTTATCCTGAAAATGTTTACGGGTTTGATCTGTCTGTTTGTGTTGTTGGGAAGGGTCATCACTTTTCCTCTTGTGTACAAATAATTCACATTTTAATGACAAATAGTAGTTTATTAAAAGTGAAAGCCCTTGAAATAGTTTGGTCTCCAGTACTCACGTTTTGTGCATCCTCGTGGTACAGGACGCTGACTTGGGATTTGTATGTCTAAAGCTAGACAGCCTCAGTTGTTATCACTGCTGCCGCACACCTCCAGGGTTGGGGGTGTACATCCTGTCTCCACACTGTGTGCGAGGGGTTTGGGTGTTCTTCCCATGTTGGGTTTCCTCCCATAGTCCAAAGACTTTCATTTAGGCTCAGTAATTCTTTGTATTGGTTACGGCATGTGAGCGTGTGCGTTTATGGACTGGAATCCTGTTCATGGTGCAGCCCTGCCCTTGTGCCCTTGTTCCCAGCCCCTCGAGCAGGATGAGTGGTCCAGAGTTCCTCATTTAACTGCCGTGTTGAGGCAGTTTCCCTTAAGCCATCTGTCTTTGCCTCTCCAGGCTTGCTGACTGTAGCCCCAGGACTAAAGGCTGGCATGGACTTCACCAATAAAGGTGTGCTTCTCTCTTTCTTTTCAAGGCCCTCATCATTTTTTCCCCCTTTTAACTCAGGAGGTTCCTACTTATTGCTTTGTGAAATAGAGAGAAAAAAATGTTCAAGAGAAACCTCAAAAAATCCTTTAGGAAAGAAACTATTGCATGTAACCATCATATGAAGTATGCCAATACCCTGCCTTATCATACAATATGTTACCAATAAAGGAAGAGAAAACGTTGCACTTGGTTCCTCCTTAAATTGCTTCTGTTCCCATTTAAGAGACCAGGACCACAGCACGTGATATAAACCTGATGTCCCTCCTGTCCACTTTTGATGACATCATTGATGTCCAGTTAAATGGAGGTGAAGAAGAGAAGCAGGGTCTTGGACAAGTGCCTAAAATACCCCGGACCAACAGCCTGGAGGACCTTGGTATCCAGGTATGTGGTTGTTTTCACTAACGGTGAGTCCAGTTAACAAACATGGACGCTCCCTGTCTTATGTTGAATTGGGTAAACTGCAACATCTGTTCCTCTCTTTATTTGGCATGTTAATGTATGTTACAGTCAAATAAAGATTACACTGTCTTGTGTAATGGATTTGAGTTGGTTGTGGTGACCCATACTGTAAACATCGGGAACCAGTTTCTGGTTAAACAGTTTGACAGTGGGATGTCATAGCAACTGGTGGTGTGGTACTTATAGAAACTGACCTCCAACCGAGAGGAAAGGAGTGACCCCTGTACCTTTAGACTAATGTGCTTCACCTGATCTGGGATCTGTGGTGTGTAGAGTGTCATTTCAGTATACCTGTCTGTGGCCCCTGTCTTCAGGACACTGTGCACGTGCCCTCCCTGGCTGCTGCTGCTCCTGAGGAGAAGCGAGATACCAGGAAGGAGGAAGACAAGGGGACAGAAGAAACAGAAGAGAAGAAGAGATGGGCCATACCGGTGGACATCTCTATTCCCTGTGAAGACTTCTACAAACGAATCCCCGAGCCTGCCATCAAGGTGCGGACCGGCCATGTGTAGTCCGGTGCTGATTGTATGGGCCTCTAGCGTAAGGTACTTTAAACTCAGTCTACACCGTGTGTGCTGGGGAATGTTCTCTCTAGACAATGCACGTGACTGCAGTCTGTGTCTTCTGGTAATGCCTGTTCATCCATCCACTCATTTTTGTTCCTCTTATCCAGCTGACATTAGTTCTATCCATCCATCTTCCAAAACTGCTTATCCATTATGGGAAGCACATGGCTGGGGACACCCTGGATGGGATCGCTGTTTATTGCTGGGGACACACACAAAGGGTGAATTAGTGGGGACGGAGCGCTTAACCCTTTGTGTTTGGACTGCAGGAGTAATTGTAAAAAGGAGGCTTTGTCTGGCTATAGATGATGATTGGATGTGTGGAGAGAATGCAGACTCCACATGCACAGGACTGGGGGTGGGCTTTGTATGACTGTAGAAGGTGATTGGGGGGGTTTTCATTAAATGAAGGATGGATATTGCTAACCAGTGTTTACTCTGCCCTTTCCAGTGGCCCTTTGAGCTGGACGTATTTCAGAAACAGGCCATACTCCGACTGGAGTCCCATGACTCAGTGTTTGTGGCAGCTCACACGTCTGCGGGCAAGACAGTGGTGGCCGAATATGCCATTGCGCTGTCACGGAAACATATGACCAGGTTTGTGGTCACATTGAGCAACCATTTTAACGTGTGTGCATTCCACTCTGTCATGGTGCACTTCCTGATGGTCTCCTAACCCTCCCCGATAGGACGATTTACACCTCACCCATCAAGGCATTGTCCAATCAGAAGTTTCGGGACTTCAAGAACACCTTTGGGGATGTGGGGCTCCTAACAGGAGATATTCAATTGAGTCCCGATGCGTCATGTTTGATAATGACCACTGAAATATTGAGGTAATGATGGATGGCGATATGTTAAATATACAATGATAGTCGCCCAAATTTGTAGACTCTCAAACACAGTCCCTCAGTCCACAATTAATGTTCATCTGGCTGTTTTAGGTCGATGCTGTATAATGGTTCTGAAGTCATCCGAGATCTGGAGTGGGTTATCTTTGACGAAGTGCATTACATCAACGACGCAGAGGTACTGAGGCATCGCGTCTGCTGTCAGCACAGAATGTTGTCTTAATGACGGTTTCCATGACATTTGGTCTGCCGGCCATCTTTGCCGTACTTTCACTCTTGAGAGGCATTAATTGCGAAAGAGGGGAATAACTTCGGCATATGATGGGCACATCTGCCTCTGCTGTTGCCCATCTCCAGAGAGGGGTGGTCTGGGAGGAAGTGCTGATCATGCTGCCTAATCACGTCAGCATCATTCTGCTCAGCGCCACGGTCCCCAACGCCGTAGAGTTTAGCGACTGGATCGGGTTCGTACCCTCACCCCCTCTTCCATCTCTCCTCGGTCGGCTGTGGCATCCGGTTCGCACCAAACGTGAACGATCGCTAGCATCTTGTCATGCTTCCGTTGGCACCCTGAACATGTACGTACATCCCGTCTGATCCAGGCGTATAAAGAAGCGGCCGATCTACGTGATCAGCACCATGAAGAGGCCTGTTCCCCTGGAGCATTACCTGTACACTGGCAACAGCACCAAGACCATGAAGGAGCTCTTCCTTTTGGTGGACTCTTCCGGAGACTTCCTCACTAAGGGGTAAGGACCTGCTTCAAGAAGCGGCTGGTCTACCTCAAGGGTTCCCCGTGATCTTCTCCGAATCGTTATCCGCCAAATGATTATGATGTAGGCCTGACGTGCAGTTCAATAATCGCACCAGGGAAAGTGCTTGGTCGGACATCTCCAGGGAGTGTCAGTAATGCCTTTCTTGTAGGGTTTATTGATTGCTGTAGAGCTTCTAAACACCAGCTGTGGTTTGATGTGGGCTGTTTAATGAGTGTGCTTTAGTCCAGTCTGTGAAGAGGGCATGCTCATCCTAAGACAACACAGTGTGTTTAACGTCCAGCGCCAATGGACTGTGGATCTTCAACACCTTTAATTAAAAACCGTATTTGGAGAGGAGGCTTAGCCGTTGTGCTGTGGCCTTTTTGTCCTGGAATTAAGTAGCCTTGCTGTGGCCTGTCAGTAGCAGGATGGCAATCACTTGCGCAGTTTGTGTGTAACCATTGTATCATTTCCTGTACCCCTCAGGTACTACTCTGCGGTGGAAGCCAAGAAGGAGCGTACCAGTAAACACGCCCAGTCCTTTGGGGCCAAGGGTTCCTCCCAGAACACATCTGCCACCCAGGTACCATGAGCCCCCGGGCAGCCCGCCCCATTTATTTATTCCCAGAGGTCACCCTAGCCATGTCACCCGCTCACGCGTCTACGACTGGGTCGGTTCCTCAGGACCGGGGTGTATGGCTGTCCCTGCTCCACTTCCTGTCCGAGCGGCAGCAGACCCCCGTGGTGGCCTTCACCTTCTCCCGCTCACGCTGTGACGACAACGCGCGGGCTCTGGGCTCCATGGACCTCACCACTTCCGTGGAGAAGAATGAGATCCACTCCTTTTTCCAGAAGAGCCTGAGCAGACTGAGTGGGTCGGATCGCCAGCTGCCCCAGGTGGGGTTTTGGGGGGGCGGGGCGGTTATATAGTTGAAGAACAGTAAGCATGACAAGTTTTCGGCTCAAATTCTCTTGTAAGTGCTTTGGTTTGTCTCTCATTGCTGTATCCAGAAGCTTCTGCAGTGCGTGTCAGTAATCCCCTTCCGGCTGAATCTCCCTCTGTCTCTCGTACCCCCACAGATTCTGATGATGCGGGACCTGTTGATGAGAGGCCTAGCCGTGCATCACAGCGGCATCCTGCCAATCCTGAAGGAGGTCATTGAGATGCTCTTCTCCCGGGGTCTTGTAAAGGTGCGTCTAATTGGTCCTCACCCCCAGCACCCGGTACGACTGTGGTATGTATTTCAATCCCTGATAGATCCCGTCTCTTTCCCTAGGTGCTGTTTGCCACAGAAACCTTTGCTATGGGTGTGAACATGCCAGCCAGGACGGTGGTGTTTGACAGCATCCGTAAACACGACGGGTCGGGCTTCCGAAACCTGCTGCCTGGTACGGACTCCGGCTGCCCGGTCCGGCACAGGTGCCACTGCTGTGCTAGCCCCGGTCGCTGTGTAACATCATGACTGTATCAGAGTCCTATAGATAGATTACATTTATTAATATATCCACATCCTCTCACTGCTTATCTTGGTCGGGGGGGGGTGCTGGAGCACAGGGAATGAGGTCGGGGTGCACCTTAGATAGGATGCCTGTCAGTCGCAGTTGATTAATCCCCTATGGGGAATAAAATAAATGCTGAATGTGAAAGTGTAGAGAAAGGATCACCAACATTGATTGGTTAGTTTGAGACACTCCCACTCACCACAGGTTTTGAAGCCTCGTTTGTCCCATCATTGTGGTGAGTCGAGTTTTTGAAACCAGCTTAATAACAGATCAGGCTGATCTGAATTTAAAGCACAGGCGTTGCCCATCTTGTCCAGCGTCAGGATGAGTGTGATACTCCTCTCATCGTTCGCCGTTTGTTTAACCCCACCCCCCAACGTTTAGGCGAGTTCATCCAGATGGCGGGGCGAGCGGGGAGGAGGGGCCTGGACAAAACAGGCACGGTCATCATCCTGTGCAAGAGCGGCGGCGTACATGACATGGCCGACCTGCACGTCATGATGCTGGTGGGTGTCCCGTGCATGGTGCCCAGTCGAGGTTCACGCTTGCCACGTGATCCTGTTCAGCTCTTTATGTGCGTCGTCATATTGGAGAGAACGTTTGTTTTTTTTTTTTTTTCTGTCTTTGCTCAGTGTGGGTGTAACAGCTAAACATCACCAGCTGTGCGTGCGTGCGTGCGTGCGTGCGCGCGCGCGTTGACTACCTACTTTTTTTATACCTAGCTGTTGTGATATTTACTATTATTAGGATTTTCCACTTTTATTGTTTAGTTTTTCTCAAGGGGGCCAAAATGATTCTGGATATAAAACCATGATAGCAGCTCCATTTTTACGGTTACTTACCGCTTGGCAGAGCGTCACCTGTTTCGTGCTCTTCGCCGTCACCGGTTCATCTCTGGAGTTTGTGTGTCTGTGTGTTGATGGAATAACAATTTCCTGTTTTCCTTCCTATTGATCTTTAGCTACCTTTTGTGGCTAAGCAGTGTACATACCAGAATTTGACAGTATGTGGTGTAGTGACTAAAGAAGCGGCCTTGTACAAAGTGCAGAGTGCACGGCTTCATTTAGTATTCATACAAATTGGCACCAAAGACTAATTTATTATGGGCTGTCAAAGCCATTCTCAATGAAGAAGCTAATTAAATGGATGAAGGTAATGAATAGCGATGTAAATGTTAATGTGATGGATCCGTGAAAGCGGTGTGTGTACATTGTTTAATCAGGAGTATTTTAAACACAACAGTGTGGGAGGGTGACTCTTACATGTCAGCCCCATCTGCCCCCCCATTAGGGTAAGCCCACGGTGCTGCAGTCCCAGTTCAGACTGACCTACACCATGATCCTTAATTTGCTCCGGGTGGAGGCCCTGGAAGTGACCGACATGATGCGGAGGAGCTTCTCCGAGAGCCACCGCGACCCCCAGGTATGGAGATGCCCAGTGGGATAGGGGGGTTGTTCTGAGCACACTCCATCTGTGCTGGGAGGAGGGGGGTGGCCGCTTGTTCACTTCTTGTCTGTTCATTTCAGTTCCAGGACCCTCCCAGCACGCTACAATGGCCAAAAATTGTTAATCATGTTTAACATTCCAATAAATGTTACTCCCCCCCCCCCCCCTGCCCCCGCTCGTCCGCCCCGCGCCCCCCCGGCGCGCGCGGGCCCCTACCCCGTGTTCTGCGTCGCGTTTC
>JAACJT020000038.1:142649-156501 GCA_009936485.2 Gymnarchus niloticus
CTCCTGTCCTGGTCTCTGATTATGGTTCTCCTGGCGTTACTGTCTAAACGCCCCCCCCCCATCTCCTCTCGTTTCCTTGCCGTCCGCCAGAGCACGGAGAAGCGGATCAAGCAGCTGCGGCAGAAGTTGGCCTCCCTCCCTCCTCTGGACACGGACGGGCAGCTGGCCGACCTGCTGCCCTTTTATCACGCACTCAGAGAACTGCTCGTCACCACCGAGGCCCTGCAGGTGGCGCTGTAGCCTACGCTGTAACCCCTTACCTCCCTCTGTACACTACAATGTGTGGCAGTGCCTCACCTTGTAACCCTTCTCCCCAAATTGTAATGCTTCATACTGTAACACACTCTCACACACTGTTATCCCATACTGCATGCTGGAACACTGCACCACGCCTGATTGTACCACATGCTACATGTTAACATATGCTGCCTCCCAGACCGAGACGTGGGCAGCACTGGGCCTCACATTCACGTCTGTGTGTTTTAGAAAGCGGTCATGGAGTCAGTGAGCGGACAGAAAGCGTTGTCTGTGGGCCGTGTGGTGGTGGTCAACAATGAGAGACATTATAACGCTCTGGGGGTCATCCTACAGGTGGGTACGTGCGTGTCACCTTTTGTACTGCGCTGAACAGCAAGTGTTGCGTGTTCCACTACTGTTAACGTGACTCGGCCATGCTGATTCGTATCTCTCCACAGGCTCTACCGAGGTGCCATTTGCAACTGACAATTTTTTAGTTCATGGGTTATATATGCACAGATGTGTTCTTTTAGTAAAGTGTACAGTGTAGCTTTGGTGGTGTTCATGATGTGTTCTTCATGGACATTTCTGATGTTTATATGCTGTGACAGCTGCCACAGAGAGACACGCACACACGCACCACTCCGAACTGCGTGACAGGCTTGCCACCCTGCACTTGTCACCGATTCTCCCCCTTGTCCCCCGTCCCTCAGGTATCCAGCAACTCTGTTAACCGCACCTTCACCACCCTCATTCTGTGTGAGAAAGGCAGGGAGGAGGTGGCAGCTGAGCCCCAAAACCGTACATCCACGCCCCTGCAGCACCTCTACGACACACACCTGTTTATACCCGATGGTGGGTGAATGACGCACACATATACACGCATGTGAACGTGTCTCACGCTGCTCATGTGATCATTCTGATGAGCCTCTGCGATGGTCTGTAACCATAGTTACCATGTGAAGTTATGACTCTTGTGTGCACTTTTGCACCCTCTTGTGGCAGGCCCCTGCAGCCACACAGTACAGAAGGTGAAGATGCAGGATATCTCTGCCATCACTGTGAAGACCCTCAAAGTGATTCCTGAGAGAATCATTGACAACTACAACAAGAGACAGCAGCCACGCTTCAGGTCTGTCTGTCTGTCTGTCTGTCTGTCTGTTTTATTATTATTATTTTTAAATTATGTGATGACCTCACAACCCTTTGTTCCATTTCTAAAACCCCCGACCTTCCTATACTCAGTTGATTCTTCCTACCCCCAGGTCCGAGCCCCCCGGCCAGGCCATATCCACTGCGACACAGGAGCTTTTACGACTGGCAGAGGCCAACCCCAATGGCATCACGACCCTTGACCCCGTGAATGACCTCCAGCTAAAGGGGTTGGATGTGGTGGAGGGCTCGCTGCGGCTGAGGGTTCTGCAGGAGAACATGCGAGGGTTCAGCTGTGTCCACTCCCCCACCTTCTCTGAGCAGGTGTGTCAGCTGTCCTGAGCCTCCGCTTAGGCCTCTGGCTTTTTGTGTTCTCTATTTTGCTCTCATTATTTCTCAGTTCTGCTCTTGGCTCCCTGCTCGCGTCCTCCGCTCCGCTCTTGGCTCTTATTGTTCTCTGTGCTGGTCGCAGTGTAGTTGTCTCTCTGTGGCTCTTCTCCACTGAATGCCCAAGAGTGTGATACACTACACTGACTGTATTTTCTTTGTCTTCTAATTCTGCTCCTTGTGTCAAACAGTACCCGACTTAGCAGTAGCACATTTTGGTCAGACACGTTTAATGCAGCAGCAGAGAAATGCTAATCCACCGTGCAGGATTCCATCAGGGCACCGAGACCATTTTTTTTCGTCATTTTTCCTTCTGCACATTACTGTATTTTACCACAGCATTACAAGTGATAGTTATGAAACTCAAGAACGCGTGACTAGGTAACCATGCCACCTGACTGCTCCGCCCGAACCAGTGTCTCGTAGAAGTAGGGTGACCATCCCTCTCTCTCTCCACTCAATGTCCCAGTTCTCCCGGGTCCAGGAGAGGATGAGTGCCCAAGAGGAATTGGACAGCCTGCTGTTCCTCATCTCAGACCAGTCGCTCAGCCTCCTGCCAGAATACCGGCAGAGAATCAAGGTGTGCCTCCCTCCTGTTGGCTCCTGCGTATGTCTCATGACCCCCCCCCACCTGAACTAAGCTAGAGTAGCCCCTTTGTGGAAAGGGCAACAATGGCAACACTAAAAAAAAAAAAAAAACAATTTATCATCAGATATGGTATGTGGTCCCTGTGGATAGTTCTATAATTAATTTAATCTGAAAATGCTTTTACTCAAAGCAGTACTAATATCATTTTTAATGTAATTTCAACCCCATTTTCACCGGGTTGATTTAATTACCACCCCTACTTGAGAGCCCCCCCAGCCGCAACAGTCATTCCCAGCCCATTGAAAGGAAATGGGGGTGCCCCCCCCCCCCCCCAGGTGCTCGAGTCACTGAATTACGTGGACAGCAAAGGGGCCGTGCAGTTGAAGGGACGGGTGGCCTGTCAAATCAGCCGTCACGAACTGCTGCTCACAGAGCTGCTGTTTGAGAACACCCTCAGCCCCCTGGCACCAGAGGAGAGCGCCGCCCTGTTGTCCTGCTTGGTGTTCACCCAAAACACACAGACTTGTCCCCACCTCAGCAATACCCTGCAGGAGGTCTGTATAATACACTCTCTGTCTCTTCCAGGGTCATTCTGAGTACTTTTGTGACTGAAATTTTCCTAAAATTTATGGTAACCTCAGACAAATTAAATTACTTGGTGACCTAGGCTTTTAATAAAATATTGCCAGGATAGTACAGAAGGGTTTGTGATGTGTGTTTCTGTAATACCTACTAATGCCTCCTATTTGTACATCCTGTCTCTGCTACCCCTTCCCTCTCCGTTCTTTCCCGGAAGGGTATTGATCGAGTGGTGTCCGTGGCCCAGCGGATCGGAGAACTGCAGGTAGACTGCGGGCTCTCACAGCCAGCCGAGGAATTTGTGGCACAGTACAAGTTTGGGTTGACGGAGGTGGTGTACTGCTGGGCCAGGGGCATGGTGAGTTTGACCCGAGAGAATGGATGTACTCTGGGACACGGGCGTGGTGTGTTTGGATGAAGCATGGAGTATACTCTAGGACAGTGGTGTGGTGAGTTCGGACCGGGAGACTGGGCGTACTCTGGGACAGGGGCGTGGTGTGTTTGGATGGAACATGGAGTATACTCTAGGACAGTGGTGTGGTGAGTTCGGACCAGGAGACTGGGTGTACTCTGGGACAGGGGCGGTGAGTTCAGGCTAACTTGTACACGGCCCACCCCATGGATTTGTTGTCGTCTCTCCAGTACTGCATCATCCACTGAGTTACTGTCCACACCATAGTAATCTTACTCGTCGCGTTATTGTACTCCACTGACCATTTGGCTTGTGTGTGTATATGCACTGTAAACATCTTGCTATTAATGTATTGGTTAGCGAATGTATGTGACTGTTTGAAGCCTTCGCACTGCAGCACTGACGCATGGACCATGAATAAACCAGAGTAGCTCTCCCAGGTCCACGCTGATATTTTTTTGACTCTGTAATGCAGCTCCATGTCTGTTTCAGTCAATAGTTTTAACTGTTTTCTATCTTCCATCCATTTAATCCTGAAGTGTCATCAAGTTGCTATTAGGATTGATGGTTGGATGTGTCACACACACTTACACTGTGTACGTACTCTCAATACAGCCTTCAGCAGTCATAGTGCTAGTACAAAGCTGCTGTACTTGTGTGTGTGTGTGTGTGTGTGTGTGTGTGTGTGTGTGTGTGTGTGTGTGTGTGTGTGTGTACGTGCGTGCAGGCTGACCATGCCTGTCTCCCACTCAGCCCTTCTCGGAGATCGCTCAACTGACCGACGTCCAGGAGGGCACAGTGGTGCGCTGCATCCAGCAGCTGGACGAGGTGCTTCGGGAGGTGCGGCAGGCAGCCCGCATCGTGGGAGACTCCGTCCTAGGGAGCAAGATGGAGAAGGCTTCCCTAGCCATTCGCCGGGACATCGTGTTCACAGCGTCGCTCTACACGCACTGATGGGGGAGGGGGGCCAGACGGGGTGCGGGTGTGTGAATGTATGCCAGGAAGAGAGTGGGCGTCTGTGAGACCAACTTAACATGGCCGTGGGAAACGGAATGCGCGTGGCCTCAAGGGTTTGTAAATTATTGTGCAGTAATAAAATCTGCGGTATTATATTGATTCTGGTTTTACTTGATGTGCTTTGTTGTTTCCACTGCATTTTATTGTGATATGACTATGCTTGGCCATCCTCATTTTTTTGAACATGTCATTATCATGTAGTTTTCAAACTCATGCTCTGGGTGAATGAACAGAAGATAATTAAAACACACGCTAGACGTCCTGGAGAAACTTCTCAAGCCAATGCGCTTACCGTTTTTGGTGGTTTCCGGACCAGTGCAGCTATCACAGTTTCTTTGGCTCATGATGAAGTCGTCCTTTTACGGTGGTCATGCGTTTGTGTTCAGTTACATACGCAAGGCATACCCACATGTACAGTTCGTGAGCAGGAGGTAAGGAGTTAACAGCCTTGGGGTGACATGCGCCGCTCCTAATCTCGCCCGTCTCCGGGTCACACGGCCGATTCCGCAAGTCAGTGCGGTCCCGCTTCTGCGGGCCACCGTCTCGTCCGTCGCAGGCGTGTGAAAGACACCGACCGGCCCACCATCTCGGACGCCCCCGACCTGAAGCCCGCAGAGCCTCGGTCTCTTTATCTTAGGCTGTCTCTTTAAGACAGCGATACCATGTCTGACTAATTCAATGTAACTGTAGCTCGGTGCCTTTTGCACTGTGTTATACCCGTTCTGCGCTCGGGCTATTAAATGGGGAAAGGAAAAATCTGATCAGCGCTCCTTAAATAGGTTGGATCCACAGGATTAAAATTAATACGAGTTTCAATGCCCGCATTCAATGATGTGGTAAAAATTACCTGGAAAAGTAGTTCATATTTTGAGGAAAAACAGGTGCTGAGAAACGGAAATTGCAATCCACGACAGCACATTAAAATAATCCCAGTTGTATTTGAATAAGAGGGTTTATTCGTGACAAAGGGGACGCTGAGCAAAAAGGTTGTTATCTTCAAGAGATGTCGTCTGAAAAACACGGTAGGATTTTTTTTCCTCGATATTTTGTTTTCGCATGTTTTATCTTCTTGACTATTAATTGTGATGGGTTTACATGTGTGTGTCCTTTGGATATGCGTTAGGCGTCCTATAATTAAATTTATTTGCCGTATGTAAGTGCGGCGCGCGGCGTCATCCGTTGCTGTTAGAATGCGACGCACTAATATTATCGCTCATTCCCCCCATTTTGCGGTTTTTCCATCTTCACACGCATCAAGTCTGTACGTTTCCGTAGTTATAATGATGAATTTATTTGTCGCTCTTCTCGCTCCTCCGGATTCAGCGTTCATCGCCTGGGTGTCTGTTATTTAGGTGCACGATGTGGTATTTTTATTTGTCGTTCTTGTCTCCTCTCTCCCGTGCGCACCTTGTGTCTAAGGAGGGTACCAAGGTAAGGTGCAGTACCCGTGCGTTTACCCTTACGTAAAACCTGTCTGAAATGAGCGACTCCATCCTAAAATGGACACAGGTCACGCAGAAGCATCCTCCAACAAATAATCATTTCTCGTTTGTGTCATTAGCTCCTTTAATGAGGGCTGCATGGATTTATTAAGATTCAGCTGTTTTTAAGTAATCTGGGTTAGCTGTTCTTCAACACCATGCCCCTTCTGGAGTTATACCAGCAGAAAGCAGTTTCCTAACCACAGTGCTACCAGATGTATTGCACACTTGGCAAATAACAGGCTTTGCAGAAAGCATATAAATAAAGGAATTACTAATTATAGGCCCAACACACTCCAAATTCTGTTGCACTCCCCTTCTCACCCTTAAACTTTCATATCTGTAATGGCGCCTGTGGTATGTGTAGATAATGCAGAATCTCAGCATAAAATCAATAATGTGCAAAAAAAAACAATAGAAATGACTGAAACAAAGATGAGTGAAGAGCGAGAATGATCATCAAAAGTGCTAGATAATCAGGAGCCCGCAAATATACATTCATTAGTTTTTAAACAAGAAATGTAAGAACTTAAATTTTTGTGTGTGTAAATATGAGAACT
This sequence comes from Gymnarchus niloticus, assembly GCA_009936485.2. Lineage (NCBI taxonomy): Eukaryota > Metazoa > Chordata > Actinopteri > Osteoglossiformes > Gymnarchidae > Gymnarchus > Gymnarchus niloticus. The sequence continues at coordinate 149,064 of JAACJT020000038.1, forward strand.
GAGGGCAGCTTGATCACAATGGGATCGCGGAGCCTTGCTTTATGACTCGTTAACGTAAGGTGCTGTTTCTGCCACGCGTTTTGGGTTAGGCACTCTGTGTCTGACCAGTCTGCAATCTCAGGCAAGGCATGGTATAGGGTGGCTCACACCTTTAGGGTTGGGGGTTTGAATATTGTCTTTGCTCCGTGAGCCTGGAATTTGCATGTTTTCACTGTGTCATGTGGGTTTCCACCCAGGGACATTGGCTCCGTGACATCCCTAAATTACCATGTATATGAGCCCTGTACTGGACTGGTACACCATCCAGAGATGAATGGCTCTCCTGTCACTCCAAATGGAGAAGCGTTTCAAAGCTGATTAGATGTTCACGACACTGCTGACTTTCTGTCCCATCTCTCCCTTCTTTGTGGTCCCCGTACAGATTCTTGTTACCGACGTCCTTTCCATTCTAAATCAGGCAAACAGTGTTAACCTGGTGGATTTGGGAGATTATATAACCCGCTTCCCCAAGCATAAAATCTCTCCTCGTGTCTTCTCTTTCTCTTGGCGATCTTGCTCTGTGCTGACCAGCCGAGCACGTTTTAGTCTTCATTAACCACGTTGGACCTGCCGCGATCACTCACATACTCAGCCACCAATTTGCTGCAGTGTTTTGGCAGGTTGTCTTTAAGAACTGTAATATTATGCCTCTCCCAGTGCATTCTGCTCAGCTTTTGTCTAGTCAGCCAGTCCAAGAAAACTCGTCATTTCACTGTCTTAGTAAATTTCTCAGTTGAAAAAGGGGGTTCATGCACCTGCTAAATGGATTCTCTTAGAAGGCTGTTACATTTTTTTCCTCTCATTAATGTGTTTCTCACTTTCACTCTCTCTCCTTACAAATCTCCCAGGTCTGGATGAGACAGGGCGTCAGGCGATGTCTCAACAGATGACTCAGATATTGCCCCCACCTTATAACCCCTCCCAAGATCCTGCCATGCCTGCCCACCCCCCTCCGCCCACCTGTGGTCCTCAGCCTAATTACCCCCCTCCCCCGCCACCTCCCAGCTCTGAAGGGTACATCCAGGAGACCCAGTTCCACTGTGGTACCCTTGGTGGCCCGGGGGCACCCCAGGGCTACACTGTTCAGACTCATGGACCGGGAGGGGTGGTTCCCCAACCCCCAGCAGGGTACATTCATCCTGGATACCCCCTTCAATTACAACCCTGCACCGCCTACGTGCCAGTTTATCCAATCGGAGCATCAGTAAGCAGCACCGTTGCGTTTCATGATTTTTATAACAGTTAAAAACCCTGAGCTTTTTTCTGCATTAATTATAAATAACCTGGTAGTATTTGAGAAAGAATCCTTAAGATATAAGTTAATTTATGATGAGTATTCCAGAGGCATTACAGTAATGTTGGTGGTTAATTTATGTTCGCTGTGAAGGAACAGAATATGTGATAAAAATTCATTTTAAATTTGTTCCCATAATATATGATGGGTTGTCTGGAAATGGGAAGCGTGTAAGAATTCCGATTACTGATGGAAATTGGGGCAATGCTGGAGTTAGCATCCTCACTGTAATAATTAGCTAGCAGAAGCCTCCAGTGTCACTGCATGGTTATTGACTGCTCTGTGTGCTTTAATAACCTTAGCTAGAGGAAATGAGAATGTAAGGACACCCATAGATAACATGACCTAGTCTTTTTGTGTATGTGTGTGTGTGTGTGTGTGTGTGTGTGTGTGTGTGTGTGTGTGTGTGTGTGTGTGTGTGTGTGTACAAATGTGCCTGTAAGTGTGACATAGAGAAATGTGTAACCTGTGTGTTTCTTGTACAGGGACATCCCTACATACAGGGGGGTGGGACCCATCCAGGAGTTGCCCCAGGGCAGATGGCCATGCAGATGCCCCCTGGAATTGCCCTGATGGAGCCCCGCCGACCCCCTCACGACTACCTGCCCATCGCTGTCCTCACCACAGTTTGCTGTTTCTGGCCCACAGGGATCATCGCCATCATCAAGGCCGTGCAGGTGAGCGCGGCCAGGCACCTGAGCTCTGGGTGTGTCTGTGGGGAGCGTTTGCGTGTGTGCCAGCACATGTCTCACGTCTGGAGTTCCTGATTTCATGACGTGTGTTGTAGCAGGAGTGGTTCTTGGAGCTGGTGTAGGTTTGGGGAGGGTGTGGCGTGGGGAATGCCATGCAGTATCCAGAGGGTGTCAGGCTCACTGCCCGGAAAGCTCGAGTCTGGGACTGTTCCAGCACGTTCCTCAGGCATTTTGCAAAATGTGGTGTACCTGGTCCAGCTAATTAACTAATTAATACTCGGCATGTCTTGAGAGATATTCACTGTTACATTTCAGCTTATAGTGCGCTCCCTCCCCCTCTCTCTTCTCAGGTGCGTACTGCGGTGGCTCGGGGGGACATGGTTACAGCGGAGATTGCGTCCCGCGAGGCCCGGAACTTCTCCTTCATTAGCCTGGCAGTGGGCATCGCCTCCATGGTGCTGTGCACCATCCTGACCGTCGTGGTCATCATCGCCTCGCAGCATCAGGATGATGAATGGGAGCCGTAGGTGTGGTGGGGGGGGTGGGGGAGGGGGTGATGATTAATGTGCTGACTGAGCAAATCACAGACTGTGATGCTAATTTAGCTGCAAGCTCATGAGCAGACAGGAGGCCCTTAGTGACCCTTTGTTTGCCCCCTTTCCCGCATTTACCCTCCACTCCAGACCTGGCATTGCTTTTCCCTGCATTACAGAGGTTTACAATCCTACTATTTCCATAATTGCCAAATATATCATGATGCATAACTCACCTGTAGTCTAATATCACATTTATGTTCCATATAAAAGTATTATACTGGTATATTAAGCCTTTGGCCTCTTTCATTGTTGATTTATTAGTTGCATAAATGTTATTGGCTGTACATGTTTATTTGTTTTGGATATGTGCCATATATTGTTTATGTTTTGAATTTATCTTACTGGAACAATCATTAAATTACGCAAAACACACAAGTACTCCTAAATACTACTGTTTCTTGGGTTTGTAATCATATTCCTAAACCGTTAAATGCTAGGCTTTTACTGAATAGATTGTGATGTTTTAAGCCGACGCTTTACCAGGCTATAAGTATACAGTGGTTTGTTGCCAAAATGCATTTCCGGAGCCATATCTGGCATCATTCCAGACAATGTCAGCTCCACCCACCTGGGAAAGGTCAGCCAGTCTGTGTAGCCAGCAGGGGGCAATAAAGCTCCCCTGTCCTCCAGATCAGGGCTGTGCGATGGTGTTGACATGAAGGAAGGATTCTGCAGGGATTGAAACGGCAAAAAGGCAGGCATGTTCTGACTCTGTTAGTATCCAAAAGGCTGGATGCAGACCGCTGGTAGACCTGGGGTACGTACCCGGCAGTTAGTCAAAAGAGACGCATCAAATGAGATCTTGACACTAAATACCAAGAGTTAAGAGGCGTGTGTATGTTTGGACAGGGAAAGTTAGTCTTACAGTCAGATACCATGTTTACAGTGTGAAGCCAATAACTTAGTGGACTTCTGATCTCACAGCCACTTGGGTATTATTTCAAAGAGGAGGAAAGTGTGTGTATTGAGTAACATTAATAAAATCACATATCACTTGGGTGACCATAAGTCCTCTTTTTCCAGGACATGTCCTCTTTTGGAGTCCTAAAAAATGCATCTGGCCGGGATTTCTAAATCGCGAAAAATGTCTGGGATTCGACTTTTGCTTTCTGCAGTCACTATTCATTGTGTGCGGGTGTCCGTCTGCCCCCGGTCACCATCCGGCCGCCAGTGTCCTCATTTTTGAAAACCAAAATACGGTCACCCTACGTATGACGTGACCTGGATTGCTGCTGCTACACTGACCACAGAGAAAGGACCCCTTAGAATTCAGGGACAAATATGATCAATATGCACAAACTCAAATTATACCCAGAAAAAAACTGCCCTAGGTGGGTCACCAGGCTGATAAAGTAAATACACACTGCGACCCCACACAGTGATACTGTCACACTGTCAGGAAATCTCACTAGTTGGTGCCGGCCTTTGGGTATCAGCTGAAGATTGCCTGAAACTGACTGTGGGATTGCACAATAAGGCACCTGGAAACTAAGCCTAAACAACCATTTTGGCTCCCTGCATTCATCTGCCATTTATAATAACTCTGCTCTCCTTCCTATTATCAGTTCTGTTGTTTTCTATTCTTTGTACAGTGAAACTGCCTCTGTTTCAGAGCCAAAATGGCTGCCGTGCCTCTATCTTCTGACTAGAGCAACATTTTTGACTGAAACGGGTGATTAAGTTGACCGACTGAAAGGAGAAAGATTTTTTTTTGTTTTTTAAAAAATTCTTTATCCTCCAAATGTTATGCTTGGCATCTAGAGAGACATTACTGAGTTTACCCTTCCCACTTTAAAATATTGACTATAACTTCTTCTTTGTTGTTATGGCAAGAGTGGTGCTTGTAACATGGTTAAAGTCACTGTTTTTTAAAAATGTTATAGCCATTATAAAAGCTTTGCCTTCTGCCAATTTTGTGAATGATTGCAATGATATAATTTAGTGTGTGGTAGGTTTTATTTCTCATTATTGTTATTGTTGCTATTGCACGTCATTTTAATTGCGTTATAGGCAGCTTACGGTGGTAACGTTCCATGTGTAAATATTTTGAGTTCTGAAACATACATGCAGAGGCGGGGGGAATGCCTTGCTGGTTTTGCTGGATTCCACTAGCTGTGAACTGCAGAGTGAGATCTAGAGCTTGCTCACTCAGCATCTATATCATTTTAGCGGCCCTTCAGTGTCGTTGAACCTTGACGGGTTTCTGAATTCGTCACCATGCCAGTTGGTTTCTAATTAGTCACCCTCCTTTTTTTAATCACTCAGCTTAACGTGGCGAGTTCCGTGCTTCGAAAACAGAAAGCAAGTTTATTTCTAGTTTTTTTTTTTTTTTGTTCATGGCTGTAACCTATACCTTTTCTGTGGATGAACATGAGTCTTTTGAGTTTGAATAAAATTTGGCTGTGTATGAATGGTTCGCTGCAGCTGCCTCCCTCTCTCCTCCAGTCTCTGGTCATTCCCCCGACTCCCAAGTGCTATTTATAGTTGCCCCGCTTTTCTCTCTCTCCCTCTCCATCTCTTTCTCTGCTCTCCAGCCTTCCCACGGCGCTCTGTCTTATTGACGAGTCTTCATCAATAGGGAAAGTTTTCTCTACTCTCATTTCCCAGCAAAAATTTCCATCCTTCACCTGTTTCCATATTTACCTAATTTTGGCTGTTATATATGTCAAAATGTTCATCACCCATTGTGTGATGGTGATTAAACTGGATTTCCAGGCCTGGCTGCATTTGGAGTACATTGGCTGATTTTTATATTTTAAAAAGACTGGCTGATTAGAAAAAGCAGCATGTTTAGAGGTAGCAGTACATACAATCTCTATGCATGTAACAGACGCTGAGGTATGTTAGCACCACACAATAAGTGTGAAAGGCATCCTCCCTCTAACTGACCAGCCCATGCCCTCTAATTGGCTGTGCCCTGTTGTCCAATCACACGGCACAGGAACAAAGGGTGATGCACATTCATTATGTAGTGCTCTTCAGAGAAGGGGGGGATGGATTAGACCCTGCCAGTAGGATCACAGATGGTCATTTAGCCTCCCAGAGAGACTCAGCACCTCAAATCATTTAACTCCTCACTCCTGTGGTGTGTCTCCATCCATAGCTTTTATTTCCCCAGCTCTCCACTGATCTGACCTCCACCATCCTCTGCATGTGTTCTGTCACCCAAGCAGAATGTTTCTCACACTCCGACCAGGCCAGCTCCGCGCTCAACGAATAACTCATCACAGAGAAGAGATTAAACTTATTTTACACTCAGTTCAAATGCATGTGTCCAGTCACATGTTCAAATGCTTTTTAGTTCTCCTTATCAACGTACTGCTGGAGAAATCTATTGATATAAAAGCCTAATATGTTATATTAAACCATAAACTCTTCAGATACTTTAAACCCTGCAATTTCTTTTAAACTCTTGAACATATTTACAAGGAAGCACGGGCACCTTTGACAATGTATTCAAACATATACATAATGTACAAACGAAACCACGTCTCTTCTATCCAGAACATTTTCAGCATTCAACACAGATTATCGTCTGTTCCTCTGGCTGTTCTACTTATTTATAATTATCGTTGCTTCTTACGTTGTCCAACCAGCCAGATCACTGGGAGGTGACAACATAGTCACATCTCCAGCCTGCACAGGCCAAAGTGGCTGGGATTGTTCCTCATACCCCTGCTCACTCCAGCTGTGCCCTGCTATGTCAAGGCTTTGGTGTGGACAAACTGACAGAGGCAAAGTGAGGCAGTGCTGCAGTGATGTCTCCTGGAGGGCAGGGAATGCTGGGAAGAAGCGGGAAGCATCCTGGACACCGACAGCCTCACATAGGCCGCACTGTATGTCAGCAAGAGGCGGTATGCTGTCTCCTGAAAAAATAAAAACAATTTTACAATAATTTTTCCAGTAGTGGATGTCACAACCGGTCATTTATTCTGCTCAAAATAAATGGTACGTCATTTATAACATGCAGCACATAACTCTGATAGCGCTGATTCATGAAAAGTGTTAAAATTACATTTCACATTACATGTTTACATAATGAGAAGGCCAAGTTCTACACAAGGGACACCAAAGATTGTAGGATATAAATAATTCAGGGATATCCACACTAGGCATTCTAGGATGAATGGTATCATTTTGTATTTAGCCAGCAACATATGACATAACGCTTTTTAATACGAAACTGCAATGAAAGCACTGTTCCTGTATTCAACCTGGATGGGGAGGTTGATGTCTGGCGCAAGGCTGTAGTCCTTGATGAGCTTTGTCTCCGCCCTCTGGGTAAATGGAGCACTACAAGTGCCCTCTTCATTCCCCAACAGTAGGGGGCGCTCTTCATCTGTCCCCTCCTCAGTGTATGAGCCTTCTTCTTGGCTTGTGACTTTGGTTGCGAGCAGGAGGTGGGACATTTTCTTTTTGATTTTGTGCTTAGAGAGAGGAGGTACCATTGAGTACTAACAAGTTGATGTGTACAATCCACAAATAAGTTTCACCAAAAAATCCTAAACCATACTTCCTAAATTATTTATTAAATCTACTGTCTCAAGTGGGAGTGCTTAATAGACATTACTAGTCTTAGTTTAAGTGGAAGAATATTAGCCAGTTATTAAAATATTAAGCTCTTCACAAATTGTATAGAGAGGACATTGATGACACGTAACTCAGCTGTATGCTCAGGCTTTAGAACAGGTACACACAGACCAGACAAGTTGCACCCAGAGAATCTACCACAGACTCAGACTTTAGAACAGGTACACACAGACCAGACAAGTTGCACCCAGAGAATCTACCACAGACTCAGACTTTAGAACAGGTAC
>JAACJT020000038.1:156601-166776 GCA_009936485.2 Gymnarchus niloticus
ATACAGACCAGACAAGTGGCAGCCAGGCTATGTACCTTCAATTCATCCCTGATGAAGCTCATCTCCTCCAGAGTTTCTGCAAGGGCTCCCAAACAGGCTGAGAGGTCCCACTGAACAAAGAAGAGCTGTGCGAAGGTCAAGGAGAGAGTTACAGAGAGAGGAGAGAAATGCAGTTTATCTGCTTATCGTGGTCAGGGTCATATGTTTCCTGGGGTGCAGTCCATCACAGGGCGTGTGTATTCCCACACTCACACACCCAATCACACATCACAGGCAATTTCGAGACGCCAATTAGCTTAAGTCCATGTCTTTCTATGTATCACAGGGAAAGCAACATGGGATATGCTGAAACAACAATTCAATGTACTTGTACAACTGGCAAGTAAACATACGTCATCTATGAACTACAAGAGGAATCTGTGAGACATGGGGAAAACGGGCAAACTCCACAGACACAGAGCCGAGGTGGGATTCAAACCCCCAACCATGGAGGTGTGAGACAACAGGGAGCTGAGCTACCATGCTCACCACCCAAAAAAAAATAATATAACAATATTATCCCTGTTTTTCATCTATGTATGTTTGTCCTTAATTTATTTTGTATAGCCAGCTGTCTGGACCCAGGGGGCATTTGATGTGTGTTCCTCTGACTCACATCCCGCCTTTATTCACCAATCGCGTCACAAATCTGCCCACTGGCTACATTACAAACCAACCAATCGCAGGTAGGAGGTCAAAGGGCAGAAGAAGGGAGCAGTGGAGACAGAGCCATTGGCAGGACTCTGACTTGTAAAGCTGTAGCTGAGGAAGAAATCCCATACATTAGTAACCCAAGACATCATCACACAGGGGCTCATGGCAAAAATGAACCAATGACTCAATCCTGATTCATTCCATGGTCCAAACTGTGGAGCTGGGGCCACTTACATCTGTGGCACCTTATCTACCTCAGTCAGTCAGGATAAAAACTCATTTTTCTGCAGAAGGATACTTGCTGAACGCCAGTGCAGTAATGCAGCCAATCTGCCAAACCCACCAATAACCCATGTCTGATAAGCCTCTCGTTCACCTGGATTAGCCTGACGTCCGTGTTAATGTTGATCTGCAGAGAAAAACATATCAATAACTTGACACGCATCATTGCGCCAAAAGTACTTCATTCATTTCGTGCTTTCTGCCAAGCTCAACTGCCTCACTTTAATACACCAAATGAAAAAAGATGCAATATTCAGCTTAAGTCACCCTGGAAATCTGCAGTCTGATGGACACCACTCAAGCTACAGTCAGAGTGGGACACTTACCTGTTTGTGGCTGTGATTGAAGACAAGGATGGCTACAGACGTGACGACGATGGACAGCAAGGTTATGCCCAAGCAGAGGATCCAAATGTCCAAGTGGTAGAATTTGAAGTACAGGTGAAGAGTGGAGAACAGCCCACACCACACCACTACGTACACTACCTGTCAGAGAACAACGAACGGTCTTCAGGTTAACTAACCATAACCTAACAGCAACGTTCATGATAACTGCATTTGAGGAAATGTCTGTGTTACATGTATCTAATGGGTGGCAGGACAACGCAACATAACGGATGCCACTGCAGGCTGTTGATGTGGTATTTGAAAACATCAGCTGACCGGCCACCACAACCGGGCACTAATAAAGTGAGGGAAAGCTTAGCACAGCGCCATATGATGCTGGTACCTCAGAAAAACACGACCTCCAAAAACAGAACGAAGGAGAAAATACTATTTATGGTAATGACACGAGAGTTCTCACCATCGCTATGAAGAAATGTGAAATGGAGGAGCTGAAGAAAAGATATCTTCGTACAGGAGGGGGTTCTAGTGCTTTCTGAAGGGGGATTTCAAAATCTTCAACAGGAATCTACAGGGAAAGCCAAGAAATTGGAAATCCTGTCAAGTTGAGTCAAACCACTTCTATGTAAATGTTGGCGTCCTATCGCTCTAAACTGAACCGTCCCCTGGGCGTCACAGAATGTTGACTCTCATCTTGAAGAGTGGGCATTTGAATCAAAAATTAAAACCAAGAAGTGCTAATAAACAAAATCAGATGAGAAACTCAAAATAGTGGGTCAAACATGGAAGGCATTTGAAGGCTGCAGTTTATCTGCTTCCTGCTGTAGAAGAGGCCATGTCATTGACATCCTTTAGGCAACAAAATGAAGACATTGACATGAAAACACGGTGAAAGTTTGGAGTGTCTCTTTGCACCAGACAGACTGGTGTATGATATGACAATCCACCTGGAAGCCTCTCATCTCCAGCTCTGCTCTGCAGCGTGTCAAATCAAAGGTGGGACTGAACGTTGAGGAGCTGGGCTCAGCCCAGAGGCAGCGACCTAGGGAAGACAGGAAATGTTAGAGTGATACCACACATCCTGAGGAAGTGAAATGATAGACAAGAACGGGAAGGCTAGGACCACAGGCCCTGCGGCTAAGGTCACTGCGAGTAGTGGGAACTTTTACAAATTACCATTCTTAGTTCGGTTTTCCCCATTGCTTTCAGATTCGATCCTCTCCTGCCCAGAGCAGACTTCACTGTTCATAACATCATACTCCTCCCTCCCAGGTGACAGTACCATCTTGTCCTCCAGTTGTTTTGCTCTAGATCATAGAAACCAAGACAGTTTGTGAAAAAAACATTAACGGATTAACAGTAAAATTTTTGGAAAAATACTGAAGATTATATGATGAGAAACTTGGCTCCTATGTAGATCCTTTTTACTTCTACACATCTCTGTAGAAAGCTCATTTTAAGGCTGGCTTGTGCAATACTGTCACAGTGTTGAAATGATCTCTCATGGAATTGATTTAAATTTTATTGTGTATGTTATTTTACAATGGGTGGACAGCATTATAGAAACAATGTGTATGACCCTGCTAGAAATCAAGCTAGTTAATGACAAGCAGGCCTTGTGTGCAGGAGTCCATTAGGTCACAAAGACTGAACAACTGCACAATAAATGTACCATCAGATGTTCAGGCTTGGAATATAAGCACACTTAATGTTATATGTGTCAGATGTGGTTAGACTGTACCCATACACAAATCTATACATCTGCCTTAAGCATATCTGGTACGAAGTCACAGCCTGTCACAGGAAGTACAAGACGCAAGAGAGCAGAACGACAGACAGGGATAGAGACAGGGGGTAATTACAAGGTACACCTACACACACAATGGGCAATTCAGAAATGCTACTTTGCGTAGGACTGAGGTGGGAACCCGGAGAGAAGTCAAACAAACATGGGGCATATAGACAATCCGCCAAGCCTGAAGGCGTGAAGCAACAATGCTACCCACAATGCCACCATGCCACTCCATAGGCACATGTAAGAAGAAATATAGGCAGAATGCAACGTCAGCCGCGAGGACTGGAAAGTCAGGCATTGATGTTGTGCAACCTGGGTGTGGCATTCATGCCATACTTAACACATAAGTCAGAGCCAGTGGATTATTAGCCTTGACAAAACAGAAATGTTCTTGTAGGCAGCAAACCACAAGCTGCTCATGTTATCAGTCACAGGAAGCATTTGTGCTAACAGGCATTTGCTATTTTTGTCCATTTTAAACAACACGAAAGCAGCAGCAAAATCCCTCCTGCTAAGCTGCAAGTCGAAATTTAAATGTCCGAGCTTCCAAAATGATTGAAAACGTTCAAGTTTTGTTGATACTACTAATACCATTCTCTGAGAATGTAACAGACACCCATGTGTCGCAAACACGGGTCCGAGTCTCATTAGTGTGGAGGCCACTCGTGTCTGTCACTGCCACACGCACCCGTTCATGCGGGATGTCGACCCTTGGAAATCGAAAATCAGACATACAGAGAGCAGATGTTGCCTATTATTGTCTTCTCTTATCTATCTTGTTCCCCCCTGCAATCTTAAAACTTTGAATGCCATTACTTGCTCACACAAACACAACTTTTCAGTTTTTGAGGTAGTAAGACGCAAACAGTTCTCTATTGTTAATATTGACTTTTAAGTTCATGATTTTATTGTTGTTGTTATGGAACTTTGTTCTGCCTACGGTTACTGCTGAGTAGTGACTTACCAAAGAACTCACTGTCTTCTATAATATTTTTTGCTCTCTTTGAAAATTCCATCCCCCCATGTGAAACCTACCTTCTGATTTTCACTTCAGTCTGATTAGAATCTGATAAGGTCCTTCACGGCCTACCTGTCTGTTTCCATGTTTTACAGCGCTGATATATGTATGTATGTTTGCACATAGCCACGGGTGTCCACACAGTATCTTTGCCTATTGTACACTGTATGGCACATGAGAAGGAAGAAGGTCAAACACCAAATGTCTCGCCTTGTGGTGCAAGCCTGAAAACTTGGGGACCCCAGATATAACTGTGATGGGGAAGTGAAAAACCACATATCCTGTTTAGTAGCTCAACTTTCTGCATTGAATCTTAAGCTGTGTCGAAAACCCAGTGTCTTCGTTAGAGAACGATGTACGTAGCGGGCGTATAGCTGACTGTACATGTACTCTGAATTATCTGAAAAAAGCACAGTACACTGTTACAGTGTTCCCCTCTCTTAAAGCATCTTCTCCAATCTTAGTATCATTACACACGTCTAGACTGTCTCACTCTCAACTTGTGACTTAAATCAGCTACACCACATGACTAGAAGGATGTAGCTTTGAAGCTGAACTCGAGGAGAAGAGCATCTGCTGTCACTTGGGATCCTATCTATACCCGCATTGTATGCCTCTCAGTACACACTCAAGACGTAACGTTGTGTCTATCTGCTTTACAGGAAATGATAACGTACAGTAGCTTGTGTTGGTGGCAGTCATATTGTCGCATAGGAGCTGTAAACAGAACACACCTCGCGTACACACACACACACCCACACACACACACACACGTACACCGGCATATAGGGTCACCAGTTCGGCTGTTTCCTTCTCACCTACTCGTCAAGCCCCGGAAGGACGGCAGTCTGACGGCGGCATGCTGTGCGAGCCGACGGAGCTCGTCCGCCGTCTTCTTCGGCGAGGTTCTCGTCCCCGGTCTGAGCCTCCCACGTTACACACTCCGCTCTCACACCCCCCGTGTGCAGAAACACACCGACACACGCAGAGTCGCCAAGGCAATGCGGTACAGAAGAGCAGCTCTGTAAAACGCCACGGGCAGCATCTCTTCCGTTCTTCCTTTCTATTTCATTTTCACTGAATTCATGCGGATTCACACTCGTGAAACTATGTATTGAGCAGTAAAAAATTCAAATGACTTCAAAATCGTTACAGTGCGGTGGATTTTATGAATATCACTTTAATACTACCGCTATGTTACAGTTTATGTTTTATTATTCTACTGATTTTGAATGGTATTGTAGCCTACATATTTGTTATATTTTGTTGCGCTTCTTCACCCTGAACCACTTTTCTTTTTCTGTTTTGTTCCACTACAGAGCTGATGACTCTCGGTTCCGGCCGTACAGCTCTGTCCGTACATAGTGCACTATGTACCATCACCTCCCAAGCCATGCACTTTACATAAACGTACAGGAAGACTATGTTTGTGATAACTCCGGTACTTAAATTGATACACAAATTAAATCATTCTGATAAAATACATCCATTTAAATCCAAAATACATTATGTCAAACTTCAAATGCAAATCCCAAACATTCAATACGACCATCAATAAAACCGAGATACCTCCCACACAGCAGCAAATTATAAAATCAAGCAAAAATATAACTTTCAATCAATTTAAAATACCACAGTGCATAAAACAACACAATAGTTAATAATTATTGAAACTAGTGTCTCAGGTAATTAAACAGTTAAATAAATCAAACATTCAGCAAATAAAAATCGGCGCTTTTTAATTTAATGTCAAATATCTTTATTATACATCAATTAAAAATGAATTAAGGCGGCCACACTGATAAGCAGCCTCATGCATATATTAACACAGCTAGCCCCCCACATACTGTAGTTTGCAGTTCAAAGCAGTGTTAAGTTTATCAGATGTAGATTTTTTAAAACTTGTCACACGCACGTACAATCAGTGTAATGTGTATTGAAATGCTTTGTTGCCTAATCCACGACATGTGCATTAATAGATGTTAAGTAATAATAATTATTAAAAAGGGTATCAGAGACATTCACGTATTAACGAATATTACGAATAACAAATGACAGGCCTATACTGGTTAATAGTTAAATTATTGGCAGCGTGTCTGAATTCAGTGGATTATCGTTGGATTTAATGACTGCTATTTCAGTTTTCTACGTATAATGTGTAACGTTGCCTCGTGCATTTATGGTATCACCTGAGTGAAAGAAGGCGTTTATTGGGATGGATATTCACACAACTGGCCTTTGGTCATATTTGGTTTTTAGTTTATTGGGAGTGTTTCACGTTACAACAAGGAAAAGCAAACAGGAAATTATCAAAATGCTCATCCAGAAAACACGTGTTTGGACTGCACAAGAAAACCCCCGTTAACATGGGGAGAACATGCAAAGCCAAGGATTTGACCCCCTAAGCCTGGAGACATGAAGTTGTACAGTGCTGTACTAAGGCACCATTCAGCCAGGATTTTAATTTTTGTTACATTAAACCCACAACTCTTGCGTAGTCTAGTCAATTCCAGTTATTCATTCATTCCCTTGGGTTATCCAGGGGTTAATTTTCCATTTAAGTATTATTAATGATCATACATAATATGTACACTGATCAGCATATTTTCCAAATAACACTTATAAACCTTTTATGCTGGCTGAGTGGGGTAGCTGAAGCCTACACCAGTCAGCTTAACAAAAAACTGGGGTACTTTCGCAGATACAAGCGCACGCTCATCGTCGTCCACTACGAGAAATTTCAAAAGGCCCACTTTCTTAACTACACGTCTTCGAACAGTCGAACAGTGCCACTATTCACTGAGCAACCTTGCCGAACTAAACAACGGATTTAAATTTTGTGTCAGTCTCAGCCAGCCAGCCATTTCGTCTCTTTTGCCATATCTCGGGACTCGAATGTGTTCAGAGCCAAAATGGCGGCAGTTTTCCATGACCGTTGGGTCACGGGACTATTCCTAATCACGTGAGAGTCTTTGGTCACGTGATGACAGTGTGCGGTTTCTGCCGACTTGCACTTCTGTATTTTCGGCTTGTTTTCATTCAAACAGTATTTAAAGATCATATATATCAGCGACGCTTAAACCGAAAGATAAGTGTTTTTCTTTATTATTTTATTTAAAAAAAAAAAAAAAGACTGAAGACGTCGTAATGTCATCGTTTGTCGGACTTTTGTTCCTGTTTTGGTTTTTGAGGACTCCACATTTGTGTGTTGCATACACGCAGGTAAATAACACGTTTATAAATCTTCTTTATTATGAAATATACGCTTTCTTTCCCGATATTCGTTCATTTACCTTTGATAGTTAAGGTTAATTTAGTTACTTTGTCAAAAGGCTGTCACACTCCACGTTTCCTGACCTCATACCCATGTGGTTCCCATGTAGTTCATGTGCATTCAACATTTGCTGCAGATCACTGCGTATTTCTTACTATTATTACTGTTAGGTTTCTTTTCTAACTAGTTACTTTCAGCTTTGTTGCAGCGTTATGTATTATTGCCCAGTAAAAATGGTTTGCCTGCAAGTGACATAATTTAATATGTGACTTATATTAAAAGGCTCGCTATCCCTGGACGTGAGGAGTCCTGTGCCTCGTGGTTTCACCTGCTAATGATAATTATTTAATTTTAAGAGAGAATGGCTCAGTTTAGGTCCTGTGTGGAGTTTGTATGTTCTTCCCGCGTTGTGTGGGCTTCTGTCGGGTAATCCATAGACATGCCTTTAGGTGAACTGGTGCCTCTGAATAGCTGTGACTGGCATATCATCCAGGCTTTTTTTCTGCCTTGTGTCCTATGCTTCCTAGGATACACTTCAGGTATTCCATGAGCCTGTACTGGGTAAGAGGGCCATGGAAGAGATTTAGAGATGTTGACTGCTTCTTTCAATAATGATGGAAAAATATCAAACAAAAAAAAGATGATTAATATAGACTGTATTACTCTGCCAGCTTCTGCAAAAGTCCATGCTTTCCTCATCACATGCTGCTATATTGTCTCATAAAATTTTACTGTTCATGTGTGCTTTTATGTTTGTTTTCAGATAGCTTCTTTTCCTACATTCGCTGATGTCCTTGACTTCTTAGAAAATAAAAAGATCTTTAAAAAAGACATGATCAAAAACAATCAATGCTCCCATTTTCACAATTTTCATGCCATTGAACTTTCTTCCATTATGGGGTTTTCCTGGCCTTTGTTTAAAGTAGTTATTATTAAACTTCCTGGTCTGTAACATCTATGCCTGTGCCTATGATTTTGAAGGTATGGGTGTGAGAAACTATGCCATTTTATTAAAGGCAATCACATTATATTCTGTATTATTACATTATATGTTGTGTGTTTTTCTGCAGTGTCTTGGCTTGTGTCCTGTGTTATTGGTTCCTTTGCTTTTTGCACAATGGGCAGTGGAAACTTGAATCGATGATGAGTTATGAGCTTAGCAGGCAGCTGTGTGTGTGCACCACTTGCCACTGGATGATGCTGTGACCTCTCCTCTTATTTTTCCAGATTAACCCCCTGGTGTACGATGAGCAGTTGCTGTGGGTGGCAGGCGGCGCGGGGGAGGTGAACACTTACAGGATCCCCATCCTCACGTTTACACCCAAAGGCAGCTTGCTGGCATTCAGTGAGGCGAGGAAAGGCTCCTCGGGTGACTCTGGGGCGAAGTTCATCGCTATCAGACGCTCCACAGACAGAGGTGCGCGTGACTTTGCCTGGGTTGACCTGACCCTTTGTGCAATTGGGAGGTCGGGACTGCTGTTAAATGTGTTTCTCAAACTGCTCTGGTAAACGTTTTGTTCTGGAGCGGCTCCCGAGTTGCTGGGTTTTGTTCTGGAGCGGCTCCCGAGTTGCTGGGTTTTGTTCTGGAGCGGCACGTAAATGCTCAGGCGTTTGCCCTGTTAACACGACCAAAGTTCAAAAGAGCGCAAAGACATGTAACGGCTCACAACCAAGCCATTAAAATCATTATTTTATACTCCAGGTCCATTACTCCTCACTTTTTTTTGATATTTGCAACTTGAAAAAGTTTTCTTTGTGTTGTATTGTAGTGCTGATGTAATTTCAGGTGGGCTTTGTCATACCATCCATATGTAAACACGGTAGTGATGAATAAGGTTCCCTCCCTCGATATTTCGGTGCACTGTACTAAGAGGTGCAAAGACAGAATGGGAATCGCAATAATTTAATGATGCAAAACAACATAAGATGGGGGGCTGGGGACTCGAGTACGTGAATATGCAAATGAGGTCAGTGATTATAGTGTGGTAGCTTAGTAGGGTCCCAGTTCCCAGGATGCTCTCTGCTCACTTACCTTCCGCTTAGGGGCCACCTGGTCTCCTACCTCCTTCATTGTGGACGACGGCTCCTTGGAGGACGGCCTGAACCTGGGTGCTGTGGTGGTGGACGAGGACCGGGGCGCTGTGCTGCTGCTCTACTCGTTGTGCTTCCACCGCTACCACTGCAGCCCGTCCAGCACCATGCTGGTAGAGAGTGTGGATGACGGGCTTAGCTGGAGCCCACCGCGCAACCTCTCTCACCAGCTAGGGGTCAAGAGCTTTGCTCCAGGGCCTGGTTATGGCATCCAGGTGAGGCCGAGGGTTTGGGCTGACTGTTGACAAAATCGGGTTGTGGGTTTGAATCCCACCCAGGGAGGGTGCATGTTCTGAGTTTTCTCTGGGTCCCCTGGATTCCTCCCGCATTCCAAAAAGTTATGTAAACACGTGTCTATAAATTGTTTATATTGTGTGATTGTCTATACTCTGGGTGACAGACTGTCCAGGGGACTTCAGCCATATAGTTCTGGATTAACTGTGATGGGTGGATAATTGGATGGTGTGATTATGTCACTGTTGTGAGTGAGGTTTGTAATGGCTCTTTACTGATGCACAGCTGTATTGATAACTGCAACCCCCCTTCCTCTCCATTCCTCTCTTGCTCCCCCCCCCGGACCTCCCCAACGCCATGCACGCAACTGAGATCACAGACAAGCTGGGCCTGCACTCCCTGCGCCACCGCAACTGGTACATCCAGGCCACCTGTGCCACCAGT
>JAACJT020000038.1:177103-198642 GCA_009936485.2 Gymnarchus niloticus
GGCGTGGCCGGCGGCCGCCTTTTTTTTTTTTTCTTGCTTTTTGGTTTGTTTTCCAAAAATGTCGGGGGTTTTTTTTTTTTTTTTTTTTTTTTTTTTTTTAAAAAAAAAGCCGGCTGGTCGCGTGCCGGCCGGCGGCGACTCGCGACGACTTACGGGACGCCTTGGCGCTTGTGCTGTGCCTGTGCGTTCGTGCGATGTTCGCCTCGCGCGTTATTAATAAGCACGACGCTCCCTCCTGCGTGGTGTAAGAAGGCCGCGTTTCAGATTTAAGTCCCCTAAACGTTAGCTAGCCCACCACCGAGGCGCGCTCGTGTGTCGCCGCACTTAACGCTCAGGTCGCTGATGGGTTTTAAAAGTCCGGTAAACGCGGCTGCTGTGTTACTGTAGTTATAAGAAGGCTGTAGATTTGACGTTTCCGTGTGTATCGAAGCTGGCCATGTATTTATCTGAGCTGTGAAGGCCACATGCTACATTGCTAGCCGACGGTCGTGGCTGCGTAACTCGTATATTCCGACCCCGTTTTTTAGGCTGCCTGGACTGAGCCAGGAAACGTCCAGCTTTTCCCACTGGTAATACAATACCGGCGAGCGCGGCCGTGGCATGGCTGCCTTGCGGGAGCGCCGTGCTGTGGAAGCCTGCGGCTCGCGTAGTGAAGGAGTGCGGTCGTCCACGCATTCCGCCGGGCTGTTAATAGCGCCTTCGTTTACACACAGCGGAGCCCCGTTTCACAAAAACAAAACAAAAAAAAAAACCCGAGATGTTCAATATTTATCATTTGTCATTCCCTTTGGCTAGTTTCGGCTAACCTGTTTGGTAAAAGAACAAATTGTTTTAAGTTTTATTACATTTTTTTATCGCCCTCACTCGTTCAGTTATTTAATAGCGATAAAGTTTTCATTTTGGGATTTCAGCAATTGAAATTTACCAGTGAAAGCGGTTAGGATCCTTGTCATTTCCTAGAAACTGTTTTATAGAAGGTATACTGTTTTATTTGTCTTAGAGACAAATAAAGTGGCTTGAGTTACTGTGTTATAAGGGCATCTGAACTGTAATTTTCATGCCAGTTAGAGTGTGGCCGAATATCACGGAGCTGTAAGGCTGTTTCATGCTTTATTTCATCAGTACAGGCTATTATGGCTGTTAAGCCATGCATGACCTTTTAAATATTGTTCTTTTTATTATGAAGCACTGATGGTTACATATCCATATGGCAGCCTTATAATGTTCATTTCTACTGCCCTTCAGGTGGATTTTTGAGATAGAAATCAAAGGAGTAGCTATTAATTGTCCTGCTGTTATTCTGTGTGGTCAGCATCATAGTTTTGTCCTTTTAATGTAATGCATAAAATGGTATACAGA
This sequence comes from Gymnarchus niloticus, assembly GCA_009936485.2. Taxonomy (NCBI): domain Eukaryota; kingdom Metazoa; phylum Chordata; class Actinopteri; order Osteoglossiformes; family Gymnarchidae; genus Gymnarchus; species Gymnarchus niloticus. The sequence goes on from JAACJT020000038.1 coordinate 178,463, forward strand.
GCCGCACCCATTAAAATATCGTGCAGGTGTAACTGGTTATGGTCCACAAGAGGTTTTAGTGTGTGATACTACATCCTTCTCAAAATTTGATTTTAAACCCTGGGCATTGCTTCAGTCTTCATTTATCAGCAACTTTTTTTACTGCATGGTTTACACTTGTTAGTGTTTTACTTATTTGTGGAGTAGTACATATAACTGTTGTATCTGTGTGTTTAACTGCCTTATGCTGAATGTCTGGAATGAGGAAGCTTCCTGGCATGTGATTGAATTTGAAAACTGTCAATGTAGATGGAGTTCTGCCCATTGGGTTTTATTGGTGAGTCTTAAAACATTGTATTGGTGTTGCTATGGATGCATCTTCTCTCAAGGTAGGCTGAAAAATATCATTTGTAATGCATTACCATGGCAACAGTCTTTCTTACCATTTTTCTTGGTACAGTCTTCTGCTGAAGTGGTCACCACTGCACCCCCCTCCATCTCGCCTCTGCAGTCTGTTAGCCCAAAATTTTGTAATCAATGGATAATTGGAGTAGTTGGAGGGAGTTGTCCTCAAATTGGTGCTATTTGTTTTAACAATGTAATGCAGCCTCATAATATTGCTGGGCTACACTGTTTCTTCCAGTCTCAGGGCTCACCATACTCAATGAGCGGACAGCGCAATGTCAGAGCGCTCTGGGCAAACAGCAAAGGGGAAGGATGGCAAAACAAAGTATGCGTCTCTCAACCTGTTTGATACATATAAAGGAAAGAGCCTCGAAGCACAGAAGCCTGTTGGTGAGTGCCCTTTTCTGTCTGGTGTGTGTTTCTGTTGCCAGGCAGTCTCCAAAAATCATGAGAATGAAAAGGTCCATGTTTAGACCCGGAGATCTTGGGATTTTTTTTTTTTACACTCCCCAGTTATTGCTTCTGTGCGCTCTATGTTGGGTGAACTTGGTGATATACTGAGATGTATTTCTAAGCTGTTTTGTCACTCAGTAGATCAAAATCAGTCTTTATTGCTCTGCAGCCGAAGCCAGTGAAGATTTTTGTTTGCACAGCTTGCTACTGTTAGAAACACATGACAATAAACAAAACAGTAATTGAGACAACACAGAAAGGGAGTAAATACTGGACACGGGACACACGACAAAAGTAAATGCAGGGGAATATAATATATATCAGTGATGGGACAAACGTGACTTCAAAACTCTGGTATCACCAACATAGATTGTGGCGGGTGGGTGTATCCAGAATTACCAGTTTAAGCTTAATTTGTCTCATCAGTAATAAATATAGTAGTATGCACATGATCACATAGATTGGGGATGTTTGTATAAAACAATAGACTAGCTACAGTACACAGCATACATCTATACATTTAGAACATAAATATATCGTGATCTGCATTTCATAGCAGCGATCATCATTTTAACTCACAGCTTGTGCATCTGCTCTAATCACTTCAGAAATACTGTACAGTAACCTCACTTTGAATGCAGTATTAACTTTTTTATGAAGGCTGATTGCTGCGGCTTTCCAAATGTATAAAGTTTCTCCAGTTCACATGCATGTCAGGTGGTTGCCGTCTCAATCCATCACTCAGCCTGTTTGCAGCAGTTCCCCTGACAATTTGAGCAAAATGTGCTTTGGGTTAGTGCTTCAGTACCATGAAGTTAGGACCTGTTTCCTGGACAAGGGGTTTGATTTTAAGCTGCCTTATAGCTAAAGTGCTCTAAGTTCAAGAACAAACATCAGCACGTGAAGGATTTGGATTGGTAGGACTTAACATTACTTGATTGCACGTTGGACCAACTTTTGTTGCTTGACCCATAATGTTTCTTTAAAAAAAAAAAAAAAAAAAAAAAAATGTGGGGTGCTGCTGGTTGTCATCTCAGTGCAGTGTGAAAATATGGGACAGGCAGTGTTGCTGATTTATTCTCCCTCTGGTCAGTTCCCCCCCGCCATGGCCTCCAGTCTCTCGGTAAAGTTGCCTCAGCGCGGCGCATGCCCCCCCCAGCCAACCTGCCCAGTCTGAAGGCAGAAAACAAAGGCAACGACCCCAACGTCTCGCTCGTTCCCAAAGACGGCACAGGATGGGCAAGCAAACAGGAACCTGCAGACCCAAAGAGGTGAAACCTGCTCATCTACTCCTCAGCCTTCCCTTGTAGAGAGAAACCGCCATGATGGGACTGTCCTTCTGATTTTGGGGCAGGGATCTCTGATTTATTCTTCATTGATGCTGTGGCTGCATACGTTTCTGTGTGGGGGGAGATACCATCAGCAGGCATAAAATTAGTGTTACCAGCAGTTTTTTAATGTCATTTTTAAAACTGATGTAAGCACCATATATTGATAATGCATGGAGGTAAAATCCTGTATGAACCTTCACATGGTCAAGGAAATAACATGGTTTATAATGTCAACCAATATTTTCTAAAGTGCTGCCTGCCAGAGGCCTGTGGCTTATTGACATTTCATCTCTGCAGTAATCACTGCTAATGATCTTCCCTGCAGTTATTCCTGCTGTGGTGCTTGGCAAGATTTATTGGACCTTGTGAGTGACAGCTGTAGATGTTTGTGGTTTTGGTATGATCTGGACTGCAGTGTCGTTCTCATTCACAAGCCTGCTAGCTATCGCGCCCCCCCCAGTCTTGAATTGCTAATTAGTCTTATCATAGGTCCTCACCCAGATTGGGGGGGGGGGGGCTGTAGTATTGGTAAAAATTGTTCAAATATAAAATGATAAACCTTTTAATATTTAAAAAATTTCTCAATGCCAGAAAGGTTAAGCCTCTCAGAGAATAACTTAATCACTGTGAAACTTGCTTCCTGCCAACAGGTGATACTCTAGCACTAGTTTCAATATTGCATGTATAACGATGCATTTGTTATGACAGTCTTGGATGGAGGGATGCTGTATTCTAAAGCTTATCATGGCGATGAATCCTGAGATTTCTCTGGTCGTATACTCTCCTGATGTGGGTGTACAGGAGCCAAGCATTCAAACAGTGTTACGCTAACTGGCTGCTATCTCTCCCCCAGTACCGATGCATTGTCAGCTCCGCAGCAGGAATCGCAGCCGCCCATGGCTTCACAGACGCCTGCATCGACCCGGCCGAAAACCCCAACAGCACCAGAGGTACTGCCATGCCACCCCGTGCCCTCCGCTTGTCTCTTTGCTAGTCTTATCACTCCGGAGCGTTAGCTGGCCTGAAATAAGCCGTGTGCTACATATGACTCGTGGCACTGGGGCTTAACGCTGTGCTGCTTTTCAGGCCCCGGCTGCAGCCCTGGGCGTAGGGGCAAGGTCCTGGGCACAGGCCAGTGTTACACATGGAGTGCAAGGGGATGGTAAGTCACCTTTGTCCATCTGTGCGTCCATGTGCTGATCCAGCGCCTGATTGGCCAGTCTCTCTAGCCGTATGTATGTATGGCACTCGTGTTGAAGCAGAAGGAGCAGCTGTGTAAATGTAGACCCCAAAGTGCTAGCTGGTCGCTACTGATACCTGTGGTCTTTATGGGTACCCGTGTGCCAACAGGTGGAAAGGGATCAAGCCAACCGTCGCCATTCTCTCGCGAGGAATTTCCCACCCTGCAGGCGGCTGGAGACCAGGACAGAGCTGGCAGAGAACAGGCCACTGCAGATCAGTGGTATGGGCCCGGACCAAGCCTCCGCCCCCAGAGTAAGTGCCAGACCCATCGGTAACGCCCATGAAGCAGATGCATAGACAATGAAGGTTCTGTTACCGGGGAAATAATGTTTGAAGCCTATGCATATATTAACAGATGCATAGGCATAGTTTAGAAGATGTTAGCATTTCTCTCTTCTAGTAATGTTGAATTCTGAATGGGTTTTAATTTTTCCCCCCTTTAGTCACAGAAGCAATGAGGGGCATATCCGTAACCTGTTATGCTCTTTGGTATTCTGAGAATTTTACCATGATTTAAGCCAATAGGCTTTGGTAGAAAGTCTGCGTGGACCTTTTTTTCTGTAAACGTGGGTGAGTTTGTGCGTCACTGAGAAATGCTTGAAATGTACCTTTTGATTTGGGAATGAGCGTCAAAGTAATCCGTCCCCTAACCCAAGCTGTGTTTAATTGCTGTTTCTTCATTCAGTCACTTAGTGAACTGTACAGAAAAAGGCTTATTGGCATAACAAGTAAGGCACTTAACTGTCATAAGCAGGTGCTGTCTGAGAAATTCAAACTGGTTAAGGTTACTTAACACCCATTTTTATTTTTAGCTTATGTTCTACTGGAAAAAATAACTGTTTAAAAAGGGAATTAAATTGTGCTTCCTTCCCATAATATTAGCAATTCTAAATGGTCCTGATTTATCATATTGGCTAATAAATGTGGCCAGATACAGACTGTATGTATATGCTGGCCGTCCTCCAGATAGGATGGTAAATTGAAACGCGTGACGCTGGAATGGGAGGAAGGAACAGTGACTTTGACTATGGGAGTGACAACAGGGTTTAGCAAGGGTGGGTAGGAACAAGCATAAAACAACCATGTTAGTCTGAGGACAACTGTAAATGCAAAAAAGCATTATAGCAGTCAGTGCTGGGAATTGGCTCAGGCATCAGGGAATGAGTTTTTCTTTCCTATTTTACAGGTGTTGTATGAGGAGAAATAGAGGTACATAAGAACGGAACAGCATTGGAGTTTGATTTACGGTTTATTCACTGAATTCTGGTTAATGTACTGGCTAATAGAAGATTCTGCTTTATAAGCTGTTTGGAAGAAGGTCTTTTATGCCCATGTTTGCATGGATATGTAAATGCCCTTAAGAAACTGCTCTTTGACCTTTGTCTCAGGAATAACATCTATTCTGCAAACATGATTGATGCATTACGGGATCCCAGGATATTCTGGACTTAACAGCTCAGAATTTACAGCTATTGTTTTGTTGTCTTGCGTAGTGGTATAAGTGGACCAATTAGGGTACATTATTATTTCATAACAGACCTGAAATGGTGCACAGTGTGTCAGACGGGGAGCCATTGGCTATTGCATTAGTTTTCTTCTGGGCCCGTAACTGCTGAATTCTCAAATGATTAGTTTTGCATTTTAATTGTTTCTTTAAATTGCTAGCAGTGATTAGCACTGAGGTCTCGCACCTCCAGAGTTGAGGGGTTTGAATCTCACCTCTGCTCTGTATGTATGTTTTCCACGTGCTTCACGGGTTTCTTCTGGGCACTGTGGTTTCCTTCCGCAGTCCAAAGACATGCAATCTTGGCTAATTGGCATGTTTAAATTATCCAAAGTGCGTGATTGGGTGTGTATGTGTGTGACTGTACCCTGCGATAGGTTGACTCCCTTTTCAGGGTGTTCTTTGCCTTGTGCCCTAAGCTGCCTGCGTTAGGCAACCATGCACAGGATAATCAGATTGAGAATGGGTGGATAGATAGGTAGGTGAGTGGATGGATGGATGGATGGATGGATGGATGCTAGCAGATAACTTGGCGTGATTTATGGAGTTGAGGGAGCCTTGTTGCCATAGTGCTGCCTTCTGTATGCTGTAGCCTACTTATGATACACAATGATGATCTCTGTTGTGTTTGCCATGTAGATGTGACAAGTTGGCGGGATGGGGGGGGCCGCGCCCTGAATGCGGTCCTGCCCGGAGAGGGGGCAGCGGAGGGTGGGGCTGGAGGAGCAACCATGATGGAGGGGGCTGCTGGAGGTGGCCAGCCCCTATCCCACCCCCCCCCGAAACCCCCCCCCCCCACTCGCCCCCCGGAAACCCCCCCCACCCACCCCCCCCCCCCCCCCTCCCCCGCCCCCCTTTTCCCCCACCCCCCCCCCCAACCCGCCCTCCCACATGCCACCCAGGAAGCCCCCAGCCAACAGCCCCTCCCTGCCTCAGTCCCAGGCCACCGTTGCCCCACAGTTCCCTGGCTACCGTGGCATCATGCCTCCCTTCGTGAGTACATGTCCGTTAGTGCAGCACGTTGTGTGGTAATGTCTGACGTCATCTGGAATGTACAGGCGGACTGTAAAATGCAATAGAGTTCATAATGACTGGGTGCCCTTTCTGAACTGGGCCATTTATAAAACATTCATTTTTCCGTTTGGCTGAGCCTCAGAGGTCACTGTGTCTCATAGACTTTTGTTTGATGCCCTTTTCTCTCCTGTACAGATGTACCCTCCCTACCTCCCCTTTCCAGCACCATATGGCCCCCAGGTACAATACAGATATCCTCAATCTGCTGAGGTCCCCAGGTAAGGTAACTGGATCCTTAACCAGCTGTGGTAATGGGCATCCTCCTTTCCCCTTGATGGGTTTATCCAGTTTTTTTTTTTTCTTTTACCCAGACTCACCCGTGCACAAGGTGGGGTGGGCCCTGATGGGAGGCCTTCGGGTGGTCCCAGGGGAGGACTGGGGGAGGCAGTGAAGCGCCCCTCCATCCTAAAGCAGGATGACCTGAAGGAGCTGGATGAGTTGGATCATGATGGAGACGAGGGCTGGGCAGGTAAATGATCGTGATGAGGTCCGACGCATCTCGGCCTGTTTATCCTTCCGGAGATGTGGTTAGAACGTTGGCCTGAGCCTCCTTACTGTGAAGCCAGCTGGCTGCTGGTGGTAAACGTGAGAGACACCCTCTGCTTTCCGCTGTGTGCATCTGCAGGAGCTCACGAGGAGATCGATTACTCAGCTAAGCTGAAATTCAGTGACGATGAAGGCGATGAGGAGGGCGATGAGGACAGGAGTGAGCCCAGTAATGGTGCCCGGTAAGAGGGTTTGTGATTATGGTTTTTGTCTAGTCTGACCTCACATAAGAGAGAAATACCCCGTATCAGTCACCCATACAAGCCCATTCCCCTAGGAGTCTATGCCAAAAATTTGACATTATTGTGGTTGGCTTTAGTTAGAGTAGTTGAAACTTGCTTCCTGCCATTTTGCTGCCTGACTACACTGTATAGCTTAAATCACCAAAGCTAGGGCTCTGTTCCATGTCCCGACTTGCCCTCCCGCTCGCAGGGAATCGCGAGAGCAGCAGAGGACCCAGGAGGGACTGGCCTCCATCTCACGCACACGTGGTCCAGACAGCGGTGGGGAGAGCCGCCGCACTCCTCCCTCTGCCCCGGAAGATGCCACCCAGAGCCCCTCCAGCAAGCTAGGCTGGGCCGAGGAGGGGACGGGTGGCTGGGGCACTCAGGGCAGCATTACGCTCCACCAGGTAGCCCCCCCCCAGAGAATTGTGTGTGCAAGCTTTCCCCTGAACAACCCTTTTTCACACACCTGCACCTTCCACAAGTCATCGTTTAGCATGTATTAGCACCTATTAGAGCCCCGTGGGTCTGGCAATATGTGAATACGTGGACGATGGGTAACTGGCTCGCCTGCCATCCCCTCTGTCCGCAGGGGCGGAGGTCTGGACTGGGTGGGCCACGGGAGCAGCCCTCCCCCCCACCGGGGCCTCTGCTAGGCCAGATTCCCTACTCCTACTACCGACAGGTACTGTAGCAGGTGAAGTGGATGTGCCACTGGCTGAAGCTTGAACGCGGTTAACCTTTTTAAAGTGCGAAGGTGCAGGAAGACTCTCAGCTCTGTTTTCTGTGGGCTCCTTTTGATGATCCCTTCATCACTCATCCCCTTCGTTTTCCCGCAGGACCGCCCGTCCCCCCAGCACGGCTCCGCTGCCGGTCCTGCCTCTCAGAAGCTCCCCGCCAGCCTGGCCCAGCAGCAGCCGTCATCGAATGCTCCGCCACCCCCCCAGCCCCAGGGCGAGGACGACGACGAGACGTGGCGGCAGCGCCGGAAGCAGTCCTCGTCAGAGATCTCGGCAGCCGTGGAGCGCGCGCGTCGCCGGCGTGAGGAGGAGGAGCGCCGCATGGAGGAGGAGCGGCGGGCAGCCTGTGCCGAGAAGCTGAAGAGGCTCGACGAGAAGCAGCAGCAGGGTGCCAAGCCTGTGGCAGCGGCTTCCCCTGGTGCTGGAGAGGGCGGCAGCCCCGGGCCCTCCCTAGCCGCCCCGGCTTCCTCCCCTGTCGTCAGCCAGCCTTCGTCCCCCTGTGTGGACTCTGGCGAGCTCCCGCTCGCAGCTCCCCAGGCGGGGGCTGGTACGGCTGCTAGTGGCAACAACAGGCAGAGGGCTGGTAGCAACAGTAGCTATGATTCAAACACAGGCAAGTCACTGCTGCTGTTCTCAGCGTGGCCTGCAGACTGCAACTCACACTCACTCTGCTGCCTGTCTTCAAAAGCATTCTTTATTTTGACCTTGTCATGTGATTTGATTTGTGATTGGGTGATGTACTTTTCCTCTGCTCTGCAGATTCCCAGCAGTGCCCTCAGCCCCCAGCTCCCCAAACTCTCGACCCGGTGGTGGCCAGTGACGGAAGGGATGAGGCCGCCGGTCCCCCCAGTGTGCGTGGGGCCTCCGAGGTAGTGAAGGTGGAGAGCCTGGTGCCAGGTCCTGGCCGCCAGCCAAGTGGCCTCCCGAGTCAGAGCTACTCTAAGTACCAGAAGTCGCTGCCTCCGCGCTTCCAGAGGCAACAGCAGGTCAGTGACTTTGGAAGCAGCTGGTGGGAACCTGGGCTGTCCTCTTAGTGTACTCTCCTTATGTCAAGTTGTATTCTTCAAAAGAGGGCAGTGCCTCATGCCTGTTCTTTCAGATGTACTGTAGTTTAAGAATGTATGTTTATGAGCACTTTAAGGTGGTACTGGAATTTTAGTCGTCCATCTTTCTACCCATTCTCCAGTTCAGGGCTGTGGTGAGCCTGTAGTTTATCCCAGGAAGCACAGGGCACATCCTGGAGGCAAACCTGGTCCATTAAAAACTCACTTGCGATGGACAAATTAGAGAAGCCCTTTCCCCTAACTGCATACTCCTCAAAGACAGCGTGGGATGCAGGGTTTGAACCCCTAACCCGACAGTGCTGCCCTCTGAGCCACCCGGACTCTGTACTTATTTCATTTGATGTATTATTCCATACAACTTAGGAGCAGCTTCTCAAACAGCAGCAGTGGCAACAACAGCAGCACAGTCAGGCGGCTCAGAACCAGCTCCAGCCTCCCTCGGCTCCTCAGGGTCCTGCTCCAGGGGCACCACCACCACAGTCTGCCCCCAAACAGCCTCCTTTATACCCACCTGGGTCACTGGGTCGGCCACCTCCACTGCCGATGAACTTTGACCCTCGTTGGATGATGATGTCCTACATGGACCCCAGGATGATGCAGGGCCGGCCTGCCCCCATGGAGTATTACCCTCCCAGCATGCACCCGTCTGGTAGGTAAACGTTGCTGACACAATAGTCAGTCTGCTGACTGTTGTCTTCAATCCCAGAAGGCTCAAGTTTGCATCATGTAAACATTGATCTTATTTGATGTGAGAAAGATTCCATGTATCAGAGGATTAAGACCAGGCTAGGAGTGTGACTTTGAAGTAAAGGTGCTCATCTGCAATACCCCATAGGGTCATAATGAACCTCGAGCTAATCCCAGGAAGCGCAGGGTAGAACGCAGGGGTGATCCACTTTAATTTGTCCTCAATGTAAATGTGCTGATGAATGTCCCTTTATCGGTGGCACGTCCGCGTCCTGTGTGTCGCAGGGCTCCTGGCTCGCGAACGCTCTGATTCGGGTGGTTCTGGCTCAGATGCATTCGAGCGGCAGCAGCCCCATGCGGGACCCCCTCACCGTAGAACTCCCCCCATGGATCCGAAGCTGGCCTGGGGGCCTGATGGGTTCCCTGGGGGCAGCGAGGTTCGTGGGCTGGGCTCTCCACTCAGGCAGAAGCAGCAGCACGAGGAGGAAGATGGCAGTAAAGGGCTTAGGTAAGACCATTAGGAGTCACCTGAACTCTAAATACATGGAGGAAATGGCAGGTAAAGGACTCTAAGTCCTCCGCTGTGTTTTTTTTTTTTTTTTTTTTTTTTTTTACTTCATCCAGGAGTGACACACCTCCAGTTCGATTGCGGGACGGAGGGACGGGTCCCATTCAACAGCCCAATGTTGCGCCCACTTCTTCCTCCGGCTCCTCCAACCAAACACCGCCACCACCTCTTGGTACCCAGGGAGGGCCTGGAGGGGGTATGCCAGGTGGCAGTGGAGGCCATCTTCCCCACCATCATCAGCCCTTTATGGCGGGCAGGGCTAACTATACCAGTTTCCCTGACAGTGAATCTAGAGGGCCTCCCCACCAGCAGCAGAGGGTTAACACTGGAGGTTCCCTGCATGACTTTAGCCACCAGGACGAGAGCTCCAGGGCAGCCCAGCAAGGGCAGATCTGGGGCGGGCCACACCCCCACTATGACCGTAATGGCCGTGCTGATCTCTCCCCCCTGGAAAATAACCCACATCTGCACCACCACCCACACCACCCTCACCCCTCCCATTTCCCCATTCACCCCCACAAGGCAGAGAATGGCAGGGAGCGTGAGAGGGGTGGGGAATGTAAAAAGAGTGACCCATCACCCCCTCTTAACCAGCCCTGTCTTTCATCCTCCTGCTCTTCCTCCTCCTCATCTTCATCATCTGCTCGAGATGACCATGGAGGCAAGTTGTCTCTGCAGCCCGTCCCTCCCCAGCAAGACCACGATATGGGGTCAGGAGTTGTCAGTGGCAGGAAGCAGGAGAAGCTTGGCCCCGCCCATCCTCATCCCTCCCACGCCTCTGCCGCACCCTCATCCCACCATCCTTTCCAGCAGCAGCAGCCGCCGCCCCATACTAAACAAAACCAGCGTGGACGTGAGCATAAGACTGAGACTCAGTGGGGGCCACGTCCTGGTAGCAGCAATACTGGTAATGCTTCCTCACACAGCAGGAAGTCAAACACCCCAGTAGGAAGTAACACGGGAGAGGAGCTGGCTGGTTCTGTGACAGAGAATAGAGCCCCCCCTCAGTCTGGAGGAGGCAGCACCAACAAGCGGGCTGGGCCTATTAAGCGGAGCACGCTTCGAGAAAACAAACGAGAGGGAGGTGAAGGTGAGGGAGCTGAGAGGAAGGAAAAAGAGCAAGACTGCCACCAGCCCTCGGTCAAACAGGATCCAGCTACCAGCGCTCATGCACCCTCCATGCCCTCTAAGGATGACCTGGCATTGAACAGCAAGCCCAGGCCTGGAGGAAAGGAGAAAGTGACAGGTGGTGTGGGCAAAGGATCCAAAGAAGGGGACACCCAAGCTCCATCTTCAGGCTACTCGTCTAGGCGTGACAGGGAGCGCTCCTATGACAGGAGTGCCGGAGGGGGTAGTTCATACCACCATGCAGCTCCTCCAAAGGGCAACAGAGCTGGTCGAGGCCGAGGAGGGGAATACTACGGAAGGGGGCGGGGGTACAGGGGCACCTATTCAGGGAGTGGAAGCGGAGGAGGAGGAGGAGGAGGAGGAGGAGGTAGCAGCAGCAACAGTCGTGGGAGGGCAAGAGGGAGAAGCACTCGGGATTACCGCTCATCAGCCAGCGGTAGTTACCATCAGGTCCATCCACATGGCTCCGGTGCTCACGATCCTAGTCTTTACAAGGGAGACTCTGTGTCTGGCAGTGGAAGGCAGGGTGGCTCACAGTTAAACCCTGGGCGTGCCAGGAATCGCAGCGAAACCAGGAGTGAGGGATCCGAGTATGAGGAGGTCCCGAAGAGGAGGCGACAGAGGGGGTCTGAGACAGGCAGCGAAAGTGCGGCCAGCGACCTCGGCCATTCTGACAAAGAAGATCGCAAGCAGCAGCCGAAGAATGGCGGTGCAGACAACCTGTCGTCGGCCTCCAGCGTACAACCCAGAGCACCTCAGACTCGTGTCTTCACCCCCAGGGGCGTGCCCTCGAGGCGGGGCAGAGGTGGTGGAAGTGGGGCGGGAGGGCTTTATAGAAGCGGTGGAGGGATCTCGAACAGCCATCGATCGGCGCCTAACTCCACCACCCACGCATGGCCTTCCAAGGCATCATCTTCGGTTCGGAAACAAGCCCCTCCACAGCCTTCACCTCCAAAAGATGGTGGCCGTGAAGGTGTGGAGAAAAAGGAGAAGGCGGCGGATTCGAGCCACTCCCAAAATCAGAATGCGAACACGCAGCTCCCCCCAAGTACATCAACACCCCAGCTTCCTGCTGAGAATGGCAGCGTGGGAGCCCCCGTCTCATCTGCGAACGTCCTCCCTAACTCCACAGCCCCTTCTGGCCCGCCTCTTTCTGTCCCTGGCCCAGATGCCCGAGGCTTCCCTCCACGTAGTTTTGAGCGCCCACCCAGGCGTCGCCGACACGGCCGCTCACAGCATCAGCAAGACAAGCCCCCAAGATTTCGCCGGCTGAAGCAGGAGCGGGAAAATGCAGCCCGAATCAACGGAAGCAGCAACATAATCGGAGGGGGCCTACCCCAGCAGAGGCCTGCTTCTCCCTCCCAGGTGACTTTGCAGGATGTGGACAGCACTTCAAACACCACCTCAACCACTGCTCCCAGTGCGAACCACACCGTGGTACCAGGCACCACCAATATTAACAGCAGTCACCAAGTGGGAGTCAACTCAAATTTAAACAGCCACCACCACCATCACCACCACTACACCCCTGCCATGGCTCCCCAGCACCACCACAACCATAATCCACCAGGGGGTGCCAAATCTCCTGACATCTCCAATCAGAATTCTGACCAGGCCAACGAAGAGTGGGAGACTGCCTCGGAGAGCAGCGACTTCACAGAGTTCCGAGACAGGGAGGGAGGAAGTGCAGGTGGAGTGGCAAGGTCCTACACCTCGCATCACCACCACCACCACCACCTGCTGGGTAGGGGAGGAGGTGGAGGAGGGGGTGTGGAGCGCGAGATCTCTGCAAAAGAATCTGCCGCAAACAAGAGAAGCTTCTCTAGCCAACGACCTGGGATGGAGCGGCAGAACCGTAGAGTGAATGCAGGTGGAGGTGGAAGGGGCCCTCGGGGGCCCTCAGGTGCGGGCGGTAGTGGTGGCCCTGGTAGCGGAAGTGGTAATCGTAGTGACAGGCGTGGCAACTGGCCCTCTCCAAAAAATAGGAAGTGAGAGAAGATTTTGAAGCATTTCAGATTGCTCCCCCTTTGTGCCCCAGTGTTTTGTCCAGTCTTTCTGTTCACCCTCATTCTCCTACATAATAGCACATTACTGTACATCGCATTGATAGAGAGATGGTGAATACACCTTTGCTCTGGCTCCCCCTCTGTGCATAGTCTCCCTGGCTGTCGTGCCCCCGCCCCTGAGCCGCGTGCTCCCTTCTTGGTTGATTACTGCAAATTTCTCCGCCGATTTTAAATGCTGACCGAAAAAACTTTTTATATACAAGCACAATAGAACAGCAGATGAGCAAACGCCTCACGGTTGGCATGCAGCTTGTCGGATGTATCAGCACAAAAGGGGCCTGACGCAGATGCTGATAGGCAGAGTGTTTATATTTATGTACCTGTATATTTATACCACGGCTGGGGAGTTACTTGAGTGGGACGTTCAGAGTGTTTCCTTTCAGAGGGGCTTGTCTGTTTTAACAAGAACACTTGTTAAAAGCAGGTTCTGCATTTGTTTTTCCCTTTTGTCCGTTTGTGTTTCAGTTGCCCTGATCTAAAATGTTAGGGTTTGTGACCTTTCCTCCTTTCCCATAAAGGCAGGTCATTTTTCTTACACTACCCTCTTGGTTTCATCATCTCTGCCCAGTACACTTAAAGCACTGCTGACACACGCCAACTCTGAGTTGACCTTGGTCAGTGTTTTTCAGCAACGGGCCAGTGTTAGTTTGACCAGCTTTACTTAAGTCTTGTTACCCCCTTGGTTGTGTTTCTGATTTCATGGCTCAACCGTTGAATATATTAAGCAGTAGTTTGACTGCACTGCAAACATAAGAATTTTCTTAAAAGAAAGACATGACTACTTGTGTTACCTGTAGTTAATTTTAACTGCTTATTTTTTTTTTTTTAAGTAATATCTGGCTGCCACTTTACCAAAGTGTGTGCTCATTCCCAGCTCCTCAATATACCTGATGTCAAGACTTTTGAAGTAAGAATCTGGCAGGAAATGAGTCACTTTCTTAGAAATAAACATTTGAGAGAGTCTTGTATGTTTCTAAAACAAAGCATAATAATCCATGTGAATGTTTTCTTTGAAGAAAATTTTTTGCTTTGTAGAGTAGGACAGTCTGCTGTAAGCACTCCTGTAGTGGTGGTAACTTTTTGGTTTTCATTTTAAATCTGCCTGGCGGTCTGTTTGTATGCATTGAGGTTTTTTTTTTTTTTTTTTTTTTGTGCAGTGTCTGACTTATTCTGGTCCCTGAGGCAAAATGGGTTGTGACTGAATATTGTACTGTTACTGGTATGTATGTTTGTGTACACACCTGTATGTATGACTGTGTATGCATTCATATATATGATACACACACTCTGGCAGAAGTTAGCAAGTGTATTTGTGTGCTGTCTGCTGTTATGCCATATGCTGAGTAGTTGGGGGGGGGGGTTATCAAACCTGATAAAACCACTGTATCCAGTTCATATGGGCCACAGGATGTTGTCTTCATTCTGAACTGCTGTACAGCGATGGCTGTCAAGTTCTACATTCTGTATTTACAGCAGATTTTCCAGACAGATTTCTGAGAAGGAGCAGCTTATTAAAATACCCTTACTGAAAGGCAATGTTATGAGAACTGTTATGGACACGCAAACACACTGCCTTTCGCACCAAATCAATATCCATGTGCAGAACTTAAAAAACAATAATGCATCGGTTTCCACAGCCTTTGGGTTTTGTGTTCTGCAGGAATATGGCATGTGTGGGGTTTTTTTTTTTTTTTTGGTAACGCATGGATGCATATGAGGATGTTTTGCCTTCCCACAGTTGTCTCTGTGTGATGTTCTTGGGGGCTTCTTGAGGGGCATTTGACTGTTTTCACCTGTATCTCTCTACGTGCTTATCACAATGTGTAAGGAGAATGAAGACAGTATTATCGTTACTTTCCTCATTAGCATTCATGTATATACATTCAGGTGTGTGTCTGTGTATATTCAGATGAACAATTCCATCAGTTACCTGGCCGGAACTTGTAGATCAACTGACACTTTAAATGAGAACACTTAAAACAAGATGGATGGGGTGGGAGGTGATCCTTAGTGCTGTGTGACCGTTTCCTATGAAGCATAACGTGGGGGTCTGCCCTCTGCAGTTCTGTTCTCTGTAGGCCTTGCCCATTTTAATTCTGCAGTTGTAACAAGTTTGTGCTGCAGCTCAGCCCAGAGTCCTTCAACCTTCATGACCTCCCAGGACCTTTTGTTTGACATGCTCATATTGTATGTGCCGTAATTAAAGTAGATTTTCCTCTTTGAGATGCACAAAGCTTGTACCATATTTCCAGCATTACTAAAGTTTCTGGAGTGGTTTAACATGGTTTATTAATGGAACCGTAATATACACGCGTCTGTGTATTGGTATGTATCTAAGTTCAGCTACCCCAGCTTACATTCCCACAAACAAATTGTTGCCATTTTTAAGTTCAAGGGAGCAATGTACACGCAGAGAAGTGTCTTATTATAATAAACATTATACAGATGAGGAGAAATAAATTTTTGTTTTAATGGAAAAATGTTCTGTCTTTCTTTAAAAATGGCTTTTTTGCTTTGAGAGATGTGCACGGACTTTCTCATGCTAAGCTCTATTACAGTATGCATTTTCCTGTAGTGTTTGTATACCTTGTCGGACCTAATGTGCTGTGCGTTGTTTCAGTTCGACTGAACTCTTATGCAATATGAACACATGCTTTGAAAAAATCTCATCTTTGCTTGTACTGCCCTCTGCAGTACAGTAAGCCGCAAATGAAACGTAGTTAATCTCTGCAGTAGCACTATTACCTAATAATCTAATGCTGAATTTCGTGTGAAAATACCAGTCTGCGGCCATGCGTTGAATGCTCTTCAGTTTCTTGCCGTTTGATTTATACTTCATATAATCGTTATAAACGGCTACAGCTGGAAGTAGACCATTTGATTCTTCCTAGGTAAGTGCTGTCATTTTCTCATGTCGATAAGTTAACGGCCCAGAAGCGTATCAGTGGAAGTGACTGTTTTAGAGTGTGTTAAACTGCTGTTTTATGGGAATGAAACTTCAAAATAATTCGAAATTGTATAAAATTTGTTACAAACCTAATGACTTGGGAAATGTTCTTTTAATCAGGACTATGTATGTTTACATTAGTGTATTATCAAAACACTAACACGGAAATAAAAAAAGCCACCCACTACTTATAGGGCGGCACGCTGGGGGTTCGAATCCCGTCCAGTGTACACCGGCCTTGCGCCCAGTGCTACTCTGAGCAGAATAAGCGTTTAGAAGATGATCAGACAAACGGACGGACAATATTTAATTTTAAAAAACTGTCAAGCTATACGGGGACATTATCATTAAATCTCGAACAATATTTGCAATGTTTCGAATGCTCTAGACTGATATTTGTACGTAGATAACACAGACGTTGCGTAGAGTAACATCGCGCAAAATATGAGATCGCAAGTACCTGTTTCCGGAAAAATGTGCTGGCTTTTGCGAACTACATCCCCCATAATCCCTCACTGCTGCTGTCGCTAACTTAATACGTCATGTCGTTGGCGCAGCGTAGAGTGTTCAGCGTGTTAACGTCGTTAGCTTATGTGCTATATGCAGAGGAGCCGGGAGAAGTATTTACCTCTAAGCTGTGTTAAAGACTCTTTTTGTTGCATTTAGACACGTATTAACAAATAACAAAGGGTAAGATTAACGTTTAATAAATTATGTGCATGTTTGCATATGAATTTATCCCGGAATACATGTTAATTTTCACTTAATGGCCTGCCTTAAAAAAGCGCCATGTTGAATTGGCCTTAACCAAGAAAGGCACATTACATCTGTAGTGTTCTGATTAGGGGAAGCACTGGGTCACTCCCCAGCTTGGAGTACCTTTAGGTTTCTAGTATTCCTTAGTGTTAAGTCTTGATCGGCGCCGGTCATCCAAAAGTAATTTGATATTAACGATGTGGTTAAGATTGGTGTGTAGCCGTGGATTCTTTTTAAAATGAGATTGTGTAAAGGCGCTTAATAGTGTGTCCCTTTACTTCATAAACCGAGTACACCCATCGGTGTGTAACTGACCACCGCAAGTTTTAATTAAAAGTACTCCATCACGTCAAATATACATGCATTCACAGGTGTTTTGAGAGAGGTTCGAGATGAGCAGTTCCGAGGAAGTGTCCTGGATCTCCTGGTTCTGTGGACTGAGAGGAAATGAATTTTTTTGTGAGGTGAGACCTCCCCGGCCTGCCCAGTATGGACAGCCCCCCCCCCTTTAATTAGCAGTGATGATAGCGTTCACCACTGCTGTCTTTCTGGTTATATCCCGCATCGCTAGCTGCAGTGCTGCTAAACATTTCGTTGCTCTCTGTGCGATTACAAATGTTTTTATCTTCTGTCTTTTTAATACACCAGTTTCTGCTTTTCTAGTCAGTGTTTAAAAATCAGTGACGTCTTGTTTAATAGCCACAGAATCAAAACAGTTTATTTAATGTTTCCAAATAGTCTCTCTCGCTGGCGTTGTTTTGTTGCATCTAGCATAATGAATTCAGACGTTAATAACACACATGTATAACCTTTGACTGGAACCTGTTTCCTTTGTGTCATGGTCTACAGTTTATCGCATTTCCAAGGTACTGTCATGCGTTATGTCAGTTGGATCACATCACTGATGTTTAGTATTTCTTTGCATCAGGTGGATGAGGATTACATTCAGGACAAGTTTAACCTGACCGGGCTGAATGAACAGGTTCCCCATTACCGACAGGCCTTAGATATGATCTTGGACCTGGAGCCAGGTGAGTACTGTACTTGCTGGGGCTCTCTTGGCATGCAGGTTTTTAGTCAAGTATCTGGAAGAGCCTCTCTGTGTTACCCTCATGAAGTTCCTGAGATAAAGGCATCTAACTGCTAAAACGGTAAAGTCGCAGGCTGTGTAAATCACTAAAAGCTTTTACTTCATCTGATCCCGAGTGCCTTGTCGTTGGCGCAGGTCCATTACAGTATGATCAATACAGATAAAGTGTCTTCTCCAAGCCTCTCCGTCATTTTGTCAGTCAGTGACAGTGTAAAGAAAACGATACGTTAGCTAAGAAAAGAACCTGAAGTACACCCAAAGTGTGCCGTACAGTGACACGGAGGCACAGGGTACATATACCCTGTTGGGTTGTGAATATCGTTCATGTTCCCGCGTGTGGTCGCGGTGGTCCAGTCACAGATGCGTTTGTCTCTCTTGACCTCTGCCTTCAGACGAAGAGCTGGAGGACAACCCTAATCAGAGCGACCTGATCGAGCAGGCGGCCGAGATGCTGTACGGTCTGATTCACGCACGTTACATCCTCACCAATCGGGGAATTGCTCAGATGGTATGCCTGCACTCTGTCTGTGGACAACAGGACAGTGTTGATTGTAAATGTTTTATTGCTACCTTTTTGGCAGGTATTTTTGAGAATACTAATGCCTTGTAAGGATAACATACCATGTGTGTTGTGTTTTTTACCTGTTTCAATTGGTTTATCAAAGGCAAGAATGCATTGAGTGGGTGATGGGCTGTATCAACGCCGTGTCTTTAACCTCCTTCAGTTAGAGAAGTACCAGCAGGGGGATTTCGGCTACTGTCCCAGGGTCTACTGTGAAAACCAGCCCATGTTACCGATCGGTAAGCCTGAAAGGGTTTAGGTGTGAATCCTCATGCTGTTATCCTACACCTGTTAGTCATTGGTTTTAATTAACGATCGGCACCTTCTAAAAGGCACACTTCATTCTGCTGTTGTATTGAGAATGGTAGTCCGACTCAGGTCGACCTTCTTCTTGTGCGATCAGTTCTGCCCTCATCTGCTTGTGTTTTCCTGTAAATGACTGCTCTTTGTTTAAAGTGCAGCATTCTGCTTGCTCAGTGTGCATGCTGCAGCACCCTTAGAGCAGTGCCAGTTTGTTTTATTCATCATTCTTAACGAGTACCTCTTAACTTCTCATCAGGGTTGTCAGACATCCCGGGAGAGGCCATGGTGAAGCTATACTGTCCCAAATGCATGGATGTGTACACCCCAAAGTCCTCACGGCACCACCATACTGACGGGGCCTACTTCGGGACTGGTTTCCCCCATATGCTGTTCATGGTGCACCCCGAATACCGACCCAAGAGGCCTGCCAACCAGTTTGTGCCCAGGTTGGTTCTGTTTTTGTCTCTGTTAGTAAGACACGTATCTGCAAAACGTTCTTGCAGGTGGCTTTGAGAAACCTCATTTCGGCTGTCTGCACACATATTTTGTTCTTTCTTGCCTATGGTCATGAGCTGTCGGTGACTGAATGAGATGTTTGATTAGCTGTTAAACCACCAGTCTTACAAGCCCCACTAGACCCAGATGGACCCTCTCAGTGCCCAGAAAACTGCAGTCACCCAACTGATCCGCCAGTCAAATTCACATTCACTCCTACAAAATTCTGCTGTGCTTAGGTTCTCCCCCCTGACCTGAAAGAGCGATTCACTCTTTTCTGAAAGTCTACCATGGCACTGAATTTGGAGGCGCCAATTATGATCGCCACCACTTTGAACTTGGTGTCAAATCGCTCAAGTGTGTCTTGAAAATCCTGGTAAGATGAAGCAAAAAGCGTGACGTCTACATATAGCAAGGATGCCACCTCTGTTCCCTGTATCAGGGGCCTGTTCAGCCACGTTTGCATCACAAACAGTAGTGGAGATGACACACCTTTGACAGAGGGCTTCACCCTCTCTGTTGTGTTGATTTTTCTGTAAAGGGAGTGGACAGTTCTTACTGCATTCACAGACGGACTGTTGCTGTAGCAGCCGCTTTACTACAAATTGCTGTTGCACCTCCCAGTTTGTGTTGAAGCATGTCAGATTCCTTCTCTGAGTCTCCAAAGCACAGATAGTTTGGATTAGCAGACTCCCCTGAACTCTCACATTGCTGTGTGAAGGAGAAAAGTTGGTCCACTGTTCCATGTCCAGGCTGGAATCTTTGTGTAGCCTTTCTCTGGGGGACTGAGATGTTTGGTCCCCCCTATAATTGAAAGGTACCTTCTGGTCTCTTGTTTTAAAAATGGGGACCATTATCCCTGTTTGCCAGTCCAGTGGTATTTTACCCAAGTCAAGTAGCTCTTTATCGTCATTTCAACCACACACAGTTAGTACAGTACATAGTGAAACGAAACAGCGTTCCTCCAGGACCACAGGACTACAAAAGACTACACATAACATAAAGTGCACGTGTGC
>JAACJT020000038.1:198742-231386 GCA_009936485.2 Gymnarchus niloticus
AACAATACGGACCTTGGTCGTCAGGGTGATGTCTCTGCTTTTTAATATGCTGTCTAGATTTGTCATAGCTTTCCTTCGAAGGAGCAAGCGTCTTTTAATTTCATGGCTGCAGTCTCTGTCTGCAGTGATTTTTGAACCCATTTATCAAGATTGCATGGACAGAATTCTAAGTTCTGTCATATGCATGGACTGTAGAACGTTCGTACACATAAGAAAATTAAAATTAATCATGGTATTCTGATTAATGTAAGATCTGTTGTTCAGTTGCAGTTTCCCTATTTTACCACCTGGTAATTGTCCATACACAATGACATACCTGTACGTAAGTTTACACACATTCTTCAGTTTACAATCATTTTGATGATTTCTATGCAAAATGTAACATTTATCGTGCACACGGGATATGCACAAATCTGTATGTACACAAGGTTGATAAATGAAGCTTCTGGTGTGGATCTGTGCCCATGCCTGGAAGATCATGGATTCAAGTTCTTTGGCTGGCAGGGTAATTGTTCTCTTTTGACTATTTTTGGGTTTACCCTACTTTTTGGGGAGATGCACTTTTTGCATTCTAAATTTGAAATCTTATTGGCAGCTGATTTGATTGATTGGGTTGTCTAAAGAGGAATTAATAAACTATGAAAATGAACCCAAGTGTATAGTAACTTGAATGCTGAATTCTGGGTTTTTTGATTTGGGGAGAAAAACATAAAACATTTTCCTGTTTTACTTGTCACAGAACTCAAATTCTTTGACGTTCATGTCTATTTTGGTTATAAATAGTTATGAATAACCTTTAAAATAACTGTCATAGTGACTTTGAAATGGGAAGCCAACAGTCATTCTATTGTAGCCATGACTGTTTTGGGAGTAACAGCCAGCTTCAGAGATGCACAGCTGACCCACGCCTTCCAGATTTCTGTGGTATGTAAATATAGTGCATTAGCTGAGCGGTTCCTCAATTCAGGAAGGGATTGCTCTGCCACCTGACAATTCTGGGACTATCCTGGTTAGCACAATTCCCATATGTCCTGGTGTTGTGCCATAGCAACTGTGTACCACTTCACTGGTTCTACTGCCATAAAAAGCCCTGACTCAGCAAATGACACCACCATCCCAGATTAATGACTTGGCAGAGGTGTTCAGGACACTACCACCACTTTGTTCCTGGGACTGTGTAATAAAACTTCTGGTATGACCCACACGTCTGTGTTCTTGAGTCTACCCCCTTTCGGTTAAGAAATGGAGGACAATGTCAAAGTAGCACTAAAGCAGAGGTTTATTAGGGTATATACTTCACTAGCATCTGCAGGGTTTTCCTTTATTTAGAATGATAGAGATTTATGGCCTTGGATTGACTATTGGGGACTAAGTATGTTACAGTGAAGGACCGCTATCCTATTGGGCCTGGTGCCAGCTGGAACGTGGGACCTACATTTACACAAAGGTAGATCTTTGTTGTGACTAGAACTTAATTAGGGAGGGAGATGGCTGATGAGTAATTCGTCTTTCAGTTTATTCATGAAAAAACCACATCATGCCATTCAGCTGCAGGATCCTTTAGTTACTGTGACATACACGTGGATGGCTGGGAAGTTATGTGGTCTGGGGAGGTGTTTCTCAGTCACTGGAGTCCCATCCTGCCCTGGGTTACACAGTCTAGGGAATATAAGAGGATTTGCAAGCTTCTGTTTACAGAGTAAATTTGTTTTTGGCTAGAGTAGAGCTTAGTTTGCATGTAGGTAGCATTATGGGAACAAACCGTAGCGCAATAATACATTCCCATTTGCTTTGTTAAGTAGTTTTTTGGTATTTTAGCAAGTGCTCACATGCTACAGTATTCATCAAGTTTCTTCCTTAATTTTGACATAAGCGGTCATCCTCTTTAATTAACGATAATAGCAATTTATATCAGGCACACTAAGTATAAACCGTGATGACTAGAGTCATAACCACACAATGACTCTGGGACCTATCCCAGACAACACTGGACAAGGCAGGAGACATTCTGGATGAGATGCCTGTCTATTGCGGGACACAATCACATTAAGTATGCAATTTACAAATGCTAACAAAGTGATACTTGAACATACTTCGGTCCTGTATGTAAATCTAAATGAATTAATTCACATTATAATAATGAGCTTTTCTTAAATGTTTTAATGAAAATGTATAGTAGGCACATTAACGCGGCGCCTTGAGGTGCATAACAGGAAGGTTAAACAAACTGTTTGCACAGGCAGAGCGCAAGCTGTTGCTTAATTCCGCTTTCCAGACAAAAACGGTCCAGTTTACAAACTCCCCAACTTTACACTTTTGATTTAATTCTCACTGCCTTTCTATCACAAAGCACATTCCTCATTTATTTATGTTTTTTTTTTTGCTTGTTTCTTTAACTTATTTTTAGCCCTGACGGAGACTAGACCCGCACTACCAGGAAATGGGGGGTAGCTGAGTGGCGGCCAGAGGGAGGGCAGAGGAGACAAGGAAGGCGTGTGTGCGTGTGTGCGTGTGTGTGTGTGTATGGGGTGGGGAGGGGAGAAACGGCCGACATTTTCACAAGGTTGAATTAAAGCATTGAGCTGTCGTGGCTTAATCTGCTGCACACTTTTTCCAAATTACACACACCTTGCTGAATATTTTTTCAAAAGTGGTCGGCGGATTCCCGATCCCCTAAAGCGGAAGACCACGCTATCTTCAACGGTGAGATTTCCATCACCTCCCAATTGATAACTAATAAGCATAGCTGCGAGCCTCATATTATATTTACTTAAAGCTGGCCACGGAAGCTGTGACTAACTTCGGCGTATTTAAAAATTGCTTTATTAAAGTGAGGATGAGTGACGAAACCCAGCCGCAAGTGGAGCTCTTCGTCAAGGTAAGCTGGCGAGATTTTAATAAACGCTGGAATAAAGTGTGCCTCTGACGGACGCCGACCCATTTATAACACTTAAAGGCAGGAAAGTCCGCCATTAATAGCCAATTAATTAATATTTAAGTGTGCCGAGATAGCTTATCAGCGGGATGCCTGAACTTCCAAGGGAGCGGAATAAGACCTTTCCAAGGCCCCAGAAAACTCCGCTATTTCTTGCCGGTGTGACCGCAATAACACGAAACTCCCCATAAAGTGGATATTTAAGTGTCTGCGGGGATCAGACGGCGTGATAAGCAGCCATTGACCAGCTTTCTGAAACAATAAAAGGCCTTCATGTTATGCTGGTAAATGTTTAGCTAGCTTGGGGGAATTATAAATAAATAAAACACTGACTATGCCTATACTTTTGCACCGGATGGGTTGTCCCAAGAACGGCTCTGTAAGGAAGAGTGGAGTTTGCTTTCCTCTTTTCAGCGTGAAAGATTATTTCGAAACGCCCCCCTCCCCCTTTGTTTCCTGTGTCTCAGTTCGCTCTTCGAACCACCTGCTGCCGCTCATAGAGGCAGCGATAGAAAACTAGGGCTGCAAGTAATGATGGGACAAATGAGGCTTCAGAGCCTGTGCTGGGTGGGGGTATCCCAGCTACCAATCAAGGCTGGCGCTAAATGAGGCTTCAGAGCCTGTGCTGGGTGGGGGTATTCCACACTGCCAATTAGTGCTGGCTAGTTTGGGTTACTCCCACCTACCATGAGTTTTAAAGCCTCACTTGTCCAACCACTAGCTGCAAGTGAAGAACGGCACAGCTCTAGCCAAGCATGTTTATCTTACTGTTTCAGTTGCCAGCTTCCTTTAGTCAGCTTCTCCATCATTGTTATATATAAAAAACTGGCATTGGCTGAAATTAAGAAACAGAGGGGTCCTGTCCCAACTGGCAGTGTGTGGTCATGCATCTCATGACTAGCCATTGTGTACACCCTTATGCTACAGGGGTACAGTGGATGATAAATTGTCTATCAAATATTTTTATAGTTAAAAGTGGTCTGCTGCTTAAGAGGAAAAATTGCCCTGTGCATTTAGCTGCTTCAAGAATTCTAAACATTGTTGCAGGTGTTAAGTGATGGAATATTAAACGCAAAGACATGGGGCGGCCATATTTGAACCTTAAGTAAGCTGATGGTAAATGGCATGACTCAATTGGAAAGCGAAGATACCAGTTTGACTTGAGAAAAACGAGTCAAAGTGAGAGATGTGTGTATTGACCATACATCCTCCTGTCGTTCCCTTTCAGGCGGGTGATGACGGCCAGAGTATTGGTAACTGCCCCTTCTCTCAGCGACTCTTCATGGTGCTGTGGCTGAAGGGGGTCACCTTCAACGTCACCACAGTGGATATGAAGAGGTCTGTCACTTCACTGGATGCTCATGGCTGAGGTCTTATGATCATGTCTGTTGAACTCTTGTTGCGATTGAGGCTGTCTAGCTCTGCAGTGTTCTTAAAGAACACTTAAAAGGCACTTTAATACATGTTCGGTCTACGTTCATGTCGGATATGTCAAACTATAAGGCATTTAGGAAAGGTTGATATAATCAGTAGAATGGCCTGCAGTAAAGGACTGCATTTTCTTCACCAGATGAGAGGGAAAAATCAGCTAATTTTGCAGGGCTTACATTCTGACAAATTGCGCTTTGTACAGTTTATAGCAGGGTGATGTCGGTGCAGCTTTTCCTGTGGTTGGAAGAGCTGTGGTTTTTTTTTTTTTTTTTTTTTTCTCTTCATTCTGAGACTTGAAGCCAGCTGTGTCACATGATCTTGACTTTCACATTTGAGAAAGCATACTAAGCCTGCCCACCCCAACTGAAAAGTCGTGTTTTAGAAACCGAGAGTATGAAGTGTTTCATTGATTCTGCTGAGTTAAAAAAGTATGGTTTGAAACTGTTTATGTTCAACTGTCATCTGCCTCTCTCTTCCAGAAAACCCGAAATTTTGAAAGATCTGGCTCCTGGGGCTCAGCCACCATTCTTGCTGTATGGGAATGAGGTGAAGACGGACACAAATAAGATTGAGGAGTTCCTGGAGGAGAACCTGTGCCCCCCTAAGTAACCATGGCTACCATTCATTGTCCTCTCTGTTTGCCTGTCTTCTGCTGGCTTCCTCTGGCGTTTGCCTTGTGTAGAATGACCTTGTGCCAATACTGTACTAATCACCCTCCAGATATCCTCGACTGGCAGCTCGGAATCCAGAATCCAACACTGCTGGCATGGATGTCTTCTCCAAGTTCTCAGCCTATATCAAGAACTCCAACCCACAAATGAATGACAGTAAGCAGAGGGGTTACCTTTCCATCAACCCTGCTCTCCATCCATCCCTGGGTGTCCTGAAGCAGCATGATTGAACCACGCTGCTTTGTTTGCTCATGTTCTCTCTGTCAGATCTGGAGAAGGGGCTGTTGAAGGCTCTGAAGAAGCTTGATGACTACCTTAGCTCCCCTCTGCCTGATGAGATAGATGAGAACAGCGCAGACGAGACGGCCACCTCCACCCGGCCTTTCCTGGACGGGCAGGAGCTCACGCTCGCCGACTGCAACCTGCTGCCCAAGCTGCACATTCTCAAGGTACTGGTCTTCCTTCACCTTGTGCGAGTGTCCTCATCACTGAGGAAAATACGGCTCTGCTTCTGAGCACTCCCATCTCCACTTCAGGTGGTTTGCCTGAAGTACCGCGGCTTCTCCATCCCTCGTTCCCTCACCTCCCTCTGGAGGTACCTGGACGCGGCCTACGCCAGGGAGGAGTTCTCCTCCACCTGTCCCAGCGACAGCGAGATCCACTCTGCCTATGCTTCTGTAGCTAGAGCACTCAAATAGATTCGACGTAAGCAGGCGTGTGCACAAACAAAACAGCAGAGACATACACAAATGAAACGGGAGAAACAGACACACACAAACAAAACATACTGCAGAAAAACAATTGAAGTAGCGAATCTTAAGTTTCTGATGAGTAGTTATTTTGAGATGTGTTCTGGCTGTACGCCTACCATGGTCTCACACTGAGCGTCGTAGACACACCGTGTAAATCTCCATGCTTTGTGTGTCTGACACGATCTTTTTCTTGTAGGTCTGCGGTTGTAGGTTTACGTTCTGGTTCTCTATCTAATATGCATGGCGTTCCATTTCAAAGGATTATCCTGCCCTGTACAAGGTGATGCAGGGGGAAGGGAGAATTTGGGGGGTCATACGGTCACGATGCAATTCAAATAGGAGCTGCTAGTGCCTATTGCATTTGTATTAGTTTTTAATACCAACAAAAGAATGTATAATGATTAGGTGGTAAACAAACCTTTTCTTTGTTAAACCTTTTGTGTTTTAAATTTACCCGTTGTTTCATAGGGTTTTGATAGGTTCCATTGGCTAAAACTGTACAACCTTTTACCTACAGCTGGCCACACTTCCAAATTCATCTTTGGGTCCAAGAGGGGTCATTTCATTCTGTGACATTCTGGTCACAACAATCATTTCTGCAGTTAATCCTCCAGTCCACTACAGTTACATCATAGTGTAGAAGTAAAGTACTTCAGACTAGAGTAAAATGATTAAGTGTAATACACAACAGAACTGTACATAATGTATTTAGAGAAGTGGATATTTTCTGGTCTGCAGTAAGCATTTCTTCCTGTTGAAGTAACTGAAAGATTCAGGTCTTGTGACGCCATTATGAAAATGAAGAACTAGCATTTTGCTTCCCCTGATGTATGTCTATAAAGACACTATCTTTGTGTATGGAACTGTTGCTTTATCCCCTAGTTGGTAGCTCAAGGCACACGCAGGATATTGGGTATTTTTGGGATGTCTTGTACCATGTTTAAATGTCCACTTCTCAAGTTGTCAGTACAGTCATGGCTTAACCAGACTGATTCTTGCTGATCTGTGGTCCATCCTGAGGCGGTGGGACGACATGGACTTCAGCCAAATTCCTCTTCTATATACAAACACAAGAGCTTGATCTGAACTGTAGCCGTGTTAAGTCACCAGCAGGGGGAGCACCTGGCATATACGTAATGATTTAATGCTGATGGTGTCTCTGGCATGCCAACTGAGGCACCAGTGCTTTAATCTTCATCGCTGGTCCTCAGCTTCCTCTGTTTTATACAGCTTAGTTTCAAGAGCAACATCTGAAGAGGTTGCCCTCTCGTTAACGGGGTGAAGATGTGAGCATACGTACAGACCCATCAAATGGCTGTGCTTGTAACATGTCAAGCAATTACCAAGTAGACGGGCCCCTTGAAGGAATTTGGCCAGGAGTCATCAAAAATAGCAATTTCTAAATGAAAGGCAAGCCACGCAAGGGGTATTTTTGTTATATTTAGTTGCTGAGACAATTTATGACGATATTTTTAAGCATATTGTATGTTCTTGAATAATTTGAATGCACAGCTTGCCTCCTGAGTGCTGAACTTGCAATGCGTCTGAATCATTTCCTGGAAATCATTTGTATTGTTTGTAGTTTTATAGGCGAGAATCCAGATCTCGCTGTCCGGTGCTCCACAGCCGGCCTGCTTCTGAATGTGTTTATCAGAATTTCTTCTAGACAAATTTATCTCCTCAAGCCTCTATTTCCTGCATTTCTTAAAGCAGCCAGGTGTTACAGAAACCAAGTGTTGAATTACAGCTTTGGAGATCATTTTAAAAGCTGTTAGGTTTTTCAGTGTTTGAAACGTTGCAGCAAGAACAGCACCAAGGGCTTCGCTATTTGTTCCATTCACAGCCATTCCACGTCCATCCAGTCCTCCTCTGCCTTCTACTTTATTTTTCCATTCCAACCCCAGTGCACTCTATGGTCGCATGGTTTGTTTATCCGGTGACTTTTCAAAGTTTGAAAAAAAAATTTAATTCTTGTACTTCTTGGAAATCCTTCTCTTCCAAGCTGATTTTTATACTTTCCAGTGTGTCACTGCTGGTACACCAGCAGACAGTTAAGAGACTGTCGGGGTATCATTTCCACACACCCCCCCCCCCACACACACACACATTTCTCAGCGTATCACACGTTCCTTTTTTTTTTTTTAATTTTTGGCTAGGAATCTTGTTTTAATCTCTATATCTACCTTACTTGTACGTAACTCCTGTTAGCTTTGCACTTAATGACAATCAGTTTGTAATTTGACTCATTGACTGAAATGTCACAAAGTTTGCTTCTTTTAACCTCAATAAAAGCATAAAACAGATTTTTCTGACAGTTATTCAGCACTTCACAGTACAGCAGTTTGTCTGGAGAAGCCTAGGTGCATTTTGTGATTTTAAAGAAAGCACAGCAATAAATAAATGCATAATAATAACATAATGAAGAAAGCATAACTTTTGTATATTTTACTGAAAATTTTGTTGCTTATTTTGTAGTGTTAACATGATTTATTATTATCATTGGCATAAATGCTTTTCTTGCATGGGGTTATGTGTAAGTTTCCCCCTATCAGTCTGATGCCTTCCCAGTCTCTCCTACCCCTGTGCTTCCTGTTTCCTGTTGCCGGACTGAGGGCTGCATTGCATACTAAAAGAGCACAAGGGCAAATATAGGAAGGAGGAGGCTGGGGTGGGTGGCGAGGGGGCCTGAAGAGTGGTGGCGGAGTTGACCGCATTGCGCAGGTCTGAGTCACAGCAATCGGTGTAGAAGTTGAGGTCGGCCATGTACTTCTTGCCAGATGGGCTGCACTGCGAGGCGACGGCACAGCTCTTCTCGTACAGCACTACGCGGAGGGCCCCTGATGGCACACGCAACACAGAACACAGCAGATCAAAACACCTACAGCTGTATGAATGGGTTACAGCTAAGTGACTTTGCTTCTAAGTGACAGCTGCCCCTGACTTTTGCTGTTCTGTCATGTGCCTTCGAGTTAACATGGCCACGCCTCAGTCAGTCTGTACTCCCATCCTCGTATGTGGTTTGCCCATTGTACTGCCTGGCATTTGTGCCGTCACTTCTCACCTTGTGTGCCTGCAGCCATGCTGGAAAGACAGTGATGTCCTTCAGGACAGCCCTGGATGAACTACATGTAGTTGGTTGGTGAAATGGTTGGAAACGTACACATGTAACACCTTAGAGCATCAGATGAAGAAATTGCATGTATGTGTATATACACTGTATAATTGTGTTTTTCCAACAGCAATCACAGCATCTACACGACAGGCTATAAAACCAAAAGACAGCCAGGATGCTGTCAGCATAATCCAGACTTATGCTAAACAAATATAAGCAGTTCATGGAAAATGTCAAGAAAAACAACTGAAAAAAACATCTGTACAAGCATATACACGTCTGTGTGAGCCTGACTGACTCCTGGGAGTGAAGGAGGAGCCCAGGATGGATTGTCTTTTGGTTGGGATGATCTCCTCTACCTTTCCTTATCACACTGGATGAGTTCCCTGCTTAATGTGCTTCTCTGCTTGCCTAGTGTGCTGTGGAGGGGATGTGAGGTGCTGTTCATTATGGCTAGCAGTTTGTCCAGCATCTTCTCAGATACACAGCAGAGAATGTTGCATTTTCTTTATATATATATATATATATATATATATATACACACACATATATGTGGTGTGTGTGTATGATATGTATACATTATTTTTATACACATCTGTGCATATGTCAACCCTTATTAAAAATATTGGTGGTGTTATTTAATTGGACACAAGTGGACAAACATTAACAGCATGTCATTATAAACTCATTTAGACAGCACTGCTCTGAGAGAGCATGCGGCTGAACAGTATGTACACCCACGTTCTAAATGAATTCTCTAATGTCTAGTCGCTCATATAAGTGCCTGGTTCTCTGCTTCATCTGACCATCCCACAACCACTGAGCACACAGCCCAGCCAATCAGCACCGCCTCAGCCACTGGCAGTCACTCTCGGACGGTTACTTTGTACATACCCACAGGTAGGACCTGACCCAGGAGAAGAGGCACCCGACACATTTCTCCTTCCATTTGTGTCGTCTGCCGTGCTGATTTATCTCCGGTCCAGTCGGTCGGGTTCAGTCGGATCACTGCTGACAGTCTCTCTCTCTCCCTCTTGTTGATAATTGTCAAAGATTTAACCAATTTTGCCAAAAACCAGGTTTATAAAAGTGCATTTTCCTATTAGTTATCGTGACCATTCCTCTGCATTAAGATTCCACTTCCTGTTCTTAGTGTCTGTAGCACACCTTTGGGATGTGGTTTTGATTCTCTGCCTGCCACAAAGATGTGTTTGTGCATTAATTCATAACCATCCTATCCAGTGAATGTCTCCTCCCCAACATTCCTAATTAAATAAGGAAGATAGTTATGTAATGACCAAATTTAATTCCATCCAGTAAGGTCTCATCTCTTAGCCAACTGATGTGTACTTGTCTAATCAGGGAGGTATTTTTAGTGTTGAAATATTAACCTTGTGTCTAGTTTTCATGTTCTTCCTGCATCGTGTAAGTTTCCTCCAGGTTCTGTTCCCCCCCCACAGTGTAAGACATGCAGTTCAGTGTGTACGTGTCTCTAATTTGCCCAGACTCTGTGACTGTATGTGCACTGTGATGGACTGGAATCCTGCCTAGGCTGTCCCCCTGCCTTGTGACCTGTGCTGCCTGGGATGGGCTCCAGGCCCCCGTGATCAAATAGAGGATAAGCAGACAGAAGCTGGATGCCTTCAGAAAGCTCTGGAATACCGATTAGAAATAATATTTAAATACTAATGGGTAAAAGTAGCAGACTGCCCAGAGAGTGAATGTGAATGTAATTCTAATACAAATTCAGATTCTTTTGAATGAGAGAGGAACTACAGAGAGGACCATCAGCTGATCTGGAGTCTTGTGATGGGTGCTGGGGGCTTGACTAGAGACAGGCTGGCTGAGCAGTCAGCTGGGGTTGATGAGAATGATCCTTTGTCCCAGAGAGGTGCACAGGATACAGGAGAGGACCCACCCCCTGTGTGAGGGGGGCTGGGCCCAATTGGTAACATGACACTTCACTGTGGCCTCTAATCTGAGAAATGCTGCACATTTCAGATGCGTTCATGTTGACAGAGCTGTGCAAAGTGCTTGTTTTCCTTGTAAACTGTCATCAATGCGTGTGTCAGCTTAAAAATCACTATGCATTTGGATAGATGGCACATGTCAATAGTTTTTTCCAGGCTTACCCCTCTGTCGACCCTCACCTCTTTTCCCTCGTTCCCTGTCATTTCATCGCACGGTTTGCCTGTCTGATTATTTAGGTGTACGTTCCCGCGTTCACTTCAGCGTTATGAAACTCTCCGTACTTCTGCGCTTTTTTCGCCTTAGGCTGAATTAACTTGCAGCATCGCGTCATGTCCGCTAGACGGAAGCGTGGCGCTATTTCAATTAATGGGGCTGAAAGTGAGCCGCCATCTGGCGCGCCCGTTTTAACGTGCAGGCAAAGCGATAGTTGCGTCATAAAGAAGTCAGATGAATTAAGATGTTCACGTCACTCCAATAATGTTACGTTGAACACTTTTTCAGTACACAAACAAAATTAATTGTTAAGCCAATGAAATAGATCAACTTCCCTCGGGTTATGAAAAGTGTCAAAGTATTAACGCCTTCCCGAAGTAATAAAATAGAGAAAACAACACAGGATCAGATGATAGACATTGAGAAAACGTAATGGAACACACGTTTTAACACAAAAGGAACAAAGTCACTACACGGACAGCTGTGTGTTGTGTGATCAGCCTCATTGATCCCCAAGGCAGGGATTACTTTTCGCGGTTTACTGATCCGAACGACCGTAACCACACAACACAACAAGGAATACAAAGATTTACAGATTAGTGTGAAAAGTGGACCGCTGTTTTACTTAAACGGGGCTGCCGATAGGCGATATAAGGACCTCAGCGTTGTTTTCTACGGAAAAAAGTAAAAGAAACGCTATTCGCCGACTAAAAGCAAAGAACCAAGTTTATCTTATCTACTGATGGCCGGATACAAAAAACCCGAGCGGCTTTACAGCGAATCGGGGGTGTGGTGACACTGAAAACAATGGATGAGGACAAAAAGAAGAGAAGAGAAGAGATTTCTCCCCCCATTTATTTCCATTTTCAGGCGAATAATTGTGCGTGCCTTTCATTCGGCACAGCTGTCGGACGGGAAACCGTGTTTTAAAGGTCGATTTAAATGAAGGAGTTATAGAAACGCCACGATCAACACGCCGGATTATTAATGATAACTCGTATAATCCCGGCTGACACCCCAAATGTACATTACAGCAATTTTTCCCCTCCGGTAAATCGTGTCATTTTCAGCGTTACTTTCGCAAATAAGACTGCGATCTAGTCGAGGGATTAAAATTCGTGGCGTGGTGGTGGAGGAGGGATGGCTGAATGGCTGAGTGGCTGGATGACGGCCGGTGGGTGTGTGTGTGTGTGTGTGTGTGTGTGTGTGTGTGTGTGTGTGTGTGTGTGTGTGTGGCTGGCTGGCTGGGCAGAGCAGAGGAGCGCCTTTCGCTTTATATCGGGCCATTTAACAGAAGAGCCAGCGGAGGAGCGCAGCACTCGTGTTTTTCCCATCACCATCACAAGGTATAGGAGTCCGATGAGGTCCGGGGGGCATTCGGGTTTCGGCGCTGGGCGTCAACTTTGGCAGCAGAATGACTCGGTGCTCCATTACCGGGCGTTCGTCGTGCTGGATGCCCTTTGAAAGAAGGCGGCGGACTCACGATGCCGCGGTAGCCTGGGTATGAGTACCGTGGGGCTCCCGGGGTTTCAAGTTTCGGCCATTCTTGTTTTTGGTCAAGTCTGAAGTAAAGCAGTTGCGATACTCAACTAACACGGAGTTGCTATCACGAGTGTGTGTCGTGCTCCCCGATGAGCCAGATAAGAGAAGATACTGATGCATTCTGTGTGTGTTTTTTGTTTGTTTGTTTGTTTGTTTGGTAGGTAAACGATTTTGAAGCGATTTCACATTACAGTGCCATCGGCAGGCTCTTATTAAACATACGCGCTGCATCCGCCCTAATATTTTTTTATTGTGTGTGTGTGTGTGTGTGTGTGTGTGTGTGTGTGTGTGTGTGTTGCATGCTTGTATTGTTCAAGTCCTCCGCCCCGTCTGCTGTAAGCGGTAGGCCATCTGTGGTGAATTAATTCAGTAAGTATGTGGCATCCATACAGCCGAGCATCAGTTTTAACGCGCTGCTCGCTTCGTGTTTTTCCTGAACACGAACTCTCATTCTGCCTGCTGAAGACGGAGTTGGACACTGAAGGAAAGCTCTTTCTGTAGGCCTAACCTGTACGCCTGCTGATAATACAGCGATTGTGTTATTGTTCGCAGCAGAATGCGTCCCCACTGCTGTGGGGGCGGCTGCTGGCTCTCTCGGTAATGGGGGGTCTTAACAATGACGCCCATTCCTGTCCCGGCTGCTGTGAGTCTAACCCACCACCGACTGCTTAATCCACAGGGAAGAGGCTGATTTAATGTCATGCCGTCTAATGTGCTGCTCCGATAAAGCGGGATTAGGACGCTCTCCTGCTGTTCAGATGCTTTCTAAAGATTGTGTTTTGCCCTTTGAGGATTTAAGGGTTTTTTTTTTGTTCTGTGGTTTGCCTTTGGTGCAATTCCAATTTGTATTTTCTCCACGGTGTCCTGTAATTTGCCGTGGTTCCTGCATCTTAAGTGCCTTAAATGGTTTGTGTGGTTTTAAACTACTGTATATCTGAACATATTCAAATGACAGTGGAATGTTAGCATAGATAAGACTTTAAGATCAAAATTTTTTTTTTTGTGAAACTGACTGCTTAATTCCTGCCTTCCAGGGACATTTTGCAGATGAAAACTTCGCCAAGGATATATACATTAAGCTGCTAAGAAGAATGAACAGTTTTACCTTGGACAGCACACTTCTCTAAAGTTGTCCGTAGCCATCCAGCATAACATCATCTGTACAGCAGGTGCTCTCAAAGCACTGTCAGGTACACAAAAAGAAACAGCATTTAAAGTTCAGCACAGACGCAACTTTATACAAGCTGAACTTTTCACACACCAGTGGAAGCCCCCTCCCACACTGAAGGAACAGCTGGGGCTCACAACATGGCAGGTGTCCGTCCATATGGCCGCTTCACTCACGCCGTGGTCCGCGGCATCCCCGAGTCCTTCGGGCATTCGGTGGAGGGGGGAGACGCCGGCGACGTTCAGACGGACCTGGCCAAGGCTCAGCGGCAGTTTGGGGTCCTGACGGGGGCGCTGAGGCAGAAGGTGGGCCTGCAGCTGATCGAGATCCCGCCGGACTCCCAGCTGCCTGAGAGCTGGCGCATCGAGGATGTGGCGGTGATCCAGGGTGACACAGCCCTGCTCACCCGGCCCTGGAAGAAGCAGAGGTGTAGCGAGGTGCTGGTGGCGTTCCTCCCGTTAGGCCGTAAACACAGCTGTGGGTTTGTCATGGGGGGGGTCATCACTGTTACCAGATTTAAATCACATGTAGGTGGGTGATTTGGAGCAGTGGACCACTCTCAGGTCTACCATTACTTGCGCAATATCTTTACAGATCTTAGTTGCTATGACAACTGATTCTGAAGATTAGCCTGAGTTAAGTTTGTGATAGTCAGTGAAAAGAACATTTTAGAGACTAAATAATCAAGCTAAAGTGTAATGTTTGGCTGTGTCTGAGGAAAGGTTCGTCTAAGCTGTGGCATTTTGGCATCACGCTTGCTGTGTTGGGTGTTGACGTTTCCCCTGCCGCCACCTGTCAGGCTGAGGCGGTGCAGCGCGTGCTGTCAGAGCTGAACCTCACTGTCGTGGAGATGGGGGACGAGGAGGGGGCCACCCTGGAGGGCAGCGACGTTTTGTTCACGGGGAGGGAGTTCTTCGTGGGGATCTCCTCTCACACCAGCCACAGAGGAGCTGAGGTCCTGGCAGAGACGTTTAAAGTGAGTTTGCCTGGCTGACGATTCGAGAACCACTTTGTGTTCCTTAACATTTCAGCAGGGTAGTATTTCAGTCTTTTCTGAGGCTCGCACCCCCCTGTTTGTGTTTTGTGTATCCTTGGGTGTGTGTGCACCCTTCCATAGGCTGGCATGTCCAGGGTGTCCCAGTCATGTGCTCTGATAGCAGCTTCGGGCTTATGGCAGCCCATGGGCTGAAAGATGAATGGTGGATGATTTTGACAGAGCTGAGTGTGCGGGATTAGCCTGTCAGATGGCCTGCATGTTATTTGCACTTGGCTCCAATGGCTTTTGCTGGATTTAAACTATGGAAGTCCTGCACAAGCATGTTTGTGCCATGAGTGGGGCTCCTTTTTTCTTCCATTCTAGAAAATAATTGCACAGCTGGCTATTGCTGAATAGTTCACTTCAGATAAGCGTACAGGCTGTCACTTTCCATCAATGTTATTTCGCAATAATTACTGGTTAGGCACTGACATTTTGAGCATAGAAATTTTACTGTGAGTGCCTGACTCAGGCTGTCTGTTCTGGGTCTCACCATAGTCTCATAATGTCAGGTTGGGGGTTTGAATTCTGCCTCTGCTCAGTGTTTAGAGGTTGACGGTTCTCCTCTTGTTACCCCAGATTCCAGCTGGTACTCTGGTTTCCTGCTGAAGTCCTAGAAAATGCAGTTTGTGTCCCTAAGCTTCCTGTCCCATAAGCTGTCCCCTGCCTCATGGCCTGTGCTTCCTGGGATAGGATGCGGGCTCACTGGGAGACTGGCTACAGAAGATTGACTCTGGCATACAGACCTGGTTGACGGTCCTTGTGGGATGTCAGCTCTCTGCTGTTGTGAAGCCATGTTTATTTGTGCTGCTTTTGATTTAAAGGTGGCTTGGGTGAAATGAGAGGTTGCTCACCACAAGCACGTTCAAAAAAAAAAATATATATAAATGATTCTGAGGAAGGAATGATCACTCATCTTTAGGAGACTTACCTGACCGTATAGCAGTCATGTGACTCATCTGTGTTTATGCAGTGGTATGGAAGCATTGAGCTGCTCTGGAAGATACTTTGTCTTTTTGGGAGGGGGGCTTAAACTCTTATTCCTGATTTCCAGGACTTTGCTGTCTCCACTGTGCCGGTGTTTGGGGGGGCTCGTCTGAAGAATGTGTGCTCGATGGGAGGTCCCGATACCATCATAATCGGCAGCAGTGAGGGGGCCAAGAAGACACTGAGGGTGTGTCTTTGTGTCTTCATTACTGTAACAAGGTGCTTTGGTTGAATCTGTCCATGAAGACCTGCTACATTTAATCAATAGTTACAACAACGTAGAATACCCATTTAAAAAAATTAATTTAATTAAAAGGTTGGTAGTTTGAGCACCCCCCCATGTCCCCCCACATTCAACACAGGATCCCAAAGTGCTGACAGGGTCTGTATTGTCCTGCAGATGATGGAGCAGTTGACTGATCACCGTTACGAAGTGCTCACTGTCCCCGAGGACGCGGCAGCCAGCTGCATCTACGTCAGGGGCCCCTCCCAGGTGGATTACCTGCTCCACCCACCCAGCGACGAGTGTCCAAACAGCATCGCTGTGAGTCTCCCTCTGCATCATCTTGTTTGCCTTATTCCTCTGTGTCTTGGCTTGTTTTCTAAATCCAGAGACCAGTTCTGTGCACCGTGTGTGTTCAGAAAGTATTCATACCCCATTGTGTTTTTCCACATTTTATCTTGTGCCCTTATGCTGAAATCCCCCCCCCCTCCTCAAACTAAACTCAATACCCCATAAAGACAAAGCAAAAACCAGGATTTCAGAAATGCACTCAAAATGGTGATTTAATTATTCAGACCCTTTCCAATGGCCCTTAACGTTAAGCTCAGGTGCATCGCATTGATCATTTTTTGGGATGATTCTGCAGCTTGTTTGGGGTCAACCTGTGGTAAATTCAAACGACTGGTTGTGATTTGGAGAGGCACAGGTCTGTCTACTAGACAAGGTCCCACAGCTGACCATGTGTATCAGAGCTCAAACTGAGCCATGAGGTTGCGGGAATTGTCTGAGGAAAGAGGATTGTGTTGAGGCACAGATTTGGGGAAGGCAAGAAAAAATGTATCTGCAGCATTGAAGGTTCCTGAGAGCACAGTGGGCTTCAGAATTCTTAGGTGGAAGAAATTGGGACTGACTACTACTCTGTAGAGTTGGCCAAGCTGAGCAGTGGGGGGAGAAGGGCCTTGGTGAAAGAGTTGACCAAGACTGTAATGGTCCTTCCGGCTGAGTTCCAGATCCTGTGTGGAGATGGGAGAAACTTCCAGTTGGACGACCGTCACTGTAGCACTCCGAGTGTCCAGACAGGTGCCTCTCCTCAGTAAAAGAGGCATGGGGTTTGCAAAAAGGCACCTAAAGGACTCCGCATGTGTGAAACGACACGCTAGTCTAATGCAGCCAAGATTGAACTGTTTGGTTTTGGTTCCAAGTGTCCTGTTGGGGGGAAATCAGACACCGCCATCATCTGGACAACACCATCCCAGTGGTGGAGGCTGCAGCATTGTGCTGTTGATGCTTTTCTTTGGCAGGGGCTGAGACCAGTCAGGCTTGAGGGAAAGCTAAACAGAGGAAACAAAACCTGCTCTAGAGTGCCCTGAACGTTAGACTGGGCCAAAGGTTCACCTTCCAAAAGGGTGGTAACCCTAAGCACAAAGCGAAAACGACACAGACTTAGAGACAACTCTGTGAATGTCCTTGAGTGGCACAGCATGAGCCTGGAATTGAACCCAATCGAACATCCCCGGAGAAACCTAAAAAT
The DNA here is from genome assembly GCA_009936485.2 of Gymnarchus niloticus. Lineage (NCBI taxonomy): Eukaryota > Metazoa > Chordata > Actinopteri > Osteoglossiformes > Gymnarchidae > Gymnarchus > Gymnarchus niloticus. The sequence goes on from JAACJT020000038.1 coordinate 216,315, forward strand.
AACCATCCTCTTCCAGTGTGATGGAGCTAGAGAGGCTCTGCAGAGCAGGATGGCAGAAAATCCCCACATCCAGGTGGGCTGTGCTACTTGCGTCACAGCCTCCGGTCGTCTTGGGTATAATCGCTGTCAAAGTGCTTGGCTGAAGTGCCTGACGAAAAGGTCTGAATACTTAATCTGCAGAAATTTCCAAAATCCTTTTTTTTTGCTTTGTCATTATGGGGTATTGTAGGTTTTTGGGGGGGGGTTATTAACTAAAACCATTATAGCACATGGTTGCAACATAATATGAAAAAAGTGAAGGGGTTTGAATATTTTCTCAATGCACTATAAATGGCTTTGTGTTTTCAGGTGCAGGATGTTTTAGATTAATTTTCATCTATTTTGGTTTACCATCCCCTACCTCAGGCCTTCCAGAAGTTGACAGACTACACACTCCTCCCTACAGCCTGCAGTGAGGCCTCTAAGCTCGGGGGGTCACTGTCCTCCTTCTGCCTGCTTATTAATCGCAAGCCACAGCTGTAACTGCAGCCCCACCTCCCCAGTTCCTTCTCCTACCCTGCATAAAGCCAGTTGGGGGTGCAGAGAGCTGAGGTTACCAGCACCGTGGCTCATTTGTATTATGCATGGGTAGAGCTGTGAAGGGTAACTGTTGTACAGATGGTAGGTGAGAGCATTGGTCTAGACCTTGACAAGCTTAGGACTTCAGAGTGTGACCTAAAAGATTTAGCAGAAAAAGGCACATATAACCTCTGTATTCCTTGTCTATAGTACTTACACAAAATGTAATGCAAATGTAGCCTCTGCATTGGAAGGACATTCAGCCCTCTGCGATTAATTTGAAAATGTAACAGTTAACAATGGGTAAGATACAGCTTGGCCGAGAAGGAAATTAGACTTTAGTCTTTAGCATTCATTTGGTCTCTTTGGCATTAGTGTGTTATCCTGTCTAGCATTGTTTGGTTTGTGCTGTTGGGTGACAGCTCACTGTTCCTGTGTTCTTCAGTACCACCACCTCCTGCCCTGTGTCCCAAGTGGCTGGAATTATAAGCCAGGAGGGAATGGAGTGAAATGTCACACAAGCTGCAACCAGCTCTCTGGACCTATAGGGGGGCAGCTGTGAGTCTGACTGTTTCCCCACTCTGGGTTCTGATTTGTGCTTCAAAGACCCTTGTAGAAGAAATAAGCATGGTGTTAAGATTTGTGTGAATTAGATTGAGAGATTCAAATATGTAGGATAAAGAGAGAACCAGTAGCAGGTCAGAGTTGTTTTCATCTAGGAAAAAGCTGGTTCTGTGGTTAAAACTTCTTCCTTTCAGCTTGTATGTGCATCTCCATGTTAATCTTGCAGCGTCTCATTACAGCTCAGTGTTCCATACTGGATACTGCAGCAGAGGCTGTGTGATTCTACCTGAAAGCTTTTCCTTTTTATACTTTTGTAGTAAGTTTTTGTACAAGATGCTTTTGATCCTATTTGATGTAGGGATTCTCAAATAAATTACAGGCAATAAGTAAATGTTGACTTTCCTATGCTATGAACCATAAACTGAGGTGCCACTGAACAAGAGCCTCTCGCTAAGGGGTATATAGAGAATTAAAGCATGGTAGCAGGTACCCTATGAAGTTCATGGGGGTTAGAGGTGAGTGAGCCAGAAGTCAAAATTAAGTTACTGCTGTGTATAAAATCCCAGTCAAAATTGAGGTACAAGTTTAAATACTAGTCACTTCTCATCATGCACCAAAAAACCTAAATCTAACCCCCCTGCTAGCCCCAACCCCATTACAAACCTTATGCCAGAGCTCAGTGTTTGAGTTAATTTTAATTCACCAACATTTCCTCCAAATGATCTCCAAACCACCAGAACTGTAGACAAGTCTATTTTATTTGAACTTCTTCCCCAGTGACATATTTAACGGTTGGATTTGGCCACCCTCTCCAACTCATCCTTCTTCTTGATAGCATAGGAGTTGGATGATCCCTGAGAAGAGAGAGTGCCAGTCAGACTACACCACTTCAGGCAGCCACATCAACTCCGCACGGCCTCCCCGCCTTACCTTGGCTGCATTGATGAGCTCATCAGCAAGACACTCAGCAATGGTCTTAATGTTCCTGAAGGCTGCTTCCCTTGCACCTGTGCACAGCAGCCAGATTGCCTACAACACACAAGCCCACTCGCATTAGAGAATACCAGATCCAGGATTCCTCCACTTTGGATCGCTCAGCAATGACTGGTAGCTCATTGCCATGGAGAGTGGGCTGGAATTTTGGAAGGCGTCCATTGTGCTGGTTCGCAGGGTGACTTCAATTTACACAGAAACAAAACCCATATCATTTGGGTTGTATCTGAGCTGGTGATTGGCCAGACCACATGAGGCAACAGCCAATGAATAAGCAGAGAAATTCACTCTGCGAGGACTCTAGCACACCAGGACAATGAAGGGGTGTCAGGATGTGACTCTAGTCTCGCTTGGCTAGGACCATCTCATTCCCAGGAGCCAACAAGGGAAATGGAAGAATACTCAGCACATCAATTCTAACTGGTGCTGCAAAAGCAACACTCAGGTTTGAGCAGAGCTACAGTGAGTCTCAGCTGGGAGCAGACCTGGTTGACCCTGCGCAGGGGCGACACGTCCACGGCCTGTCTCCTCACTGTGCCGGCACGCCCAATGCGAGTGGAGTCCTCACGGGGTCCACTGTTGATGATGGCGTTCACCAGGACCTGGAGCGGATTCTGCAGGGAAATGGGGCACAGGCTGCAGAGGGCATCTACACACTAGACAGTCAGGCACTGTTTGTTTATGTGGATGGCCTTTCAGGAGCACAGTGCACACTCCAGGTTCTGCAGCAAACTCCGATAGTAACTAGCTCAATCCATTGGTATTTTTAAGACACCAGGATACTGCAGATACGAAAAACGCTGAACAATAAGCATTACTGCAGGTTTAATTATATAGGTAACAGCAAACGGGCAAGTATAGCTGTAAAACTAAAGGCAAAGTAGACTAAACTAAAGGAACAGGACAGGCTTCACTGCTCTAAGAAACTTACTGTACCTGCTGGTAAAGTAAGCTGCAGTGCAATTAAAGCTATGCCACCCTGTGCTGGAAGTACTACTGAAGTGGTCCAATTAACCGACTAGAGAGAAGTTAGACTACATGGGAGGAACAAAAATGAAACACCGGCTATATCAAAATCCAAATGTGATGTTTGACTACTGATAAAACAAATCACAGTAGCAGGGACAACATCTTAAGCAAGAACAAGCAACCACAGTCCAGCACACTAATCACTTCCATCCAAACCTATTTACTTAACCAAACTAATTCCTTATGCTAGCTTCACTTACAGCAGTAATTGCTTGGAGAAGCTAGATGACTCCAGGAAGAACTCCCTTCAACAGACCTATCCTACAGCATCAGACACTGAACACGACTGCCGAGTTCTCGTACCTCTCCAGTCAGGAGGTGGATGATTTCAAAGGCGTGCTTGACAATGCGCACGGTCATCAGCTTCTTGCCGTTGTTGCGACCGTGCATCATCATGGAGTTGGTGAGGCGCTCAACAATGGGGCACTGCGCCTTGCGGAACCGCTTGGCAGCATATCGCCCCCCAGAGTGTGGGAGGTACTTCGCGTACTTCTCCTTCACAGCAATGTAATCCTAGTGTGGGAAAAGGGGACTGAGTCAAAAAACACCCGAAGAAGGGCACTAATCTGGAACTGATTATGAAGGTGTATCTAAGCTGGTGATTGGCTGTACTACAAGAGGCTGCAGCCAATGAATAAGCAAAGACATATGATCTATGAGAACTCTAGCACATCAGGACAATAATCAGATGTCGAGATGTGACTCTAGTCTCACTCATACAAGCAGTTGCAGCTGGGCTTGGACTACAGCCTGGAATTTTCAGTCAGCCTTGAAACGAACTTGATTTCACAAGAGACTCTCTGTAGGACACACCAATGCCCTCCACCCACAAAAGGCAAGACCAGCAGTCTACAGTGCTGCTTTTAAAGCTCCACTCCATCCTCAAGTAAAAATGTTACTCAAAATACAGTACTTTGACCAGTTAGGGAGGAGTAATTTTACAATATTATGCCATAGTTCTGGATGTTGGCCACACCCGACAGTCACATGACTGGAGGATAAGTTTTATTTTAAAAAGTTCTCTTTCTGAAAGAGTTTAACTTAAACACCCTACTCTAAGGTACAACAGCAGGGAGAATCCCTAGGATAAAAATTCCCATAATCATATGGCAATTTTTAATTGAAGCTGTCACTATGCAAACCTACAATGCTGGGTCTCAGCTGGTTTTAACATACATGGGAACCACAATACCTGCAGGGAGATGTCATTGATCTGGACATCATCAGTGCTCCATTTTCCAAAGAGCTTAATCTCCGGGGTCTCAGCAACAGCAGGGGCACTCTCCCATTCAGTCATCCTGGGTGGGATTCACAGCAGGACCAGGGGGTTATATACACCCGGGATTCACATTCATGTCTAACCAATATTGAAGATTTACAGACTTACATCAATGTTAACTTTTGCCAATTAAAACAGACAAACCTAAAGACACCAGCTCATGTCACAACTTCAAAAGGCCTTTTGGCAACACATAACCATTCGTACTACTTAAAAGGGATAAGAATAAAAACGGGACTCTCTCCTAAACAGTACTAAATCATGACAGATTCTCCAGGGTAAGGTGAATAAGCAGCTACCTGTTATACATTGAAATCCACAATTTACTATGCGGAGTATATGCATAGTGCAGGTCAAGCGTATTTGTAGCTCTGTTACAGGCACGGCGGCTCAGATGATCCCTAGCATCTTTAAATCACCCCTAAATTATGACTTTTTGCGAGTGTGTGTGTGTCCAACGAAGCACTGACATCGCATCCACGGTGAACCCCAGTTTCAGACTGCAGGCCCTCCCGTAACCCTGATCAGAACAGGAAGTTAAACGATGAATAGATGGACCTATCGCTAGTAGTTTTTACTTTTTTTAAAAAAAAAAAAAAAAGCTTCTGAACGAAGTTTAATATGCCGCAAGCCACGCAAGTAGGTACTGGTCGGCTATGCTGGAAGTAATACCACCTCGGGCCTGGTTTAGCTTAGCTAGTTGGTCAACAAATTCGCTTCCTAACTAAGTCTTCTACGATACAAGTTACTTAAAATGTCGATAAAGCTGTCGGAAAGAGGGTTTTGCCCGCACGCCGCCATAAGAGTACAAAGGAGGACAAGACCGCTGGCACGCGGCACCACATTCAAACGGCGTTTCGCAGCATTAAAACGGCATTTAACGCAAAAGCGAGGCCAACTTACTGCCACTATAAATGTACTAATGCAAATCATATTTATAGTTCTACGCCACTTGCAGAACTTCTACCATATTTTACTTATTTCTGCCACTCACTTGCGTAGAGAGCTCCGCTCCACACTTCTCAGCGACGGAAAAGGCCCAAGACGAGGCGCTCCGAGCGGATATCCCCCTCGCCGGAAACCCCGCAACAACTTCCGTTACCAGTGCTCATGGAACTTGTAGTTTTTATTACAAGTTTTATTTTTATACAAGCCCAACGTCCGTACAGGTTAATCGAGACATTTCAGATATATGTCTCCAAATGCCGTAAACCGCTTACCAGGGGCATTGGAACCGAGGAGAATCGGGGGAAACGTCCTGCCCTTTAAAACAGGTGTGTGATACTAAAATGAATTTTTGAAGTAGCCGTGCCCTCTCCCGATGTTGAACTCTCTCCTACAGCCTTGTCACTTACCCTACTTTTTTACGTGAAAAGCAGAATAATTGGTCAATTAATATACGGAAAATATTTATTATGAAAACACCAACAAACTTGCCTCATAAAATTTGAAAATTCATTTGAATGGAAGATGACACTGATAACACTTGTGCAAGATATTTTAAATTCATTTAAATAATGGAAAATGTGCTGTAGCCTACGAGTGAAAAGTCTGAGAATACCTGCTTAAAACTATAACTATCTATCTTATGGAGTGTTCGGTCAAAATTTAGATTATTTGGGTCCAGTTGCTCTGTATTTGTAGGATTCAGGGAGGAACACATGAGTTGTGTTCACCCTTACATGCATGTGTGGTTCCCACTGCCAAGCATGGTGGATTGAGGCAGTGTCATGGTCTTACGTTGCTTTGCTGGAGAGTGAATGGGTCCTCATCACCAAATCCATGGTAATCTCAACAATCATAGCCATTGTATCAGATTTGAGTAGCCTTTCATTCTTCAGCAAGATAATGACCTGCAACACACCTCTGATTTGCACAGGAATCTCCTCATAATTGCAAAGTCGTTTTGTTTCTGGCAGCTTATATCAGAATGGCACTCCATCATTGAATTCCACGCATCAAGAATGGACACATGAAATATTACGGATGGGTAATGACCAGGGTTTCAACCTGTACATTTTATGACATTATAAATTGCACTTTAAACCCATACCTACTGAGTTCATGGCAGGCTGAAAGACTAATTTATCAACATCAAAATGAGCAAAAGGACAGTTGGGTCATCAATGGCTCATAGGGCCACAGAGGCCCAGAAGAATTGCTCCACAGATCCTGAGGAGACGGTTGGTCAAAAAATCAAAAAGTCTGCTTCAAAACTGCAGGGACTTATACATTTAGAAGGACCAGATACAGAAAAGGTGGGAATAAATGTGAATATTAACAGCCAGGCATAGTCCTATAAAAATATGATTAACTTTTTATTGGCTTTATATTAGACAAAGTTAACATTCCCAGAACATATTCAGTTGTGTACAATCAAAGATTTACTTCAGAGTAGAAATCGTAAAGCACGTTGGTAAATGGAGTCTTCTTTCAGCAAAAATTTGAGAATAAATCAGGACTGGGTCCAACAGTGTAGAGGAAGGAAAGTTTGTCATTTCCCTTAGGAAATCCTAATGATGAATGTCTAGTCATAAAAAAAAAATAGAGTTTACAATTAGTCTCAGATCCTATTGAGCAGAACTTCATGTTCTTGCACATTTTTTGCTGCAAATTTGTGATGTGTCAAAAACATCCCTTCTCAAAGTGAAAAATCTGGAAATAGTACCTTTTCTTAAAATACTGTTATAATACCGGAGCATATAGTAATCATGATATAAAAATACTATCCAGCTATCCTTTATATCAAACTACAGTTCAGTAAAGTTTAGAACATTTATCAAATCGATGTGCAACAGTTGCTGAGCTTATTCAAGTTATTTTCTAAAATTAACTATCCTTTTAATACAAGGCTCAGCATCACTCTTCATATTGCCATTTTTAACAGTAACACCAATAAGAACACAACTACAGCTAAAATAACATTTGAAAAACCGTTCCTTCTACACAAACCCACTGAAATGTACAACAGTTTGCCTGAGATTGCTAATGAACGTCAAGGGAGGTATTTTACGTATGCTGCACGTCGGTAGGAGGGATGCAAATGTAAGACTGCCTCCATTTTCCTCTCCCGCCCACCTCTCCGAGGCACCGCCCCTAGACCCACGCCGCTGCCCCTTAGCACCTTCATTGTAGGCAGTGTGTGATAGCACTTCGGTTTTGAAATGTCAAACGAGTGTGACAATGCAAAGTAGGAAATTAAGGCTCTTTTTTTAAACTGTTGCAGTCTGATATGAAACTTCATAAGAGAATATGTCAGAGAGGAGGAATTAAATGATTAGGGTCTCACATGGGAAATATTTTTCTTCAAAACCAAAAAGGATTAACAGTGCAAAGATTATAAAATGAAGAAAACTATCATTTTTTGCGACTGAGGGGTAGGTCTTTGCATGTGTTCGTATGCATGGTCATGTGAGCATACAGGTCATACACGCCAGGCTCTATGTGAGCCATTTCTCAATACATGTAGTGTACACTGTGTAGTTCGAGTGCCACTTGGTGTGCTGGACATCGGGGACCACACAAGTGACTAAGTCTTCTCGAGCATCCAGTGTCTTCAGCCCGAAAACGTCCCTTAGATACACCTAAGAGAGTGAGAGAAAAAACGTGAACATAGTAATTCATTATCTTTTACAACAAGCCTTTGAAAAATGAATACAACTTACATCCTGATGCTTCATTTCAACAACTGTTTCATTATCGTCGTAAAATCCAAACAAACTGTGGAAGACAGAGGAGGAGGGATTAAAATGAATTTGTTTAATCATCTTAAAGGCTCAGTAGGTCAAAAGACTAGCTAGAGTTGGCTTGGAAAAGAACAACAAAAAAAAAAAAAAAAATCACTGCACTGTGAAATAAGCTGAGCATGTATAATTAATAGCTTTAAACAGCAAAGCAAAAAACATACAATGTGTGTTCCAGAAACAGAGGTAACATGGACCAGCTCACCTGGACTCCCAAGGCGTAATGACACCATCGTCTGGACCCCCAATCAATATCAGCTTCTTGATGCGCAGGAAGTTCTGCCTCCACACTGAGAGAAGCATGTTAAAGAATTATACTAACAGGATGTTGCATAAGACTAATGCTGCAGGTAACCCACTAATTAAAGGACTACTACAGCATATTAATAGAGGAAGGGGGTTAATATTACATCCAGCCAATGTATTGAAACGGTGCCGATTGCATAACAATTTGATAAGATAGACTTTATTTATCCCACAAGGAAAAATTTGGTTGCTGCAGCAGAATGTACAGTAAAAATAAGAAAGGAGTGCAGAAGTGTACATTAAGATAGAAAAGCATTTTAAGGTACCCATAGGTAGCAAAAAATTCACAGTAATTTACGTTAAATTTTTAATTATAAGAAAAATAAGTGTCAAAAATATAAGGTATAAAAGCATAGGATAACGTATAAAAAATAAGTATAAAATATACACAAGTATACAAAGATCTGATAACTGTACACTACTATTATTACTGGTAACGTTACATAAATGCAGAGCACTGTGACTGGCCAGTAAACAGAATGGTAAGTCTATAAATATTAATATAACTCTACAAATACAAACCAGTTGCGTTGGGATTTGGCCTCTCGCTGTTCAGCACAGCCAGGTAATCACTACTGTTGATATACATGTCTCTGTGATGCGGATCTAGGAGAAGCACAGATACCGAGATGGACGTCCACGTGACTTCACACAGCGCATTCACAATCAGTCAAAAACAAGGCATCTTCCCTGCGGCGGACTCACCATTCCAGTAGTTACAAATGGACACTCGCTGTCCCATGGCCGTGTAGCACAGGTGATACAGGTTGGATTTCACAAACTGAGGGAAGAGGTACTTCAGGTAGTCTGTGTCTGGAAGAGCAGAGAGAGATCTCATAATTATGGTCTGATCCTAAAAACCAAAGAACCTTACACCGGGGTGCTTGGAGATGTCTTTTAATTCTACTGAGTGCTCACTTAGATACACCCTTCTGATAAAGTCAGAATATTTAGCTGTTCTATTCTATAGAATTAGCTGGGGAAGTGGGGATTCATGCCTGAGCACTGTTCTGTATGAAGGTCTTCTGAAGAGAGAGCTGTTTCACTGCAGGGCATGAACCAACCAGTGCTAGAAAAAAAAAGCCCTCCTGCACCTATGTTTTACAAAAATCTGTGAGCTGTAGGATAGAGGGAAACAAACCCTTGGACTTTGTCTCACACTTTTAGTTTTAGATGCAGTAACTCTACATTTTATGGCTATGTAGAGTTAGCAACACCCAGTAAACATTATGCAATCCCTTTTTTTTGATGAAGATAAACAGTCAGAGTTACAGCTAGTTGGTCAATAGCTTTGCAGAGACTGTGGACAGTGCAATGAAGAGGGATATCCTTATTCAAGGCCAAAGGAACACTGACCTCCATACTGGCCAGCCTGTGGAGAAGACAGGGAGATGAAGGAGTGAACGTTGTGGTCAGGTAGGGTGGACAGAATCCCTCTACACACCAGTCCACCTAAGAGTTGGAGACAAGTTTGGTAGATCATTACTGTAGGTCATCATAATATACTGACAGAGGTCAACGCAGGGACAGCATCCATCCAGTCACTCTCAGCTCCCTACATAGTCATACAGAAGAGGAGAACCACACTGTGGTTCAGCTGAATGACAGCTGAAATCAGAACTGCAGTCCGACCTACAAGACACCACACAACTGCTCAATCGTACCTCAGCGCTCATTCTGGAAGATGAGCTATTCAATGGGGCATCTCCATTACAACTTCTCAAAGACCAGAGAAAGTTATGGAACCATAAACATCAGCGGTGCCACAGAGACCTTGAGAGTAGCAGATGAAGTGGACTCCGTCGGCCGCGTTCTGCATGATGGGGTAGATGGCCTGTCTGAAGCCCTCCACCTGTTTCCACAGAGGCTGCAGGCTGGCGCTCCGGTCGAACAGGTCGATGACGGACACATTGGTGCCTGGGTGGGACTGGGAGGGGCCGCAGGGTCAGTGCAGCCCCCAAGGAACCTCAGAGAGAAAGACTGAAGTACTCCCACCATGGTTAACATCATGACTCCATGCTGAGGAGTAAACTATTTACAAACCCCTCCTACAGCTAAGTGCTGCCTGAAGCTATATCAGTGCTATTTATCCACCACTCTCCATTATAAATATTTGATGATGCTTCAACATCTTCCTGAAGTGATAGTTTATCAGACGTTACTTTTGAGGACTTATTGAGGAGTCACGTTAATGACAACCTGTGTAGGCTGTAGCTTTCTGAGGAACGTTGAGGAATCGAGACTAAAAAAGCTTCTTGGCAATAATACCCTCCTGATTGCAGCCTCGGCACAGGGCCAACAGGAAAGGAAAAATTAATCAATCAAGTGTGTCCCTCTCATTGGCCTGAGCTCCCATTGAAACAGCAGTAGACATCAGTGAGCATTAAATGTACTTTAACCTGAGACCTACCAGCCTGGAGAGAGAAATCAATCCACTATGGTAGTACCAGGCCTATAGGTTATTACTCATATAGGAATGACCTTACCACCATATTTGGATAAAATGTTTAAGAGACTGTGATCACAGGACACATCATCACAGAGGCGTAGCAGAAGACCTTGGAAGAGTAGATACCAATGATGCTTCAGTAACACTTGTGTCTATGGCTTGTCTCAGCATCACAGCCAGAAAGGTTCCTACTGATTCCATTTTCATGAAGTGTTACGAAACGGTTCTGTTTTTCACCATCTCACACACACGTGCCAGTGAAGTATGCCAGTATATTACACCCAACATTATTACTTTATTTACTTTCCACAAACTACTGGGCAGTATTACAGAAAAATGATAAGTAACACAAGTAGGGCACCCGACCTTTCAGTCACAAGACCTGTTCCTTAGCTATTATGGTACTGGTTACCCAAAACTTCTCACGTATTTTGACTATATTAACAGATCAGGAAATGCAAATTCAATTTCATTCAGTGTTCTTTAACGATTCACTCAGACTGGGGCGATTTTCACATCGAGCACCCGCACTGCATTCAAAATGTCAAGCACTTCTTAATTTCGATTTAACGTTTATTAAACAACTCGCAGATTCATTTTATATAAATACTTGAGACTTAATTTGCACGGCTAATCAGTAAAACCAAGTTAATTGACCAGAAATGGTTACACGACTGTGGGATTATCCCACACGCAGGTCTCATTACAGAATAGCTCGGATTGTTATTTAATATGGTAAAATAACCGGCACTCCACTCCACTCCACTCCGTGCGCATTCAGCTCTACGGAAATCAGGTCATGGGGGGAGGGGGTCGCAGCCACAGCACTTTCAGTAGCGCCAAATCCGGAATAATATACATGTGTGATACGGCTTTATATTTAATCTGCCAAATCCTGCGATCTGGTCTTATAATAGGCGGCTGCTAAGCCTTGCCTAAACAGCCCTGCGCGGCTGCTGTTTACACTCGGCCACGTTATCAGAGCCGAGTAAACAAACGCACATGACCCACCGCTGCAGCGGCTGCGATCTGACGTGCAAACACAGAAAAACACAGCGATAAGGCGTCTACCTCGTCAGGGTCAAAAGCCTACAGCATTTCTACAGACCCGTACCCGGCTGCAATCTGGTGAACGGTACCCGTTTTTCGGGGAAACGCCGGCTGCTGGAGTCGTTCGGATGCGACAAATCTGAACATTCGGCCGGGAGAGCGAAACTGTACCGACGTCGCCTTCCACACGGTTCCTTCAAGGCGACCGAAGCGGATCCCATCGCGACCCCTTACATTGCAAACTTACGAGGTTAATGAATCGCAGCAGATTCCCAAAGTCGTCCGAGCTGTCGAAAAGCCCGTGGATGACGATGACCGGTTTATATCCGATCACCGCGGCTGCCAAGCAGACTCCGAGCAGCGGCCAAAGCATCCTGACGGTCGCCGTCGCCCCGCCGATCCAACATGATCCCGGCATTATGGCTACCTTCATATCAACGCACGGGGAAAAATCACTACTTGAAATAAGCCAGCATTTGTTATAGTAGTGATAACAACGACCGCCGCGTATTGTACAAATAAATTCACATCATGCGTGCGTGAGGAAAGAAAGTTTATGATAAATCCAAGGGTAACGAGCTACTCCAGGCATACGAAACTACGGCCGTAGACAGCAGTCCCGCGAATGAACTTCGCTTACTGTTGACCTAAACGGCTGAGTTTACATGAGCGTTGATACGGTATCATTTTAACGCTTTATTCCAGGGGAGGGGGGGCGGTGACGTCACTTCCTGTTTCGAGCGCGCCTTCGCCGTCGGGAAGGTGACACGCGGTGCAGCACAAGACCCCCATCGAACAAATCACACACTAATGGCAGGATAATATTCATACAGTTCAAGTTTATTTTACATTTTAATAGCACAGAACACTTCCATTACCTTTCAGACTGTTTTACAAGAAAGGTGCTGGAAATTGTGACTGGGCACGCGCGTTTAACAATTAGGTTTATTGAATTCTAACTGCTTAATGGACATACCAAATCAGACGTACCAGTAATTATTTCATAAGCAGCGTATATTGTGTGTCGCCCACTGCAGCTAAAAATTCCAACCTGCAATGCTTTTGCATACTTTGGTCCTGTTTAACTACAAGTAACTGTAAATCCACAAATGTAACCAACCTCCATGTACTTCTGAGAGCAAAAACTAACCTTAGTGTCGCAATCGGCTTGGTTTTCTATATTCACCCAAACTATTTACTGACAATTATGTACACTGTGGGACTGAGAAGATTCGAGCAGATTAACAAAGCCATATAGTGTTCTTAAAAAAACAGTAATATAAAGCAGGATGTGCTTAACTTTTATTTACCTTTCCACAAACGGCAGGTCACAACGGATTTGGGGTGTAGACTTTTGGTGAGCTACTTTTAAAAGCCAACTTCTTATTCAAACCAGCATAGCACCTTATCATGCTAATTAGACTCAGACTGTCACAGACTCGATTTGACTTGGTAAATGTTATTATGTGTGTATTTAAAAACTTGAGAAATACTTCATCTAGTCCAGAAAACATCATATTTCAGAATAGCTTGAAGTTGCATACAGTATTGTGACACCAATTTGAGTTTCTGTGTTCCTATCCTTCATTCACAATCTAAGCACGATTTTCAACAAACATTATAAAAGTTCAAATTTACTTAACGTGGGAAATATAACTTAAAGTAACACTCACCCAACACTAGAGCATGACAAAGACCACGTGTGTACCAGCTACTTATCAGTACAAAACCTTATGCATAGGAAGTTTGAGAATTTTGGCAGGTATTCTCTTCCCCAAGACTACACAGCTGGATGCAGTAACTCTTGGAGGTGGCAGAGGGTGCTGTCCAAAGTGAGAGCAAGTTTTTCTGCATTGGTCTCCTCGCAGCAGTTGAATGCAGTGATGGAGAAATGAATGTGATCTGATTGAGGGTTGTAGCACACAGCATACCCATCAGGAACCAGGGGCCCAAAGCACATCACACTGTCTGTGTTTGAGGGAACCTGAGGGTAGAAGAAATGTGGCAAAAAAAGGGTTAATTTCCATTTCTTCACAACTTAAAATTGGAAAGACTGCTAAATGTGTATTTTTATACAAAAATTTGGCCTACCATTACAGGTTAGATTTCAATGTTTTAAATTAACACACAGTACCGATATTCTGAAACGGTAATTTTAATGAAGTGTTCAGAATAGAGTAACACCCAGTGACATACAGAAACAGGAAGTAAACGAGGTGAAACCTCCGAATAAAATGCTGGAAACAGCACAGTTTTTTACCTGCCCTGTTCTTAGTTTCCAGTGGGTAGCCAATCCATAGGCCGTATCCATGAAAATCCTGGGCACACTCAAACCATCCTCTATAGCCTGCAGCTTCAATCCCAGTAGGTGACGGTCAATGGCCTGCCCCTGGAGTGCCTGAACAGAAAAAGACTTGGATTAATCACCCACCATTCATACATACATAAGGTCACAACTACAAATATGAAGCTCATGTTGTTATGAGTGTCTACAGGATGCCCATCCTCTGCCTGATGAAAAATACTTTAATGTGGCCTCGGGTTTTTGGGCATACCTGCTCAGTGAGATTAGCATAAGCCTCCACAGCTTGTCTCAGCAAGTCCACTTTTGTCTCTTTCTGAAACACAGTGAAGAAAACGCACATGTAACAGACATATATTCTTTTGTCCCGTCAAAGACTCACCTTGATAGCTATCTCTCAGTTCAAATGTACATCTGTAACATAACATGCATGTCTGCCATCACTCTCACTGCCATCTAATAAGCAAGCTAAGGGGTTATTACATTCATCCCGCACACTTCCATCACTGTTTCATTTTTTTTGGTCTATAGTATTGAATCTTATGTGCCTCCATCCTGTATTCCTCTGTTGTTATGCTGCTGTCTTGTACTACTGCTGTATGTTATAGTAGGAGACACTGTGGCACAAGAATTTCCAGTCGTGTATTCAGAGAATACAATGAAGTTGAAGGAATTCTCCTCAGCAGCTCCATTAGCCCCCCCCCCACCCCCCCCCCCCCCCCCGCCCCACCCCCCCCTCCCCCCCCCCCGCGGGGAGGCTCCGCTCCCCCGACGTGCTTCCCCTCGTGCTGCTCCGCTC
>JAACJT020000038.1:238296-258373 GCA_009936485.2 Gymnarchus niloticus
ATTATATATATATATATATATATATATACACACTGTGTGTATATATAAAGCTTGAAATGGTGATCTTACAGAGACAAGGCCAAGATCCTGATGTTCATTACCATTAATCAAAAAACTCAGTAAACAAAACTTCAGAATACACAGAGATGTCTTCATTCATGGGGTGGCTCAGTGGTTAAGGGCAGACTGTTAATCTGAAGAACTTGCTGGAGCGTCAGTAGGAGCCGTGCTGTTGTACCTTCAAGTAAGGCCCTTAACCTGAACCACTCCATTCAGATTTGTATATATTGCAAATACCTTTGGATCAGTTAAAGAAAAAAAGTCAACAAACGTGCTAAATGCTAATGATACCTACACTGACGGGGAAGCCCTGAGAGAACGGTGCATAACCTCCTGACCGCAACCGACAAGAGAAAAGAAAAACAAAAGGCGGAAAGCAAATCACAGTGCATTGTGGGATACTCTGAAAATAACACTACGGGGAGAAAAAGTGATGCATGAATTCTTGTCCAACTAACCTGTCGATTTTAGCTTTGAAGTCCAGAACTCCAGCAATCAGCTTGGATGCAAACCTAAGAGAGTGACTGTATTTAGAGAGGAAGTGCCAGCGGACAGCAGATATCGATACCATCATATGTCACTTTACAATCTTTCAAATTCTCTCTGCATGTGTCCGAGGGCGCTGACATGCAGATACAGGTTACTTATACTTCTGGAATATTCCTTTGTGTCATGATCAGCGTCTCAGGCTTTACGGCACCCGAAGCCCGCTCTTGTACTCACATCAGCTGGCCTCTCCAGTCGGAGTAGTCCTGCTTGGGCAGAGCGATGGCTGGATTCGAGTGAACCGCCAGGGGCTGCCTGCCGTCCAGGTATGCCCACTGAACCCACCAGTCGGATATCTGGGATACGGAGGGGGACCTGACTGTCACACTAGTATAGTACAACATGGGTGCAGTCTATTATTCTCACAACACGACAGCCTATTGAGTGGCCATTCTCCATTTTCGGTCTATTCCAACATTATCCCTTCAGTACAATAATCCTTCTGTTTACCTTCCTTTTATATTTTTTTCTGTTTCCTGCAAGCTCCTCTACTGCATGCTCTATGATACTCTGGCCACGTTATAAACTATAATAAAAAAATGACCTAGTCTTATTCGCATTCATGTAATAAAATTAATGTCCCCAGGAGGACCATTTAAAAACTCTGGATTACTTTTACTCACCCAGTTGTGTGAGAACCGGGCTCTTTTCTCCAGCCCTTGCTGCAGTCTCTCCCCAAGACCACCCTCTTGCCCAAAGATTCTCACCACCTCACGGGTGTGCTCCAGCTCATCTGGGGGGAGCAGGGGCTCCAGAGCCAGCAGGTACCTCTGCAGCGTCTGCCTTAGAGCCGGGACCGGCTGTGGAGGCACCGGGGCAAATCGGGACCTCCGCCTGCATGCCACCTGCCAAAGTGCATTTGACCAAGCTGATCAAGCATCTGAGGGCAGTTTATGATTTTAAGCGTGTGTTGTTTACGAAAGGAAGCGTCCCTGATTTAGTGCTCACAATCATAAGCACGTGAGCACAACTGGCTGTCAAAATAACACGAATGAGGAGTCCGGAAGGCGTGTCCGGCTGTAAGCATTTAAAAGTTAAAACATTTCAAAAGAGGAAGTTATCAAATATGGAAGTGAGAATTTTTAAATGGTCAAACATTTACAAAGGGAGAGTGGTGGATAAACACTGAAGAATAAGAAGGAGCTGCTCGTGAACACACACTTCAAAAGCATCAGGATCAATACACTCACCTGGATAAGGAGGCTTCCTTGTTTTATACTCTGTATTTTCCCCCAAATCATCATTACGACGTCACAAAATCAAGAATCCAGAAAGACTTAGATGAAGCACCTTACTGTCACGTCCCGGGAAACTAATTTGCTTTGTCTCGAGCCGCAGCTACTTCCAGGGATAAACAGAGACGCAGGAAAACACCAAACTACCTGGGGCGCCCATAGCCTGAGTGGCTGGGCGCCGCTTACACGACTATGAATAAACGCTCCGAGTTCGTGATCCTCCACACGCAGTAACGACAAGACGGCTGTGAGTTCGTGATCCTGGCCACGCCGAGCCCACGCCGAGCCCCAACACGTGTCGCCTCCTCCCGACTGACAGCTGACGTCAGCCCGTAAACCTTCGCTTATCCGCGCAGAGAAATTTCCTCGCTCGTCCAGTCGCTATAGAAGGCTTCGTACGGGCCGTGTTTTTGCACACGTGTAATAAAACAGTTATAAAACTCGTACACGTTATCTGATTTCTTTTCCGCGGGGTGTGTAACTTTTTGTCGAGGGCATCTGGTTGAAAAGCGCACAATGTTTATCGGCGCTTGGGTAACAGCGGCGAATACTGATCAAAATGTAAACCCCGGGTAAATTTCTTTTCAGTGCTTTCAGGGATTTTGCCAAAGAAATGTTACAATTTTATTATGGTGTCCACATGTTCCAACTTTTTAAAGTTGTCTAGAACAATGACTGTATTTTGTGCCTATTTTGTTCTTGTATACGTGTATACAGAATGATTCAATCACCCAACAAAATACAAAATACTCCAAAGATTTCATATTGGCAAACTACAGTTTTGGCAAGCTGTTTAGAACATCTACTTTGTGCATGACGTGAGTCAAGCGACTATATCACAATTCCAGTGGGTCAGAAGTTTACATACATCAAATTAACTGTGCCTTTAAACAGATTGGAAAATTCCAGAAAATGATGTTTCCAAAAAATGTTAGCTTATGATAGGTTAATTGGCTGTTAGGAGTCAATTGGAGGTGTACCTATGGATGTATTGTATTTTAAGGCCTACCATCAAACTCTTTGTGTCTTTGCTTGACATCATAGGAAAATCAAAAGAAATCAGCCAAGACCTCAGAGAAAAAACAACAACAACAAAAAAAAAAAACGTGGACTCTGACAAGTCTGGTTTATCCTTGGGAGCAATTTCCAAACACCTGAAGCTACCGCGTTCATTTGTACAAACAATAGTATGCAAGTATAAACACCATGGGACCACGCTGCCGTAATATCACTCAGGAAAGGGGTGCAATCTGTCTCCTGGAGATAAGCATAGTTCAGCACGAAAAGTACAAATCAATCCTCGAACAACAGCAGAGGACTTTGTGAGTATACTGGAGCGAGACAGGTAGATAAGTATGTACATCCACAGTAAAACAAGTTCTATATTGACAGAACCTGAAAGACTGCTCAGCAAGGAAGAAGCCACTGCTCCAAAACCACCTTAAAAAGCTAGACTACAGCTTGCAAGTGCGCAAGATCTTACTTTTTGGAGAAATGTCCTCTGGTCTGATGAAAAAAAATTGAACTATCAGGTCATGATGACCATCATTAAAAAGGGTGAGGCTTGCGAGATGAAGAACACCATCCCAACTGTGAAGCATGGGGTGCTTTGCTGTAGGGACTGGTGTACTTCACAAAATTGATGGCATCACAAAGAAAATTATGTGGATATATTGAAGCAACATCTCAAGACCTCAAAAGAAAATTTGTGGGCAGAACTGAAAAAGCAAGTGAGAGCAAGGAGGCCTACAAACTTGAGTCAGTTACACCAGTTCTGTCAGGAGGAGTGGGCCAGAATTCCAGCAGCTTATTGTGAGAAACTTGTGGAAGGGTACCCAAAAGGTTTGACCGAAGGCAAAAAATTTAAAGACAATGCTGCCAAATACTAACAAAGTGTATGTAAACTTCTGACCCACTGGGAATGTGATGGAAGAAATAAAAGGTGAAATAAATCACTATTATTCTGAGATTTTCACATTCTTAAAATAACACTGTGATCCTAACTGGCCTAAGACAGGCAGTGTCTTCTATAGGATTAAATGTCAAGAATTGTGAAAAACTGAGTTTAAATGGCAGAGCTGTATGTAAACTTCTGATGTCAACTGTATTATTATGGCATATACACGTGATAACGTACACTTCAACAAATACCGGGTCGAATGCTACCATCACGGGGAAATGTTTAATATAAAAATATTCACAATGCAGTTTTAGCTCCTTTTTAGGAAGCGGGGAAAATAAAAATTTGCTCTAAAATATTTGTGCACTAGATCTATGTCGGGGTATGCAGTGTTCTAGGATCATTTTCATTATCTGTTTCGATTTTAGTTTAACAAAATGAAGATTCATTAACATCATTCAGTGTAAAATAATTTATCTTTTTTTTTTTTTAAAGCCAGTTTCTTAAATCGCAATGTAAAACAAAGTAAGACTAAACTCCATTATATTCATACAGTAAACAAAACACGGACATAGCAAATACATTCATCAATTTTTAAACATTTTGCAAAAGATCATTGCAGGTTCTCTCCCGTTAAAACAACTTCAAGCACTCAACGGGCACAACATACATATAACAATCCACTCAAAGTTTATCAGGAAATAAAAATCAAAAATGTGACCGTTATCCTTCCCCGTTTGAAAGGACAGTAAGTAAACTGTGCAGTCAAATACAGACATTTGATTTCTATACACAATATAACCAAAATTATTTGCCACGTACATCATGAATAACAACAACGATCTTTTTCAAATGACATGTGGTTTGTTACTTATTGTTTTAACGAGCATATAGTGGATGTAACGACTTAAGCAAACCTTATACGTTTGTAAAGTTTCTTTAAGGTCTCAATTCTAAAAAAAATTGCCTATATTTGTGCCGAATATAAACTTATATCCCAGCGGCTCAGTTACACTGTCTGGCGGAGGCGACGAAGCGATCCAGATGTTAACATCTGTGGATCTGTGCTGCTGTTGTGCGATGTCGAGAAGACAAAATACAATACATCCAGAATACTGCAGTAACCACTATACCCTGCACCACTTCCATTATTTCAAATATAGGCATTCGTTTCATGATGTTTATTACATTTTTACATATACATGTACAGATGAAAATAAAAATTATACAAAATTATAAAAGGAATTCAGATTTTAAAACAAATGAAGACAAATTTACAGTCAAAATTGGTTCACCCGGACAACATTCACAGAAGGCGTACGACCTTTTCATACGTATGTGCACATAACCCAAACTGGAGGTTTAAACGTTGAACCACATAGGGAATTCCGTGCTGCTGCTGGCATCTAGCGTCGACATGACTCATCTGCGGAAAATAAAATATAACAACCATCATTAAATTCAATATTATGGAAAACGATCATTATCATTGCAGTGTAATATAAAATAACGTCCAGGACAAAAACTCTCATTATGCTAATTCAAATTACATAAGCACATCGTAATATCTCGTATCGCAAAGTCATATGTTCATTTGTTATGTCAGGTACACCTTGTATTAAAAACAAGTCAATGCCACTATATTTACCATAATAAAATATCTTCCTTACTTTCCCAGCGTTTACTGTGTCAAGGATTTACATAATGTCATGTGACCTGAATTCTGGCTATTAACAACGATATACAGCTATTCCATAATGGATCCTGACATTACTGCTATAATACACAGCTAATCCAAATTGGGTCTCAACATTAAGTACAGCTAATCCATATTGGGTTCTGACATTATTACTATGACAGACACCCAATCCTAATTGTTTTGACTTCCTGTTGAATCTGCGCTGACTTTCAGAAAGTAACCCATATGTTCCCAAATGACAGTGATCCTGACAAAGTGTTCTACTGACAGTAAATAGAACTCAACTGACCAACTCTCAGAACTCTGCCTTTTCCAGTGTCCGCTCTCCTGCTGCTCAGTGCAAATGCTCCTGTTTCCTCCTCCTCTTCCTCCTCTTCCTCCTGCCCCTCTGTCTTTTCCTCAGCCCCCTTCTCAGAGTCTGACAGGAGGTCAGGGAGTAAGGCCAGCATGGAGCTCTCCGATGGGTACTCACACACTTGTTCCAGCTGCGTCTCGTCAAAACGCACCTTCACCTACGGTGGAACAGCCAACAGCACACAGTATAGGAGAAGCCGCAGTATACGGTCATGGATAAATCCCAAACAAATGGAGAGGTTCATGCTGGCTAGTCAAGGCAGCATATTAACACTTGATCTTGACAAAGCTAACATACTATACATGCAGGCTGACCAATTTAGTACAATGAACTGAGAAAGACTTGCAGATTATGATCACACTGACTTGAAGGAAGCACATTAATGCTGAAGAAAGCAAGGTTATTATGGTTAAAAACTAGCATGGACTTATCAGCCGAACAGCACGATTTAACAACATTGCATGGGAGCAGGTTGATAAAGTATGTGCACCCTTACTCACTGGACATTCCAGTATGTTAACTTGCAACAAGTACTGTATATAAATTCACTGGCCGACTCGGAATTACAGAACGTTAGCATTAGCGCTGAGCTAAACAGGATCGTAGAAGAGTGGATTGTTGCCATCTTGGGAAGGACTCGAGGAGAGTAAGGTGACCACAGTAGTACGTGTTAATTCACTCTATTTACCCCTCATTTATGCCTGAAGATACAAGTTAGACTGTCTGTTAGTTCTGGGAATAAATAAAATTCACTTCAGTTGTTTCCTATATTCAGTGCCCAGTTGGCAGATAGATACACACCACAAAACAATATCAAAATAAACTCAAGATCAGATTAAGAAAGTTTATAACAAACTAATACAACTGTACTCGTGGCTAGAAGTGGTGGAAAAATCTGACATGTAACCAACATTTAAAATGTAATGGACAGCAGAGAATGGATGTGACAAAACTTTAATGCCTAAGTGGATGGAGGATGAATGTATTAGCCAAGATTTAGCAAGTTCCTCTCCAAAACTGAACTGATTAACAGAGGGAACAGAGCAGAGAGATTTTTAGAGGCTGGGCAATGATAGAGAATGCCTCCTTTTACCCCATTTCTGAGAAATCAACAGGACACGAGTATCCTGACCAAGAGGGTCTTTGAAAGTGTCCCCCTCAACAGCAGCTTGGCCAGAGCTGAACGGTTTCTCTCTGAGAACTGGTCCATCCTCCTGACCAGAGTGCCTCTTCCCACACCATCACAATCCTAATGATCTTGTTGGTCTTTCATACCAACCAGTTTCTGAATACATTCACACAAGCACCTTGCAACCATGATAAATAATTTGACTAAATAATCTAATTACTTTCATAATTTGAAGGGGTTTTGAAGTCAGAGAAATGTCTGGTTTATAGGGGTTTAATAGTGCATGACTTTGTGGTGCAGGTATCAGATAACATTAAATCTAACAACTTTAAAACCTTATAGAACTGAGTACTCAATATCTGCCGTTTCCAGCAGGGTGGTAAACTTGGTATTAAGGCTTTCTGTCAACATTCACAAGGCATGCAAATGTAAGAAATGTTAAGTTTAAATACGTCTTTTGCTGTAATTCGGAACTCAACATATCTGTGATGTTCATTTTTTGCTCCAAAAAGCACCTGGATTTACAAGGCAGACAGCCAGTTATATTGATCCAGTCCCTACCTCCTGTTTCTCCCAGGTTCTGCCATCTGTGCCTAACAGGAAGTGGGCAAGTACAAATCAGGAAGTGGACATGTGCGTCAGCATTTTTCCGGAGAATGACAAAATGGCTTCTGACACAGAAAGACTAGCAGAGAGGAGCACACATCTCTCCTACTCCCATTTCATGTCATAAATCTCCTCCAGTTCTGCCTCATGTTCTCCACAGTGCACTCGGAGTTTCACGCCAAATGCAGTTACAGAACCAGGTAGTGGTGGTGGTGTCTTCATACATTTTTGTGATGTTATCAACCAAGTATAACATTACAGCTCTGAATTCTTCAAACGTTTCTCTTCACATTACACTGAGTACTGCAGAGCCCGCACTGAGATACGAATATGTAATCACTTTCCCGTTTGATGAGTAAGTGTAAGCCTCCTCAATGACAGGCCCATATTTAGCTTTTTCTCTATGCATACTTTTCCGGGTTGAACCAAAAAGCCACAGCAAGGCACAAGACGTAACGAAAGAAAGGAAGTGGGAGGCTGTTTTTGCTGTGGCAGTTTCCTGCCGGCAGCCAGCTGCAGGCACACAGCCTCATTTTATTACCTGTCTCCGTGCCTCTCTGAAGCAGCACTTGCGCCTCAAAGCTGGAGACCAAGAAACTATGAAATATATAATTATGTACATAGGACATCAGTGTGGTACTGAGACTTCAAAGTGTGACTAAAAATGGTATCACTTCAAGTCCCAGCTGGGCCTATCTACAGCACCGTGACAGCACTTCAGTAAAAAACTCAGCTGTACTGTCTTGATGAAGGTCACTGCAAGCTTGGCTGGTTGCAGTGGAGAAAAATGTTTTCAGAGAAACTAAATGGTAGCACAGCCCAATACTAATATAGGGCTTTAGCCTTAGTTTAGGTGACCTCAACCCTAAACATTTCTCAGCCAAATCCTAGAGTGAAATGTTTTCAAATATAAAGATCACATCAATAAAATACAGGCAGTTCTTTAAAAAATTGAATCTGCAGAAGAATTTGCAAATTTAAACAAGCAGGAATGGCCAGTTTAAAAATATTATCACTGACAGACCTCTGAGTGCTTGATTCATTAAACGTGCTTACACAAACTTAGCAGAAAATACTTGCCAACACGTCTAATTTTCCTGTTGGTGTGACATGTCAGAAGGTACGAAGATTTTACAGAACTAACAACTACATATTATTTCCTCTTCTACTCTCCCCAAATGCAAAAATAAATACCAGTGACATAAGTGAAACCAGCTTATACAAGAAGTAACTTAATGTCTTTTTGGTCTCTCAAAAGCTGCTTCTTTGGAGTTTGGAGTGCATAATAACGTCTGCCAGTGATGTTATTTTTAAAAAAACATATTATTGCAGTCTTGTTTAACGCTCTTTTAATGACGGTTTTGGCTTAATGAAAGAAGACCATGACGCATTAGGAAGGCAGTGCAGCACACTCACCCCTTTGGGTGTCTTTCCATGCTTCACCATGCAGGACTTCTCCAGTTTCTGATACCCCCCTAGCACCACTATTTCTTCAACTGTGGGGTATCTTTTCTTGCTGGCATCCCCGGGTGCAGGGGTCTGGGCCTGGGGGACTGTCCTGTTAGCTCCTGGGTCTGTGGTGGGTTTGCCCCCTCTCTTGGGCACAATGGTGATTGTGTTGCCTCTTTTGCCCTGGACTGCTGAAGCGGTCCGGAGGGAGAAGAGAGGAAGGCTGGATGGAGTAGCAGAGGATGAAGATGACAGAGATGCAGAGGGGGTGGCTGTATCTTTGCATTCCTGGTTTTGGGGGGGATTCTCAAGGGCGGGGCCACATTTTGGGTTGATGGTGAAGGATCTCGATGGAAGACACTGATTGAGTGGTTGCTGCATGGGCATTTTCTCATTGCTAGGGTCCTGATCCTTTGGACACATCCCCTGGTCAAGTTTCTGATAATGCTGTACCAGCTGCGAAAGTTTCGAGCTCTCTTTTTGTTCCACAGAGTTGACTTTGAATGGTTTCTGGTTGGGTGCCTTGCCGGGGGATTGATGCTCAACCTCTAGTTTTAACATCTCGACCTGCTGCTGCACTGTCAGAGTGTCCGTCGTCTCCTTCTGGGCCTTCTCACCCCTGGGGGCCGTCCCTTCTTGGGTCTTTCGGTGACCCACCTGCCACCAGGGCGGCTTCAGTTCCATCCGTGGGAGGCTTTGTTGTTCCAGTGTCTCCCCTTTGTGTTGGGGGCTGTCCTGCGTTACTGGTGACCGGTAGCTCTGCGATGAACGCTCTCGCCCCTGTGCCTGGAGAGTTGGAGACATCTGCTCCGTCTTCCTCTCACCAAAGGGCAGCGAGGACCTGGACACTACCGGCTTTAGGTTGTAGATGCGACTCATACTGATGACCGAGGGCAGAGGAGGGGAGGAAAAGGATGGAGAGATGCCAGAGGAGATTATAAGGGAAGGAGATCGATTCGGCGGGTGGTAGTCCTCCTCTAGTAATTCTTCCTCTTCCTTTTCTTCTTTGCCTCCTTCTGTGATTCGTCTCCCCTGCTGGTCGCACTCTGAGTTCTCTACATGTTGTCCTTTTTCCTCCCGTTTTTCATGTGTGTGAAGAAGAGAAGGGAACACTGCAGGGGCAGCGGCAGTGGTGGCCCTGGCTTCCGCTTCTGCAGCTAACAGCAACGGTGAGGCACTAGCAGGAAGCTGGGGGTTGGGCTCAGACACGTCTGCTTCCTGCCTGACGTCAAGGGAGGTGGATGTGGACGACCAAGGCCTTCTCTGAATTTTACCCGCCCTCTGGTTCTCTTCTGATTTTATGTTCTCCTTCCCCTCTGTGCTGACATCCCTCTTCTCAGACACTTCTCTCACTCTCAATACTCTCTCCAACTCCATCTTCTCATCTTCTAACATTTTCCTGTCCTTCCCATCAATATTCTCTTCATGTGTCACGTGTTCCTTGCACCTGTTCTCCAGGCAAACCCTACACTCTTCCTCACTCTCCATCACTCCCTCCAGCCCTTTCTGTCCTATCCTTTCTTGCAGTAACTCAAAGCAGATCAAAGGCCGTCCAACTTCCAAGCTGTCCCTCTGCTTGGACAACTTCCCGCATTCTCGCCTCCCCTCCCTTTCAACACATGATCTCGATCCTCTCCCTCCCTTGTAGAAGCAAGTTCTTGGGATCAGAACTTCTGTAACTGCAGCACATCCAGGTTCACTGGAGTCCAAAGTAGAGGCCACAGCCTCGTCCAGCCTGACCCCATCAGACTCCATCTTAGTCAGGTCGACCTCTCTAATCCATCCTCCATCTGCATGTGAACTTCGAAGGGCAATGTCTGCGTTTCCATCACTCCCCATGTGTATGTATGAATGTGTTGCTGTTGCAGCCCTGCTCTCATTCCCACACTCTGCTTTCCTCTCTCTGCACTGCCGTTCCAGCGGACGGCTGAAGAGATCCACCTGACGCGCTGGCTTTACAAACCCAGAGCAGCGTGAGCTTGCGCGCTCTGTGAATGCCGGCTCATTTTTGAGCCCCACCTCCCTGAGAAAGCCTTGCCCTCCTATTTCTTCAACTGTATTAAAGTTGCAATGTGGCAGCTCCTTCCTCCTCACAGCTGGTGCTCTCTCCTCTTCCTCATGCACTGCTACTTTACCCTTCATCGTCATTTCCGGTGCTGCCCCCAACCGCTCCCTCTCCGTCTTGTCTTTTCTTTTTTCATTACGTCCCATGGTCATCGCTACATCCTTGTTGGGGAGCGCTGCAGAGGCCTCTAAGCCTTTGGCCATCACAGCTACGTTCCCTGTGTCCCTAGGCCCCTCTCCCCCTGGGGTTCCCCCTACCTCACTGTCTTTGTAAACAGTCTCTCTCCCATGACCCATTTCCTTGGCTATCCATGGCCCTCCTTGCACTGAGACCTGTTGGCAGCCTTGGTGTTCCATTTCTGAGTTCTCCCACTCATCCTCTTTGGGGCTGGCCCTACTTTCCCAGCAGCCTTCTGTCCACAATGCCCCCTTGTCTGAGTACTTCTGTTCTAGCAGTACCTCCTCTGTGGAATCCTCATCATCCACCCTGTTCTCCATGGTTGAAACAACACATTCAGAGAAGCTAGACGACTGCTTGAAGACTGGCCTGAGAGTCTCATCTTCTGCCTCTTCTACCTCCTCATTTCTCGGGGTCCTGGTTTCCCTGCCCCCCAGGGTGGGTTCTTCCCCTGCATTCTCCTTCCTTCCATTTCCATCATGAGAGACGAAGCAGTCAGTGCTCTTGGATCGTAAGGGAGGCTTATGGTGCTCGCCGAATTTGCTACGGAGCTGACTGACACGCCCTGACCCCTCTGCTGGGCCCCCTTCACCCAGTGACGATTCTCTCATATCCCTCCTTACGCTACAGTTAACCTCTCCTTGTGTCTTACTACTGCTCACCTGCACTTTCGGCCATATCCTACCAACCTTCATTCTGCTCCTATCGTGTTCCATTCCAGGTGCTCCCTCCTTTTCTCCCCATTCAGGTTTCTCATCCATTTCTTCATCACTTCTGGTCCACGGCTTCCCTTCCTCTCTCCTGCTGTAGAAGCGCTGATGTGCCTCACTCCTCTCCTTTGCCCTGGCTAAGGGTTTGATGGTCAAAACCGCCGAAGCTTTGATTTCGCTCATTTCTCCTTCTGCCTCTACCATGTGCCTCATCGTCTTCCTTTCTTTCTTCTTCTCCTGTTTTGCCTCCAGTTCCACCTCCCTAATTTTGTTACGTTGCTCCTCTTTCTCCGTATCACTGATCTCCTTTCCACTGATACCATATTCAGCTTGGACAGTCCTAAGACATGGTCGAGATGCTGGATTGCCCAGATGCATGGTGTCGGGGTGCTGTCCCGTTCTTTCTCTCTCTCCGTTGCTCAGTTTTTGTCTTTCCCTACAGCCATATTCATCCCCGGCTCTCTCCAGAATGACAGCTTGATTTTTCTTTCCCTCACAGCCATGTCTCTCGCCTTCCAACATGCGCTGCTTCTCCTTATTCCACAAACACCCCTCTCCTGCCTTCCTAACTCCACCTCCCCATTCAGTCCTGCTGTCTGACCCCTGTTCTTCCTGGCTCTCACTCCTATTCCCCCTCCATACACTCTGCGAGAGAATGAACGGGTTGTGTCGGACAGGGCCTATGTTCTCCACTGAGACCTGGCTTTGGAGTTCCGCTCCATTTCTGAGCCCTTGCTCGCTCATGGTCTCTGCGATGACCCTGCCATCCGAGGTCTGGAGGCTGGTGAAACCCTCGTGTTTTGCTCTCCTCCGCTGGATGACTTCTCTCTTCCAAGCAGGCATGTTGGCCAGTCGCTCCTCCTCTTCTCGCTCTCTCCGCTGGCGTGCCTCCTCTCCCTTCCTTTTTCGATCCAGCAGGAGCTGTTTCCATTCTGGCAGAGAAGAGATCGACATAATGGAAGGGGAAGTTTGGGGGTGGAATTGGAAGCTGGGACAATTTTTTTCCCCTTTGTGCTTCAAACTGGTTACCTATTCTTTACTTGCTTCCTGTTGGCAAAATCAAAAAAAAAAAAAAAACAACAAAATGAGTGGCTACCAAATTAAAACGAATGTAAACAGTAACGCAAAGTTTGATATCGCTATTTCCACAGTTTATAAACCGGAAACATTTATAAAAGTCGGATTGCTCATTCTAGGGAGGGGTTTGGCTTCGGTGCCCCTTTCACTAGGTCCGTATGACATCACCGTGCTCCTAATCGGATCAATTTAACATATTCATAATTCACTCCATTGGTAGCACGGTAATATTTTTGGAATCTGATTTATCTCGGCGTTGCTGCTTTCACGGACTTAAATAAGATGAGTTAAGTACCTACTCGTGTAGGCGATACTACCTTAAATGGCTGGAATTTCAATCTATGAAGCAAGTAACATAAAAATCTAAGCAATACATCACAGTTATTTCAAAGTTTAAAAACCTTTTTTACAGTGTACAATACATAAATGGCCTGCGTAGCACAACACACAGAGGACAGTAAAAACAGTGTAGGATGAGCAAAGCATCGGGAGCGTGTCGGTGAGACGCCGTGTGTTTGCCTACCCGTCTGTTTGGTGTTTGCCGTTTTCTTTTTCTCAGTTGTGGGAGTCACATTTTCAGAAGACTTCGATTTTGATTTGCTGCCAAACACATTTTCACATCTTCGATTAAAAGGCAAAGAAAAGGACGGGAGACGATTAATGCATGTTGGCCGGTAAATACAGAAGCAGATTTTACAGAGAGAAGTTCAGATTTTGTTCCAAAATCCTTATGAAAGGAGCTAACTCTAATGGTCGGAAATTTGCTCTCTGAGAGGAAAAAGAGGGAGGGAGGAAGGGAGAGAGGAAGAGTCACAACCACAGTTTGCATTTTTTCTCCTTTCCATTTTGTATAAAACAGAGATGGAGTGCATTGGCCGGCGAGCAGTATGCATTACTCATGCATGAAGTATGGCAAAATGATCATTCTTACGTGGAAAATCTAAAACAGCAAAATCACGGCAGTTGTATACCTTGAGAAAAGTTTTTAAAATTGTGTCCCTGTATGGTTCATCACTTAACAGTTCTCAGGCACAATTAGGGACTGGAGTAGATCATTAAGGTCATGGAGATCAGCTGTAACGCAGCTATACTCGGTCAGTCAAACCTTGACCAGAAAGTATTTCTGTCGAGTGTCTTTCACCTACCTAAGTCCAGTTCCTATAACCATCTCGGGTACTGGTGCCCATTCAAAGTCAAACACCAATACTGGCGAGGTGCTGCCAGTCCCAGGGAGTCCCGTCTCTACAGGTGGCTGCAAATTGTTGCCTCCTCCAAATATAGCAGCTTTGCGAGTGCTAATTGATTGTCTAATACCGCGAATGTACAAATATTGTACCTATGAATATAATCGTTTTACTTATCAAAAACAAGTACATACACAGCTTGGCTACTGACATGCAAATCTGCAGCAATTAACCAGTTCTTCTGTCGTTTGCCGGTAATCCGATAATAACATTAAATCCCCTCTAAGAGTTAGAGATAAGCACCATATTTTTAATGGCACCGTCCTAAAAAAAGAAGTTTAAAGAGCATCCGTCTGTCAGGGCCGCCCTCAAAGAGGCCTTCTGCCAGGATGAGATCAAAATAAGATCACCGTGTAATTAAGCAAAAAAAAAAAAAGATAAGTGGTACATCTCCGATAAAAAAAGCAAAATCAGGCATTTTTATCAATCGCGTTTATTTAAAATAAGAAATACAAGCTAAAATATATAAAAATGCTTCAGTGTTGGCTACAAATTGACTTGAAAGCTTAGTAAAAATCCACAATTGGCGTCTAAAAACCGAATTTCCCCCTCCTGGAGGAGTTTATGCACACTGAAAACAGTGACGCTAAATTGTATCAAACATGTAATTCAACACATACACAACATTTTAAGAAATGGCATGATAGTCAAGATTGGCCTCAGTTAAAGAACACGTGAGATTCCTCCTCCATTCTCTATAGGAAAAAGGTCCCTTAGAAGGGAACAGCTTGTAACGCAGATTAAAAAAAAAAAAAAAAAAAAACACAGTCTGCCTTCATCAACGAACAGATGAGCAAACGGGGGGAGGGGGGGTAATCTATGAAAGAACAATGAAGAGAGAGGTGCTTTAAACAAAAGTGCTTTAAAAACACACACATATGCCATCGCTTGCATGGCAGGCCGGCTTCTCTACCACACAGAGATATTTAAAGTCTTTGTAAATCAATCAGCCAATACAATCATTTGGTCTCGAAATTAATTCAAAGCCACAACAGCGATACAAGTACATGCCCAGGTGACTTGAAACAGTATTGGATAATACGCACACACCTGCACTCTATTTAAATTAATGGCTGTACGTCTAGCATGTAAACACAGATCTCCCTAAGATTTGTAGTCAGTCTCTGTGTCGCTAAAGTAACTAAGGTATCAAACTGCGGATATTAAACTGCAAGCATCAGCGACTGTTGTCGCATTTTCATCATATACCATGCTAACAACCGATTTCTTAATACACAATTGTTCTTCTTAAATTTAAGAAAACTGCATTCATATTGAAGTAAAAAATTAACAAAGACTACAATTCCAGTTCAAAGAACATGCAAATTAGAAAAGAAAAAAAAACAAAACAAACACACTAAAAGGGACATTCACCTGCTCGTGATGCCTCTGGAATTTCAAGTTCAACTTTTATCCCAATGTTCCTACGTCGCATAAGTTTATTAGATGAAGTAGCTTTTAATATAGACATGACAGCAACACTGAGGCGATTTCAGGATTTTTTAGCCTTTAAAACAAACAGATGAAATGAAATAGAAAGTGCGACATTCTGAACAAGCACGCAGCAAAAAGCCTATGATTGGGAATTTAATATTATAGACCTTTAACAGAATGTTGCCTCTAAACGCAATCGGGACAGTTATACACGTTTAAGACAGCTCAGGCCCCAGACATTCGTCCTGAATACTAAGTTCTGTAAATGTTTTAAAAAGTTGTACATTAGTGACTCTTCGCGAGTAACTGTACAACCTTTTAGGGTGGCATCATGGTTGGCAATCAGTAGCCATGTCAGTGTGCATCTCCTGGCTGGCGATTTTACAACTCATTTGATTTATAATTAGAAGAAACATTAATATATTACGATATTAACATAAAAAAATACAATTTCCAGCATTTGACTGGGGAGAAAATGGCTTAAAAATAAGTACCTGTGCATGCATGAGATGAATGCTCTATGTTCAAAACGGACATGTATCCAATACTGTGGAAGCCTGCGAGATGTCATCTCACATTGATTACACTGATTTTAGCATAGAAGAAATTTCAGGAACTGATCACATTGCCACCTCATTACATGTTTCCCTAGGCTTCTTCTTCTATACAGGAGATAGCAATTATTATGCACTTGGTCTATGGTTCAAATGACACACTTGATACTCTGGCTCCTCCCTGTGCCCAGTTGGAGGGGCGGGCAGACCTTAGTCTTGTTTGTGGTTGGCGGATCCTGCCTGATCTTCCGGTGATGTTGTGAAGAGGTTCAGCTTGCTGTGAAGCTGGACACTGAGGTACTCGCAGTCCTGCGTGTCCAGGGAGTGCGCCAGGCCCAGGTATGTGCACAGGCCCCCTGCCAGGATGAGCCGGTCCAGCGGCAGTGTGGGGAGAAGCCACAGGACCACGCCCAGCTCCAGGCAGACGGGGTGGCGGAGGTGGGCGTACAGGCGTTGGGCCCGGGGTGATTTCAGGGACAGCGGGTCTCCCAAACCGAGGCATTCGTAATAAACCTAAAGTAGACAGTAATGGAAAAAGTGGGGACAATGTAGAGCAAGAGTACAAAAGATCCTCAAAATTCAGAAACACTGACCTACCTGTTTTATGCCCAGCAGCTCAGGATAGTCAAAAATTAACAGTATGCTGCAGATTATGGCCCAGCACAAGAAATGAAGAGTGAAGCAGATCAGGGGAAACCAGGTATCCCAAGGTACACTGCTCACTGACCAGAGACAGGGGGCATTAGTCACTGGCTCCCAGCATCGCATCAAGACCTGAATCAGCAGTAGAAACATTCCAGAAAGAATGGGACAACATCAGAAGAGCAATATGTGTTCCCTTCTCATTTTTTCCACCCCAGTTGATTCATACTCAGTTCCTGCCTGATAAATTCCCTGTCGTGTCCCTATTATAAGGTGAAGTTCCCAGTCACGATCAGTAGGTGGCAGAATTTATCTGAACAATAGCACCAACTTTGCTTGGGATGTTAATTTGAGCAGTCGACAAAGAGCACGTCGCAGAGTGCCTAAAGACATGGTTTCATATACTCAGATTTGCTACCCCAGGTTACCGAGAAGGCTTGCTATACTTTACTTCAACAAGGTATTAACCTGAATAGACTAAATATATCCAGCTGTATACATGCATAGCAAGCTGAGGGTCACCTTGGACTGTCCTGCTGTTCAAAGTATCCAACTGAAGTCCTTATTATCTAATATAAATTTTTAACAGACAGCTATAATTCACAATAAAACTGCAAATGATAACAGCTTAGCAAATGCCTGGCCGTATCCTCTTCACAAAAATCATTCTCACAGCAAGTTAGCCAGCATGCTAAGAAGCAGAGAATACTACCTGGAGTGCCAGAGCAGTGGTGGCGCAGTAGACAGCCCGGTTCAGGACCCCAAAAACAGACAGGAGAGCCTGCTTGACTGGAGCCCAGGCCAGCAAGCTGTGCTGCGTGGCAAAAAGAGCCACAAGTGCCAGATCCACTCCCACGGCCCTGAGCACAGAGCTATCGCGGAGAGCCGTAGACCAAGACACAGAATCTAGAAGAGAGGAAGAAATTCAACTAAGGACCGTTATAACGTTATTTTCAAAGTAAAAGTTTTCGTAAATGTTGATATAAAACAGATTTTTAACTTCTACATCTCAACGAAGAACTAGAGAAAATAAATCTACCTTATGGTTTCACATGGAGACACACAAACACTTAACATCAGTTTTTTTTCTAACGAGTATGGTATACAGTTAAAATTAGCTGTAAGGCTGCCAAACATCAAATAAAAATATTTCATGATAATATTTTGTGCTTTTTTCCAAAAATATACGCTATACTTTTTTTAAAAAAAGTATAAAAAAAAAACTCCGCCCAACGTGGGGCTCGAACCCACGACCCTGAGATTAAGAGTCTCATGCTCTACCGACTGAGCTAGCCGGGCTCCTACAATCCTGCCTGATGGAATTGTTCTCATGAAGTTTAAAAATTAACCTCTTTTGAAATAATTTACAATTTAAAATGGGTAACACGCTTAGCTGTCGTTATTCGAATAACATGTTGTCAGTTCAATTAATTCCCCTACAGTGCATGGTCACTCATTTAGTTCCAGCAAAGGCACAGAGGCAATGAAATATAATTTATAGTCCAAGTAATTAAACTATATCCGAAGGTTGAAACCTCAACTCGGACATGGTAATTAACTTAACTAATTACCAATCAGCTTTTTCACTTTGTTGCAAAACTGGTTTTCTTAATATGTATTCTTGCAGAGGGGATTTTCAATTTATACTAAGTATATGCCAAATTTTAAAGAGACAAAAAACAAAGTTCTAGCGCTTTCAATTAAATAAAAGGATGCAACATACAACCTTTAAACATAGCAACAGAACTCAATTTGACTGACTAGGTAAATGTCATATTGCAGTATGCAACCCTTATGTAAATATATAACATACTGAAATATCCGATCCTTAAGTCTTGCAAAAATGTTATAACACAGCCATAAATTAAACTAATAATTTAATGTAACATTTGCCATTTGTTACAGTTTTCCATTCTAGCTGTTGACCAACATACCGCGACACAGCGGCGACCCCCCGGTAATGTTGTGATATATCGCTCGGAAGGAGATAAATCGGACGAACTCAGCTCCTGTTCCGAAGACGAACAGAAAATTAAAGAGGGAGACACCACAAAGAAGCAGACGGCGAGCTGTGACAGGCGCCATTTTCGCGGATGGCAGTAGAGAGCAGAGCCCGGTCTTCCGGCTGAGGAGCCACCGCCTGATACAAATAAACACGAATAAACACAAACAAACACAAAGTGTCCGCTTCAGTCCAGTTTGATCGCGATGAAACTTCACCGGATCACTCTTTTTTTAAACTTACTCACCCTTGCACCTATGAAAAACGTCATATATAACAACATTCACAAAAACAAACTTTTCAAATTGCAACTCCACGTTTTTGGATAGCAGCTTATACTTTATTTGAGAATAAATGACAGGGTAGACGTTTCTAGTTATATGTTGGGCATGAAATACGTAGGCTGATTAAAGGCAAACCCTAAACTTGTGGCTTTTGGAGTTTGATTGAGACTGTACATACTCCCTTTCCACATTTAGTTTTAATTTTCTCATTTGGATAGCAGCAGGGTTCCCTAGTCGTGGTCCCGACGCCAGATTGTAAGTTGACTTCTGCTTCAGCATCGAGCTTCGTGACTTTTAATAAATGCTGAAGTCTGAGCTGGAAACATGAAGGTCAGCGTTGTCCTGTACTTCTTTGGACACTTTCACGCATATGAAAAGTAATGACAGATTTGCCCGCCTATAAATGCGGTACATTCGGGACTCTGAAAAACTCCTGTTCCCCCGTCCTTTGAGGGACCTCCTAGTTTTGCGAGAACTTCTGTATGCGTTGGCATACGGAGCAACATCGGGTAAAATGATGTGAAACGGGCATCCTAGCTAGGGTCTTTCCGGGGATACGCTACATGCGTACTCTGCACTGGGATTTTTTTTAATGATCTGTGTAGAAGTGTGAGCGGGGAAAATGTTTGAAACTTATACCAAGTAGTCTATGTATAATCTTTAGAAATGTTGGCCACAATTGACGTATAACCGTCGAAAAAGTTTTATTTGGCATTTGCTGTATATTACGTCGCTTTTTTTTTTCCTACTATAACTGCTGCATGCGGATGTCAACACAATTTCATTGTAGGCCTTGTTGTGGTTGTTGTTGTTTAGTCACACAGTCGTGTCCCTCTTCGCGACTCCATGGACCACAGCACGCCAGGCCACCCTGTCCTCCACCGCCTCTCGGAGCCTGCCCAAACTCAT
>JAACJT020000038.1:259456-288919 GCA_009936485.2 Gymnarchus niloticus
GACTCTCAAAAGTCTTCTCCAGCACCATAGCTCAAAGGCATCGATTCTTCGGCGCTCAGCCTTCCTCATGGTCCAGCATTGTAGGCCTACTGGCGTGTAATGACAAAGCTTCAGCTTTTATTGCAAAATATACTAGCGTTTGGGTATTCGGCAGTGTGATACTTGACTGAAAAGCTTCAACAAGCCTCACACAAATCGTGTATACCCATGACAATAGCCAGTTATGTTCACTTATGTACATCTTGCATTCGTCGATAATTCTGAATAAAAGCATTTGCCGTAGATCTCTCACAAACCATGGCAGAATTCCTATTTCCATTTCAAGAAGGCAGTGCAGTTGACACCTATTAAGCGTGCGAGGACCCAAGCGTACGGCTATAAAAGGCGTCGCGACCTTCGCTAATCCTTTCGTAGCGTGCTAGCCGGCGGTTAGGTTCTACGGTGAGTCGTCGTAATAGATCCGCTGTGTTCAGTCTGCATCTTAACTAGTGCTGTTTGAGATCTACGTTTCATATTTGTGAATATTCGCTATAATTCCGTCTAGGGTTTGCAGTCATAGGGTCTTCGTAGTTAACTATTCCTGTTTAAGTGGCCTAGCATCAACTTTGACTCGTGCTTTTTTTATATGTAAATCTCACGGTTATTGGTCACAAGGAACATTGATTCACTGCTCTTTGGTTTAACGTCTTCATCAGCCGATAATGTTTGTGTGTAGCTGAGTGATACAAGGGCCGCATAGCAGGGTGATTGGCCTTCTAAGGTTAGCCACACGTGTGCCCCTGCCGAGGAGCGAAACTGATAAATGCTACTTGCTCTGCACGACTTTGGCTGGGCTGCAGTAAATTATCGGGCCGCTTCACGGTTCCGTTTTGCTTCAGCCCATGTATTTACGATTATATCGGAAATCGTTTAATTGCTTTTTGATTGCGAGTCCTAGTCTCTTACCAGCTGATGTTTTGAACGGCGGGTGGTTTACGTAGTTCATGTTCTGTGTGTCCTTTTTCAAAAGATGGTGTTGTGAAGCGGGTGGGTATGCCTCCTGTTGTGTAATAATTTGATGCGTTTCTGAATACAGCATGATGCTATTCCCGGGACACTCTGAACACCATGATTCTGGGGATTGCATAACCCATCCCCCATGCTGGTGCAAGATTCATATGAATGTTGATGCTGCTGTCTTTTGAAACTTTATGCTGTCTCACCCTTAGAATGTGAAGTGGAGACTCTCGGCCCAAATATAAATTTGACATGGTAAGTCAATAGTTGAACTCAAGATCTGTAATGGACAGCTGTTGACTTGAAATGGGTTAAGCTCTTATTTTCTCTACCTTGCCTATGGAATGTAAGCACAGAATGCTGTTTGACGTACTTGAATGGCAGTCCCAGGTCTACTATGGTTTTACTTAACCACTGTGTTGCTTGTATAATCTTGGTGTGTGATGATTATTTTAGACTAGAGTCTCTGATTACAGCATGAAGTGCTTTTCACAGTGCACTGAACACACCTCACAGCTTAACTAAGTGTTTATTTTTTTGTAATGGGTGATAACTGGCTAATCTTGTTTTAGGCTCCAAAAATGTGGAATGCTCCTTCTGAAGAATGAAGAACCCTACAGTTTGGTAAGCATTGAGCCTAGTTTTACCCTGAAGGCAGGGAAGTCCTGCTGCTTTGTGCTTCTGGTATGTGATGATGATTGATAAGACTAGAGTCTCTGATTATAGCATGAAGCTCTTTTCACAGTGCACTGAACATACAGCATAGCAGTACATGGGAAGTGTTTAAGCTGTCTGTTGCACTAATGGTACCACCTCTGCATTCTTCAGAATGTGAAGAGCACTCCAGCAAAAGGATTGCCTACCACCATTTGGTAAGTAACTAGCTGGAC
This sequence comes from Gymnarchus niloticus, assembly GCA_009936485.2. Classification (NCBI taxonomy): domain Eukaryota; kingdom Metazoa; phylum Chordata; class Actinopteri; order Osteoglossiformes; family Gymnarchidae; genus Gymnarchus; species Gymnarchus niloticus. The sequence goes on from JAACJT020000038.1 coordinate 261,343, forward strand.
TCATGGGAACTGCTTTGGCCTGACCAGCTTGTAGGCCTGGAGTGCCGATGATGATTCAGTTTTATGGTTCACCTGATCAGTGCTGAAGTTACACTCGCAGCGCACTGAGGTACTCCAGAATTGTTTCCAGTCTCTTAGGGCGCTGTGTTTGACTAGCCAGTTTTTCACCTTGTGCCTGAATGCATCGTTTTAGCTGCATCTGGAAGTGGAGGGTGTTGTGCCCATATGAACAGTTGAACTGGTTGCTTTTTCAGAATGCTCAAGACTGATAGAAAGCTGCTGCAGCTGTTTGTGTGGATGGGCAAAGGTCAGTATAACGGTGCACAAGGTCAAATCACCACTGGTGTTGAATAGCATACCTGTGTAAATTTGATACTTGGAAGTTTAGTTTTAACCCAGTGAATGAGCTTTAAAATTAAGCTAAACTTGACTAGGGTTGTAGTCATGTACACTTGTATAACTGAATTCCTTTTGTATAGAGATGTAGCACAGAAACAAGAACATGTTCTATGCTCCGATTGCTGTCAAATGTGGAAGTCATGAAATAAACTTCCATTTTGAGATGAAACATTTTGTCTGCTGTCTCTCCTGTTAAACCCCACACCTTCACTGAACCTTCTGGAACTGATTTTAGTGTATTTAGTGTAAAGACATCACTAAAGCTTTAACCATTCGTATAGCCATACTTCTACAGACTATGTAGATGGCTTCCACATCGTAATTTGCTACCCATTGATTGGTCATGTTTCAGAGTTGGTGTGTGTCCTTTATAGCTACAGCTTAGAACAAATGTGCACTTGTATAAGCTTTCCTTTATCTACTGCTGAGGTGTTTTCAGTGCAAATGACTACTTTATTCCAAAACTGAGAGGATGTTAAACTTAGCAGGGGTGTTGTAGAAAAGGCCCTAAGTCTCCTAGAATTCAGGCAGAATATTGTTCCCTTGCTCTTGTTCTTTACTCTAGATCTTAAGGTTCCCAATAATGGTCTCCTAGGCTAGGTAGAACCCTACCCATTGCACAATGGGATCCAAAGAGTATATGTAAGTCAGCGTCAAACCTGATTAGTGTTTGAAGTTGTGTAATCTACCTAGCTTGAACCTGAATAAAGATATCTCAGGATCCTTGGTCTTAGTGTTCTGGCTGACCTGCCAAGATACATACAACCTAAATCCACAAACCAGGGCAGGGAGGGAGTGTTCCCAACAGCGGTCCCTGCAATGCCTAAGGTCTGCCAGGCCCGACCCTGCCCAGCGGCCTCTGCTACATGTGTTGCTAGAAATTTATGGTGGGGTCTAAGCCTTTGCTATAGGGGGCTTATAAGCTCCCCAGGATAATGTAAACCAGTGGTTCCTGGTCCTTGGGCCCCCCTGTTTCACGTTTTCATTCCAACCAGTTCCTGCTTTTATGTGACCCCGATCTCAATCATGCTCATATTTCTATCATTGTACACTTACTGTGTCAGGCAGCATATTCTCAATCTTGAGTTTTTTTTTTTATGAGTGAGACATTGTGTCCTTATTTCTCCATTTGTTGCTAATTATCACAGAAGTTGAAACGTCATTGTTGCTCATTCGGGCCTGATGAGATAATGTTACCACTTTTGTGATAGCTACAAAGAGTGACAAACCTTAACATCACAATGTCTTACCCTTCAAAAAAAACATTTAAAAGTTGAACATGCTGATTGACACAGTAAAGGTACAATGATGGAAATATGAGCATGATTAAATGAGACAGGGTTCACTTAATTTTTCCCCTAAGTCCCGCGGTTGACCAGGCGGCCGCCTGTTAAAAGCAGGAATTGGTTGGAACGAAAACCTGCACCCATAGGGGTGACCCAGGACCAGGATCGTGAACCACTGATGTAAACTAACTTGTGGGGACTCATGAAAATAAGCCAGAGCTAGGGACACCCACCAGTACTGTGATCACATTAAGTAAAAACTAAGGACTTGGGGTGACTTTTCAAGATATTTCACTCCGACGGGAGGAGGGCCTCATTTTTAATATTGTTTCAGTGCGTGAACATCCCGGTAACGCTCGTCGAAATCCCTCCACGTCAAGGAAGTGCTTTTAAAATGCCTTCACTTCCCATGCAGCCCCGCCACTTGCGGTTTCCCGCAATTCAGAGTGACGTGATCGCAACTGGTTCCTCCTGCCAGATGTTCCCTTACCGCACATAAGCGCCGATTAGCTGGTCGAGTCATGGACCACACGGCTGCGCGCGGCTCTTCGAAAGGCGGCGGTTAGCGCCGTTCACTCGGCGCCGGACCGAACGACGGCCGACTCCCCGTCAGCTAAGGTGTCGGAGAAGCAGAAACGAGCAGCGGCTTGCCGTACTGAGGACCGCGATATGGTTATATAGTGATAGTACAGTGGAGCAGTGCTGAGATACCCCGTCTGTCAGCTAGCGTTAGCCGGCTAGCCCAATGAAAACTTCGGCCGAGGAGGGTCGCGAGCACCGTCGTGGCTCCCCATTTGAAGCTCGACGCGACACCAGCGGGAGGTCGGCCGGCCTCCGGGGGACCGAGACGTGGGGTGCTTTTTAGACGAATTCCGCAGAAAAGGGCGGCCCAAGAGGAGGTTTTTATAGCGCAGCTGTCGGGCTCTGGCGGGCAGCCTTCGGTGTCTGTTCACTCGGTGATAGGAGTAGCGAATACACGTACGTGTCTGTATCGTTGGTCTTCATGTGCTGAGGTGATGGCTACCGTGTTTTTCCACGACGTTATGTTAATTTGATAGTTTAGTCATGTTTTTTTTTTCTTTTTCATTTTAGGCTGTATAAACAGTGCTTGGCTAATTAGTAGTGAGGACGTGTGAACGTCCCTGTGCATCAGTAGGTAAACCCTTCGTTTCCAAGTACGTATGTACATGTTGTTTAGCCGACCCGAACCTTTCTCTTTTTTTGGTTGTTGTTGTTGTTGTTGTTGTTGTTTCCTGGGTGTTGTCGACACACAAAAGTGAAAACACGCCTGACGCCACCAGTGTGTCGCGTTTTGGCACCTTTGTGATCTAACACACCTGAGAAACAAGTGTGTCGTGACACCCCGGCTTGACTGGCTTCCAGTACATTGAAAGTGCGAAGGCAGCTTCTCGCTGGCGTGACTCTTAAGGATCGACATAGAAAAGGTTTTAAAAGATAAAAGTTCACACAGCACGTATGTTAGCTTATTTGGAAGTTGTGAATAAGCCAAGGGAAAAATAAGTTGGAAAAAGTTCTGCCCGATTTGTTTAATACCTGAGAGCTTTAAAACATTTTAACATATATATTTTTTTTTTTTGCAGTTTTACACACAAGATTTTTTTTAGAGAGAAGATAAACATGTCGGCTGTTGTAGGGCGAGTTTGGGGGTGGGTTCGCCCTGCCTTGTCCTACCGCCCTTGGGCTAGTAAGCCTGTGAAAGAAGAGGAACATGCGAGGGGCAGCTGGGGTGGGATGACCACATGGTTTTGGCCAGCTGGGAAACAACAAAGTGACCAAAGGGAGCTTGCCAAACAAATCTGGGAGGAGGGTGAGAACGAGAAGGTCCCACCTATGGAAATTGAGGAGCTTGGAGCTGGGAGCGTGGAGATGAAACCCATAGTGCACAGTGCCCCCCGATGGTGGAGAAGGATGCTGCCTTCAACATACTTTTTCTGGCCAAGAGGAGCAGACCCAGGTGTGATAAAAGCACAGAAGTACGGTGGCTGCAATGAGGGAGGTTGGGATCCAGATCACGATGGGGGTGATTCAGACTATGGAACTCCTCCGCCCTCTCCCACACCCCCATCCAAGCCTCTGTCTCCCTTTCGCCACTTTGCACATTCCTGGAACGTGGAGGTGGTGCCCGAACACTATGAGATTTGCTTCAACTTCCTGCGGCACCTGTTTGACCTTTTTGTGGTTGGTTTCCTGTGGACAGTCTCCCCGCCAGTCCGGGTGGTCCTGGATGTCTTGGGTGTCCAGGGGGCCCTGAAGCTGTGGATACATGGGATGGCGATGTTTCTCGTCTCCACAGTGGGAATGGCAGGCCTCCTGTGGCTGATCCAGGAGTACCTTGCCCAGTTTGCCCTGGTGTACGGCATATTCCAGGTACTAGTCATATCTGTCAGCGTACACCAGAGCGTGGTGTTGGGGGATGGTGAGGAGACAAAGAGCCAACAGGAGGTGGAGGAACCTGGCCCAGCCACAGAGGAGCTCAGCAAGAAGGTGGTGTCATAAGTGTCCACATTGAGGTGAGTACCTGCTCATAATGTGGAGAATAAATTTAACTGAATGATTGACTTATCCTTCTTTTAAATCATTTTGTGTTGCAGTGTTTGCTTCTCATCAGTGCTTATTTTCTGTCTGTGCTCCCAGAAATTGCTTCAGGTGTAACAAGGGTTTCTCCTGCCTTTTTGTAGGTGTTGCAGTTAGATGATATGGAAATTTTATATATTTTAGCAATTGAGGACAGAATGCTTCTTAAAACAATTCTGAATGTAATGGCATATTGTATCATTTAGAGTTGCTCATTTTCTATCTGGTTTGGAAACAAGGTGTTTCATTTTAGCAGTTGCAGAAATGTCCTTTTTAACATTGAAGCAGCCAATTCTCTCAGCACTAAAAAATGACTGTTTGTGAGACCTCACTTTTGTTTGCTGGAGACAGTAAGGCTTGAATGGAGCTCAGTTGAAGGCTTTAGGAACTGCTACTTATCGCATTTCACCTATTGGGACACCAGCTGGGCTGATGTGGTGTCCAGTGTGAATAGACTGTTTGGGACACAGCACTACTTGGCATGTCACTGGTGGTGAAGGGGGGGGGGGTTGTGAGGGGCTTTCCTCAAAGCCCATTACTGCCTCTCTGTCTGACATAAGCCACCAGAGGAATGTCATTGCTGTTAGGTTTCTTTTTATAAATATAGTGACTGGTGGATTTCTAGAATTTTAATTGGCATTCACTCAGGCTAATAAGAGTCCAAAATATTTGGGGTGAGTTCCATTTTACTTTTGAAGAGCACAAAATAACCTGTTGGACACTCAAGCTGCATGTGCAAAGGTAGGTTCTACATCTGACTTCAGCTGGCTGTTTGACTCGGCTTGGATGGCACGGTCGTTTTAGTTTTCCACCTTTTGGTTTTCTTTCCTGTCCATTTTATTTTTGCCATCAGTCGAGATTTCAAACCATCACACTACCATATTTGATAGATCATTCATTGATCACTTGGTACGGTCTTGTACTTGTGTATTGCACTACATGTTAGACTATTTGCAATGGATGCATGTCTGTTTGTACGGCTTTGTTTTATCTGTAAGGCTTCAGTTGGGTAAAAGTTTTGCTTTCATGCGGAAGCAGCTCCACTTCAATCAGCTACACAAGAGATTGATCTGGTTAGTCCTTTTTGCTGTAAAAATGCCTAACAATGTTTTATGATGCGGGTATTAAAGTGAACTTGACATAGAGTTATCACTCATTTTGATCTGTTATCTATTTTCCAGGGTTTCAGTGGTTTATTCAGTTGAACTGAAGGATCATCACTGGCAATAATGAAACCTGATAATTCAGAGAAATGTCAACTTCTGGAGTACAGATCAGCTGTCCCCTTGTATTTATTTCTGTCCTATGAACCAACCAACCATATCGCCTCGTGCTACAACGATACCACTGTAGCTAAGCACGGGTCAACTGTACAAGACTCAAAAGATGTTTAAATGGTGACACTTAAAATTGTGCCTCTGCTGAAATTGACACCTGACCCTCTCGCTGCCCTCACCACTGAGATCAAGGTGACAGCTATGGTGACTCATTATGGACTGCCATTGAGATGAGAAACAATGAGATTTCTTTGTGTTCAGTCTTTTAAGGTTTCTGTTTTAATCCAATTCAGAATGGCTGGAAAGGTTCAGATGCTTTTTTAGAAGATGGGGGGGGGGGGGGGAACTCCATGCAGTTTGACCTGAGAGAAGAATGTGTATTAAGCTGGTCCAGTGGGGTGGCAGAAAAATGTCACAGGCCATGGCTGTGAGAGAGCTCCTGTTTGTGGACTGTTTAAGCTCTTAATTCACCTTTAGCCATCTGCACTGTGAAACAACATGCCACGTTTTGCATATTAAGCCCCTTCCCCACTGGCTGGCGGATGGGCATGGAGCTGTACGAGTCAGGTTGACATTTGTGCTGTGGTTTTTAATGCTGCCATTTGGCTTCATATGGATCCATCCAGGGGCCTTTTGTGAATTGGTACCATTGGCGCATAACTTGCTGATTACAGGGCTTGGCAACATCTTGGAGCTGGAAAAATTTGAGTATTTACAGCCAACTTTGAACATTCTCACTCATTGTATATGAGATGTGCTATTCCTGAAGTTTTAAATCTCCCGTTGGTTTGGTACCACTTTTAAAACCCCTTACTGTTTTAAAATGAACCCAACTTTCCTAACCCTTTTTATATCATTGTGGGAATGCATTCTCATGTTGTGTATCGTGTCCTATGAAACACATTCATTGCACGTCTAGATCTGCCTTTGTGTGAATTTGTGTAATAGATTTACTGTGATGCAGTGCAAAATATATGGAAAATGTTACCATTGTCAGCGTGCAATTTGAGTTTGAAAGGTACAGCTACTTCAACAGGCTCTGACTAGCTAATGAGAGTCGTGGAAGTGATTCACCACTCAGTGTGGGTTTGTCTTCTGCCTTTAGCTCTACTTTTCTATTCTGGCTGCTCAATTTGTCAGTGTGTCCTTTCTTCAGGTTTTTATTTAATGTTGATCTGCATTACACCCAGTTACCTATGCATGTTCAGGGAGCTCTCCCTTTCAGGTGTCTTACCATTCAGTTTCAGAAATCCCAGTATTCTTCTAAAATCTATTTAGCACTACTGCAGTTTTAAGTTACTTGGGCTCCAGGCTTATTTTGCTTGTTCATAAACTCCTAACCTCCACATAGTTTGCTATAGTTGTACGCACACCAATTTTAGCCAGAGTTAAAATATCTAAGTACTGTAATGTATTATGTATGGGTTAAAACCCTACAAATTCTAAATCACTACACCAAATGTAGGTTGTTGCTTGTTTTGTTTTTTTTTTTTACTCTAAAGAATGAGGTGAGACTTCCTGTAATTTTCTGCTTGTACCTTTGACCCATTACTGTACCCAGCGTTAAATGGATAGTTCACTGGAAAATAAAGTTTGTGGTGACCAACCCAGTGTCAGTGCTGTGATGAATTGTCTGTTTTTAATGTGAGGAAAATGACATCGGGTACACTTTGCATAAATAAAATATGAATACAGCCCCTAATCAAAATCATGAGCCTGAAGGAAAATACAAATAAATGTTTGAAGTGCTCGTCACTCTTCTTCAGCATTCAGTTTTGGGGAGACTATTTCCTCTTGGGTTAGCTAAAGCAGCTCTCAGGCTTCAAGTGTGACAGCTAGCTACTTGTATCATCTATCCATCTTCCATAACTACTAATGTAGCACATGGACATGGTGAGCTGGGAGCCTATCCAGGGAAGCACGGGTACATCCTGGATGGGATTCAGGCAATTGCCGGGTGTACATACACTAAGACATTTAGTGACACCAAGCACTTATCCAAATGTTTTTGGACTGTGAGAAGAAACCCACACAAATTTAATGGTGGAACTCCTAACCTCTAGAAACACAGAGCCCCAGATGGCAAATGCTATTGCTGCCCTAGCTGTCAGTCAGGCAGAATATCTGATGTCAGACCCTTGACGTGGGCACACAGCACAACAAAAAATGGTATTTGCTCAACACTTTATTTATGCAGATGCCAAATTATTTCCCTTATCCTTAGTAACATGCACAAAAACATACCCTCAGTTCAAACCTTTTTATTGGTGTTAAATCTTTCCATTTATGTACAGATATGTGCATAAACAGTACAATTGCATATGTGTCCATTCATATAGTAGAAAATGGTGGCATATACTGGGAGCTTATGAATTCCTTCCTAAAGCACATCCAGCCATCCAAAAGGATTTCAGCATTGACCAGTGCTGTTTGAGAACAATGAGGATGACCCAGCCAAGAGACAGTCAGAGCTGCAACATACACTATAGCTTAGCCTTGGCCTGCGTGTCTCAATGGTACAGCTCTAACCTAAACTTAAAAGGCTCCACCATATGCATTAAAATAAGCTCTCCCCATTTGCTTTTCAATGGTTTAATTCTGCAGGTCCCTAAAAATATGGAAGTACAGCCATGTAGGTCCCCCCCGAAGGCTCAATTATTAATAGTGCTTTTGATGGCACACTTTTGGAATGACAGTCTGGAGAGCTCGCAGCCAAACGAACCCAGAACAGCAGGATGTGTTTTTGGCAAATGCTAATCCTAGCATCTATATCACTGTGCCACGTTTATGTGATCAGACACAAAGACTACCTTACTACCTTTCTCACTTCAAAAATCATTCTGTAACTCCAAAATAATCACATTTTTTTCCCCATCGAGTTTCACTACTTTTTCAGCTACACTACCAGACAAAAGTTTTTACACACGTTAAGATTTTCTATATTTTCAATGTTATGTAACTTTCACAAAAAAAATTCTAAACACCCAATAGTGTATTTGTGTTGTAATTTGTCTTTGCAAACCACAAAGTTCAACTCCAGCCCAAAGGAGATTTATGAATACTGTAATGTAATAAACCATAACCATAAACCATGCCCCAAGCGTGTTGGAATGAACTTAGAACAATATTTAATGTCCCCTGGAAGAATGCCTCGAATTTGCTCTGCTGTTGTAGCTGCTAGGAGGCTACTTTGATGAGCCAGATATACAACCAATTTTCTTGCTAATAAAGGTATTCAAAAGACACTGAACGTGAATGTCTTCTTTTTTTAGCAATGAATACTGAGTGTCTAGAATTCTTCGTGAAAATTATGTAACATTGATAATGTAGAAAATCTTAGTGTGTGCGCTAAAACTCTTGACTGGTAGTGTATATGTTCAACCTGATTGTGATACATCTTTAATATTAAATTAAACCACAATGCTGACAGTGAAAATTCTCAAGATTGTCTGAAGAATGTGTGTGGTAAGGGAGTGTTAATGTACCCATAAAAGATTATGCATTTAATTGGAAATCATGTAAACAGAGAAATACAGCAATTTAGGAAGTGTCCTAATAAAACATCCCAGTTTCCCAAACATTGGTTGAAAGTGGCATCAAAATAGCACACCAATGCCCCATAAGTCGGCCCTTCATTTGAAAGTGTTAATTTGATCCGTTTGACAAAACAGTAACTCTCCATTATTATTATAAAACTTGTATACTACATAGCACTTGACCCAATCGCAGAGCTTAATATGAGGCAAATACAGTTACCTTTAAGTGTTATTAAAATGTCTTGGGTGATTTATTTCAAGTGTTATGACGCACACTACGTTTCAAATATTATACATGGCTTTTGTGTAGCTCTGAACAACCCGGCTTAACATTTACACATGCAATTACTTGATTTAGGATAATGTCAATTCAAATACCTTACCTCCAGTTCATCTACCTACATCATTTTAATATTAAATTCTACCATTACCTAACTACATTCACTCATTTTAGATTTACATTTTTATCAATTTGTATAAAAAATTGCCATCTAAATGACTGAAAACACTTTCAAATGAATACTTTTGTTAGTGACAGGGCAAATCTTAAAACTAAAATATCAGTGCACTATTTGACAATACAGCATCACAATTTTTTTAAAGATGAATAAATAAAAAGTCAAACATAACAATGAATAAAAGTGTTGAATTATATACAAGTGACCCCCTCCACCATATACAACAGACTGCAGTATCATCCTGCTCCCGTCTTTGCCAGGCATTGCATTACATCCCCTATTTCAGGTTTTTAAAATTAATTTCTATTCTTATTACTACCATTAGAGGGACAAAATGTGAGTGGTAATAACTACAACTTGTTGAATTATTGTTATCAGAAGCCTTATCAATTTCATGTGCAGTCTCATGACAACCCTACTAGTGGGCATTAGATCCTCCAGAACCAGGGGGCGCTGTGGTGCCACCACTACCACTCTGTCCATGCCTATTCCTGCCATGTCCAAGAATACAGTGTGCACTTCCACAGCCTTCCTCATCCTCTCCTTCACTTTCTGAAGAAGATTCTCCAAACTGCCGTGGCTTTTCATATACACAGCAGCCTTTAAAAACAAGAAATTACTACTTAAGACCACAGAAAAATGTTTACACACTAATGACCAAGGTAAAACATACATTTTAATTGAAATATAGCCATTTTAAAAAAGGTAAATACTTGGAATTACACAATGTATGTCTGTCATGTATACATGTAATTTAGAGTTTCTTACACAATTAGTCCTGCTTTATAGGAACATGAGACTACTGAATCAAAACTGTAAGCATAATAAAGTTCAGTGATATTTGCACTGCTTTCAATAAAAGGAAAAAAAAATCAAAAGCATGGGAGAAATGAGGCACAATTCCAGAGTCATTCAACAAAGACTGAAGTATGAGGTGAAGCGGTGGGATGGAGATGAATCTCACATTTGGAGGACCTCCTGCCCAGATGTTCATTGTCCACCGTGTCACTGGACCACTCCACCTTCTTCTCAGTCTTCCTTTTTCTTAGCTTGATAGTCAAGCTTCGACCCTCCTACAGTGAAACAGTGAGCAATTTAAACAGAAGCCTACACTTCCAATAAGTGGGAAGCTTACTGAATATTTATAATCTCAACTAAATTTCATTTACAGATGAAAACCCACAATTCATACTTTACCCCATCCCTACTCATTGCATTTTCTACAGAAGCCACGCAACCATTTTTGTGCTCCTCAGAGGAAGAACATCTAGGCCTATAGCCTATACAAGTCCCCAACAGGACAAGTTATGTTTCCCACCACTATAAGATACTCATTCATCTGACTAACACTTTCCACAGGACCACGCCTGCCTCTCAACACAATTCATTCAAAATTCTTAACTCCTTTCCGCTGCTGATTAGGTGAGTTTTCATTACACAGATTGATTTCGCCTTATTGTGTGTAAACACGAGCTGAACCTCCCAGAGACTGAGCTTTTTGGCTTCCTGACTAACCCCAGCCTTTCACCACATCACTATACAGCTTGGATCAGATGTCACCACTGAGGTCTGTCAAGAACCTATGGGTAATGTTAACTGACCAGCCATCCTTCGCTGACCACACTGCAGTGATCACCTGACCTCGTCTATTTGCTCTGCATAATACCAGGAAGATCAGACCTTATGTAACAGAATATGCAGCTCAGCTCCTAGTCCAGGCACTTGTCACCTCAGGGCTGCTAGCTTTTGCTGTTAAGCCACAGCAGAGGAAGCACATCTGGTATTCAATCAAGCAAAACGCTTTCATATCACACCTCTCCTTGTCCCTTCTCTAGCACTCCATAGGTGCTTACATCAAGCTCAAGCCCTTGGTGCTGGCTTACAATGCCATTGAAAGAAAAAAAAACAGCATCAAGTTCAACTAAGTTACTCATGGAGAGCTAATCAGCTGAGCCCACCTTCAGTCAGCAACCCAACACTGCCTAGTTAACCCCTCACCATCGGCCATCCAGCTTATGGCTTCATACCTTGACATGTATCCAGCAGAGAACCTGGTCCGCCCCCGCCCCCAATGAAAGCTCAGCCTAGCTGAACTTATACCCAAGGGGCTTCCTATTTGCAACTGATGCATTCCCCTCACTGTGCATAGCTTTGGGCAAAGCGTCTGCTGATAAATGAACGTGAAAGCAAACATTTTCACATCAGCAACAACAGCCGGTATTGTAGACGATATACCGATCAATGACCCGTCACCTATAAATTAGCAGCCTTCGGGATATTCCGTTAGGCACTTTAGCAAATGTATAACCATGCCATTCGATAAGGACGGAGTATGTTGAAATGAGCAAGATAAGTGGTTAGAAGAGATCAAAGGAGACGGGTACAGATGGATGCATTTCTCAGTTGTTTCAAAAGAGTCGTGGTGCAGCCCATAGTGTGTATTTCACAGGCCGATCACGTAGCAGCCAGACGTTTTGTCACCATTTTAGACGCGTTTACATTCTTTTAAGCAATCCATTAATCCTTCCATGGGGGTTGGCAAATGTGGCGATATACGGGCGACGAACAAGCACTTGGTCGACAACTAATCTTACGACCCTCTTGAATTCCATCACCGACATATTTGCTGGACATGTCGGTAATGGAAGGATTGAGAAATACACCTTAAAACGACCAGCATAGACTGGCTTACGTAAAGCTGCCGCGTTAGCCAAATGACTAAGCGTGCTACATAGCAACGATAGCTAGCTAGCTAGCTGTTATCGCCAGAAGGCACCATAGACGATAAGACGCTTTGCCAATGAAATGCTCGCCATTAGCTCTACATAGAGGCCCGAAAGCTCGGAGATGCGGGTACCTGCTGAGGAGGAGGAGGCGTATCCGCCTGCACCGTCTCCGTTATCGTTTCACTCGAGGTACCTGGAACCTCCGCCATAGCTCGACGGTTTCAGCTAACCTCACAGACAGAGCCGTACACCGACAGCCGAGAACCAGCCCACACTCGGACTGCTAAGCAGCAGTAGATCACCCCCCCCAAATGACGGCGCTTACGAGTGAAGATAGTTACTGGTAACAGGCGGTTTGTTTTGGTGAAGGCTTACTAATGCGAGTGGGAGGAAACTGAGAGCGCGAAACAACTTCCGGCTAACGTGGTGCCACCTCCTTATTTGTCCCCGCTTCCGTAGGTCGAATTTTCTCGTTCCGGACCCCCTAAATCAGTTATTAATTCAAAACCGCCAAGACGAAAATGTGATTTTATTGCTAATTGTCAATTTGAAGTGATCCACTTCTCCCAGAACAATTTTACACAAGCTCAACCAATTACAAACGCATTTCTATTCCTAAAGGAAACACGGAACATATTACTTCCAATATATCGAAATCTAGCTAAATGCACAAACATACTACCTGTCCATTTAACTATTAAATCGTATAGCGAAATGTTTTGTATTCTTGTGATTGTTATTGCTGGGGGAGCCGCATTCGGAAAAAAACGGGTCAGAGTTCAAAGTTTAAATCCAAAATGTCTGCGCCCAGGTCGTCCTGCTGGAGACGCGGGTGAGAGCCTGTCGTTTAACCGGTCCGCTCGGCGACTAGCTCGAGCACAAACGATTTTAATGAAAGAATCTGAATGGCCGACTCTGAGTAGGCGAAATATGTTTGTTATTAATAGAAAATAACGAGGTAGCGAGGCAGCTGTTGGGGCTACAGACATATCCCGTTTAAATTTGGGAAAAGTAAACAGATTTAACTACCCGTGGATTAATGTTGCAAAGTCATTAACACTCGAAGTTATCCATTGCTGATACGCTTACCTGAAATTTATTAAAGGCAAAACCACTTCGGTAAACAGGCTTTTTAAACTACTGCGACATTTTACTATGGTGTGTTGAATGGTGTTGGCGTCTCCTCTGAGGACATGTGGAAGCCAGCTTGCCTGCTGCCTGCTAGGGGCTGGGGGAGAGGAGCAGGAGGGCTTTGGTCTGTCTGGCAGCACAGGCACTGTACACACAGCTCAGGAGCTGCCTGCTCCCCTGGCCGCTCCTCTCGAACCCAAGCCGAGAAAGAGAAGAGAAGGAGAGAAAAGGAAAAAGCGATTCTTAATAACCAGAGCACCGTAAGTAATACACTGTAGCAGTTCTGGGTGTCTTACAGTCAGCCACATGGATGGCTGAGTGCCCATCTGAACTGGCGCAGCTCAACACTTCCTACTCCATGTCATCCTAAGGATGAAGCTGAAGGAATTAAATGGAAAGAGAAAGAAACTATAGTGTACCCCGCAGCAACAGTACCTGGGCAAAAAAAAGGTACAAGCCTTCACTGGAATTTATGTTTCTAATATTTTGTTCTGTAATTTACATTAATTTGGAAGCCTCTGTTTTGAAGTATGATTTTCTCAGTTTCTTTGTGGAAATAAAATGTCCCTATAAAATATTAATTTCAGCTTTACACATAACATGTATTTATATAAGTACATAAATTGTGAATCTATCCATCTTTCAACCGCTTATCCAGTGCAGGATTGTGGGGGACATACTGTATCTTCAGTCTGTCCAGGATAGCAGGGGACATGAGACAAATGTGTGTGATTCCAGTCCTTTGCCAGGCACATACGGTACATCCACTCATTTGCTCAGTCATACACTGCGAGGACGTTAGAGAAGCCACTTTGGAGGAGAGCTTCCCACCATGGGGAAAACATGCTAATTCCATACACGTACAGAGCAGGTGCAAGTAAACAGTGCATCCCAAAATTTCTGGGAATTTACATTTAAACTTCTGCCTCTGAAAACATGCCTGCCAGCCAGTATGGAGAGTATCTCAGATGACAAACTCCAGAATAGACAAGAAGGTGCTGTGAAAACTCAGACAGCCAACAGCTCACTTATGAAATGACTTGTCACTTAGTAATTTAATGATCAGAAATGTCTAAATCGTCTGCTTTCATTTCTATGGCTTATATTTCTAAAAGCCCATTGTCCCCACTAACTCCTTCAGACACGACCCTGCCGTTTCCGGATATCTACAGTCCTCAGTATGTAGAGTCCTGCTGGTACCAGTGGTGGGAGAAGGAGGGATTCTTCCGTCCTGAGCTCCATGTAAGCCTGGCGAGAGCAGCAGATTTAGCTGGAGCCTCTGGGAAAGATCTTATCAGATTCATTTCCTAATGAACAAAAATCGGATTGTTTGGCATTGAGATTCAATGAAATGTTGAATATTCTAGACTCTCGGTGGCTGTCAGTTTTTATTTAAAACTTATTAATTTGTACCTATTTATGTATGTACATGACAGTTTTATACATAATCTGTCATAAGTCTCTGGCAGAAGCATGTCTCATTCTCTCACTGTGGCATCAACCTCCTGGAATATCTCTCCTCAGAGCGGACTACCACAGGCGATAAATCGGTCCTTCTCCATGTGTATCCCTCCACCAAATGTGACTGGAACTTTGCACCTTGGCCACGCCCTTACAGTTGCCATAGAGGATGCACTGGTTCGCTGGTAAATCAACATTTTCAAATGATGAACTCTTTCAGAAAGAAAAAGCTTGTATTTCCTTTGATTTTAAAAATGAAAACTGAGACCATTACGATCCCCTAATCTGCAACCCTCACTAGGAGAAGTGGTGTGTGAATGATGATGGAGGACGATCCACCAAGCAAAACTTCAACCAAGGCTGCTTGGAAATGGCTACATTGTCCCAGCAGCATTTCTAAGCACTGGATTTTATTGATGTTCTTTAGCACTTTGTGAATATCAGCAAGGCTGAAGTTATGGCTTTGATGTCACGTGTGCTGCCCCCCTGTGGCCATCATTTTATTTCCACCCGACAATGGAAGGCAATAACCTGCACAAACTTCCCATGCCTGTTGCTTATTGAGAATCAGATGTGCATCAGAACACAGTGCTGATGTCACGTCATCATCCATCTTACATTTCTCTTGGTGAGGTTTCTGCTCCTGACATTACATGTCACTTAAAAATAGTACGAGTCTCCTGAACACATTTGCGGTTTTGAAAAAAGAATGCCGATGAAGCTTTATTTAAAATGCTGTTGAACACAACCCATTTAGCCAACATCCGTCTTTCAGCAGTTTATGGAGTATTGGGTCACTGCAGTCTGCCTCTGGTGGTAGGGGGTACCATGGGTGGGAAATGCCAGTCCATCACTGGGCACACACATGCTTATAACATAGCATGGTGGCAGTGCCAAGTTCTTCAAATCTATGCTTCCCCCTGAGCCTAAATCAGTGTCTTTCTGTTATTTAGGAGAAGAATGCAGGGTTACAGAGTTCTGTGGGTGCCAGGCTGTGACCATGCTGGCATTGCCACACAGGTAAAGCCGTCACGATCTCCTGCGCTGACTTCTGTTACACTTTAAAACTGATGTCATATTGGTGGTACCACCTAGTAAAGGTAACCATCTGTAAGGGATGATATTTAAAAAACAATTACAAATTCCAACTTCTGAGTAATGTGTTGATTAATGAGCACAACGGGTGCTACAGGGAATATTTACAAGCTTGTTGAGAACTACTGATGGGAAATGACACTTGAAAACCCGTGTTTGGTGGGAGCATCTTGAACTAACCAATCAATGCTGGCGTTAAATGCGGCTTCAAAACCCGTGGCGGGTGAGAGTATCCTGAACTGCCAATCAGTGCTGGCTATCGGCAGGATACTCCCACACACACCAGGTTTTGAAGCCTCGTGTCTCATCACTATGAGAACACCTTCTTTGGACCTAACCTACCTGTGTGTGACAGTCTGTGGTGGAAAGATGGTTGCTGAGGGAGAGAGGAATGCGCAGACAGGATTACATCAGGGAGGAGTTTCTCCAGGAGGTGTGGGCCTGGAAGAATGAGTGAGTCTCTCTCTAACTCTCTGTCTGCTGTTAATAAATCTACCCCCCGCTTCTAATAAAGTACAGAAAGTTCATGGGCTGTATTGTGTTTGCTTGGCATACTTTTCTGTCTAGAAATATAAGCAAACACGATTCTGCATACGCAAATCATTGCGATTCAAGATCAGTATTGCAGCTGTAATGTTGTTTTCTGTTTCAAGCCACAAGTTGGATCCTTAATTACTATGCCCCCATCAGGAAAGATTTTACTGTGTCACGGTGATGAGATTTTAATTTGAAAAACAGATTTTGCCCTTGAAGTGGGTAAGTGTCAAGGTCCAGTAAGGGATCTTTTTTTTTTTGTGGTGTATGATCCAGTACGTTATCTGGTGGATGTTTGTGTTTCCAGTAAAGGAGAAGAGATATACCATCAGCTGCGAAAACTGGGGGCTTCTCTGGACTGGAGCAGGTCCTGCTTCACCATGGACGCGGTAATCCTGGAACCGCGCGTTTGTGTGTGCCTGCCAGCATGCTGCATTTCGGTTACTCTGACAGCAATAACTTAGTTGTGAAGTGTACACATATACAGAAAACACTTGGCTGGGTTTAAAAACCCACTGGGAAGTTGCTTACCTAATTACTAAATCCTTACCCAAATCCTAAATTACACTGAATGGCATCAACTGATCAGGGGAAAGAAAGATGCCTGGATTGGTCGGTGTACTGGGGTTGTGGCTCAGTGTGGATGCGCTGTTAGACTGCAGTGGATAGCAGGGAACATACAGTATGATGCGGGAGAAATTTTTATGAAACACAAAAGCTCTGAGATTAAATGATTGCAGTGCACCCAAACAGTTAAGGCCTCACCTTTCATTTTGTATCTTCGGTTTAACTTGTGCTCTTTTTCCCTACCTTTTGTAAAGTAGCTTTAGTCCGTTGCTGTCGGTAATCACACACTGCGGGCCCACCTAAAAGCAGCCCTGGGCATGTACCTGGAGGCCTGGACCCTCGTTGGTGCAGTCTGACTGGCACTCGTACCCTGAGGCCAGACACAGCCATCTTGGCCAGACACCACATGTTTTCTTGGCAGAGTAATTGGCGCCGGCCTTGGGGGCGGCCAGGGGCGCCGGGCGCTGCGCCCTGAGTGCTCAGGAATTGATTAGCGTTCGATAGTCATCGCCGGCGTGGGTTCTGCAAGATGGCACGGCGCTGAAGGACGAGGGGAGGGAAGACAGAGCCCACCGTTCAAGATCCGAAGCGCTAAGTGAAACATCCTGCTGTGCGGCTGGATAAAAAATGTTAACTGCCTTAGATTGAAATGTCAGCGATGTGAAATGAATATGTGAGTACATGGAGAGCCATGGCTAGGTATTCTGGGCTTTGTGCAGTACGCTGTGTTGCCTATACGTATTGCATTTATAAGGGCCCATGGGGACCCCCAGCTCCGGCCGTGAGCGAGTGTATCACGTCAGGGGTTGAGCAGTCTGCTGTATTGCCTCCCCCAGGCCTTCAGCGATGCTGTCACGGAGGCCTTCGTGCGCCTGTGTGACTCCGGACTGGTGTACCGCTCCGAGGGGCTGGTCAACTGGAGCTGCGCGCTCAGCTCTGCCATCTCGGACATCGAGGTGAGCGCTGCCATGGCAACCGTGGAGGGGAACTTGGGAAGTTTTCTGATGAAAGGGACCGATGTTCCGTCGCTTTTTTTTTTTTTTTTGAGCGGGATAGTTAATGGAACTCCGCTCCTTATTCCCCCACGGTCTGGCAACAGAATTGTTGATGTGCATTTCAACAACAAGCTCGCTCCTGCTGTCCAAGACTCTGGCTTCCTTTGTCTGTCGGATGCTGGATTCATAAATGAATCTGCTTCACTTAAAGCAGCATTACACAGCTAACACATAGCTTGCCCAGTGGCTAGCGTTGGTACCTCACACCAGCAGGGTTGTGGATTTGATTCCCATCCCCAGCCCTGTGCAGTGTGGAGCTTTGTGTGTTTCCTCCAGGTCCACACGCATCCAGTCAGGTGAATCAATGTAGTGCATGTGCCCTACTTTGGACCGGCATCCCGTCCAGTGTGTCCGCTTGCCTCGCACTCTGTGCTTCCCCCGATAGGTTTCAGGCTCCCTGAGCGCTAGATAAACTTCATGAAAGATAATGACGTGAGTGGTGATATCTGGATCCAGATCAGCAGACCTCAAATGGTTCTGTTTGTGACTCTCCACTGTTTCCTTATCTAAAGCAGAAATCCCAAGCTGGTATTTGAGTGAGATCCCTATTTTTTGATTAACTGAATCCCATAGAAAAAACAAAGATGAATTTCCCAGCGGCCTTGCAGACAGCCTGGCAGAGGACGTTGGCATCCTGGTCACGTACTGGCTGAGAGACACGTTGAGTTGAGTGGAAATTGGACTAGTCAGAGATGGATTCTCACTTCGCTTCTGATTTGATCTCACGCCTTTGATGACATTTTTGTGACATTTAAAATAATCAGCTCTCCTCGGGCGATGAGAGTGCAGTTAATTTCTTTTGCAGCAGAGTGTCTGCTGAGCTTTGTGTAATCTTTCCCGGATGGGTTCATTTCTTGAGCGTGGCTGCGCTGCCAGGGATTGCCTCCATTTCCGGGCCACCTTTAGAGAGACTCGAACCTAACGAGGTGATCTTTGGTACTGGAGATGCTCTGGACACCCCCACACCCCATTGGAGTCCCCAGAAATCGACCCGGCCTGAGGCATCGTTTATGGTTTTCAGGTGGATTCGCTTCAGCTCTCCGGACGAACCCTGCTCCCGGTGCCCGGGTACAAGGAGAAGGTGGAGTTTGGGATGATGTTCACATTTGCCTACCCCTTAGACGAACAGTGTGAGTGGGCTGGTTTCCTTACCACTCCCCCTCCTTTGCCTTGCTGTGATAGTTTTGGCGATTTTGTAGAGTGGTGAAAAACCTTCACAGCAAATAGTCTTTAAATGCCTCTTAAGGTCTTGCTGTTGTTTTTTATGGTGTTGCCATGTGTTTGTTGCATGTGTGTGAGAAGTACGTAGCCAGGTGTCTTTCCTCCTGCTTCAGGTGGGGAGGTGGTGGTGTCCACCACGCGTCCCGAGACCATGCTGGGGGACGTGGCCATCGCCGTGCACCCAGACGATCCCCGGTACCAGGCCGGTATCTGCTCGTCCACTCGCACGTATCCTGAGCCTTGTTTTCTCATCTGGTGGGGCTGTGGTCATCCGCCAAAGTAGGAGGTCATGGCAGATTGCGTGCCTACGTCTCATCTCGTTCGGAGATGTCCTCCATCCTGCCGACTCGGGTCACAGTGCTGCCCGTCCTCCTCCGCTGCCTTGTTAGCTTCCTCTAATCGAGCACGCCTGATTCGCCGTTTTCTTCCCTCTCCACCCCTTGTTAATCTTTCTGGTGCTTTCTCCTCCCCCATGTAGGCAGTCCATGGAAAACACTGCAGGCACCCCTTCACAGGCAGGCTGCTCCCCATCATTACCGACACCCTGGTGGACGTTGGTCTGGGCACAGGTAGTGTTGTTGTCCTCAGCTTGCCATGGTTACCTGCACACTCATTGTTAAAAACTGATCACCATTGACACAGAAGTGAAGGGGGGGGGGGCACACCTGAAGGCTTAGGGGAACTTACTCCCCATCAAGAGGTGAGAGATTCCTCCCTCTACCCAAAAATGCAGTGAGGTGAAATGGTGTCTCTGAATTGAGCAGTTCATTAAGGAGTTAGGGCTTCAATAATCCCTATGGGGGAAAAATTAATTGCTGTTCCCTGCTTTATGAATGGTTAATTGAAAGTAAATGTTCTAGGTTAGCAGGGAGATAGAATCAGCATCCCTGTTAACCAAAGTGAAGTTTGGTACCATCTCTGAGTTAAATGAGTAAATATCAACTAGTACCTAAAGGAAAGTGTGCACCACTCTTATCCTGCGAATATGAAGTATAAAACTTATATCAGGTATCTGTGAGCATCATGTTAAGAATTCCTATTTTTTCTTTTCTGTTTCTTCAGGGGCCGTGAAGGTGACCCCTGCCCATGACTACACAGACTTCCTGCTGTCGCAGCGCCATTCTCTCCCCCGCATCACTGTGATTGGTGGGGATGGGACCATGACCTCCTCTTGTGGTCAGTGGTTGGAGGTACACAGCTGTCAGTCTTGATTCGTCCTTTTAATGGGAGACAGTCATGATTGACCTACAAAATCAGTGCCTCGTTGAAAGGCAAATTGCTTAAAGTATCATTCATCTATCCACTTTCTAAATGCTCATCCTGGTCAGGGTCACAGGGGAGCCTGGAGCCTATCCCAGGCAGCACCTGGGCACAAGGCTGGGGTTCACCCTGGATAGGGTGCCAGTCTATTGCAGGGCACAGGGTTGGGGTACACCCTGGATGGAATTTCAAATATCAAAGTGTGTGTAATTTTTTAATTTAAGATGACTTTTATTATGTCTGAGATGGATGTTTTTTCCTGCAATGTGTGTGTGAATTTGAAAGTGATTGGCACCTTCCGAATCATCATCAGGGCGTGCGGAGGTTTGAGGCCAGGGGCCGAGTGCTGGATGCTCTGACAGAGCGGCGGCTCTTCCGAGGGAAGGAGGAGCACACCATGACCCTGCCCATGTGCAGGTATGAGAGCCGACATCACACTCAACCTCAAGTGGCTGTCAAACGTGCGTCTGGTTGACCGGCCTCAGGAGAAGCAGTGCCCCTGATCTGATGGCACCGAGGGCAGCTTGGCCCGTCTACGGCCGTCTGTTGAACCGCCTGTCTCTCCCCCAGCCGCTCTAGAGACGTGATCGAACCGCTGCTGAAGAGGCAGTGGTTTGTGCGGTGTGAGGAAATGGCGAGGAAGGCAGTACAGGTGAGCCGTAGTTCACGCGGTCCCACATGCGTGTGTTTGGTATGTCTGGTGGTCGCTTTGCGGTGCCAGCGTGTCTGTGGTTTCGCTAAATTCGTGGAGATGATTTTGAGGAATAAACTATGGAAATATCGCTGTAAAACAAATACTTATTTTTACAAGATAAAATGTAGAAGCTTTGCTTTGGGCTCTCGTTCGTTTGTGGCTTTTGGGGTGGCGTATGTGCCATCTCCATCTCAGGACAGTTATCAGGTCGGTGCGGATGGGGCTGCCCTTCGTGTGCCCGTTTCCGTCTGTCCGTGCTGGAGGTGTGACATCGTCTCACCCTCTCAGGCGGTAGAATCTGGGCAGCTGGAAATAATCCCTCCTCTCTACAGCAAGACATGGAAAAGCTGGCTCTCCAACATAAGGTGGGTTCCGTCTCCTTTCCCACTTCACTGAGTTTAGATCTGAGATCTGTACTATTGCAGGAAGGTAAAAATATGTTGAAATGCTGTCTGAGAATTTTACCTCCTCTATCTCTTTTCTTCAGTCTCATTGCTGCTCATTTTCTCATCATGCCCAGCATGAGCAGTACCATTTTCCCCTTGTGTACTCTCTCTCTTTTCCCTCCATTTCAGTGATTGGTGCATCTCCAGGCAGCTTTGGTGGGGTCACCAGATTCCGGCCTATCGCGTGTCTCTCCCAGGCTCCCTCGACACAGATGAGGTGCAGCTGTTCGCAATGTCTGTTCACACTCTTGTCCAGCTGTTGCAGTTTTTTTACGATGTTTCCATCTGATGCATTCCTCTTGGTATTAGAGAGCTGCTCTGTGAGAACTGACCAATGTTTTAGCTTACTGTGATCCTTGAATAGCTGTTTCTAACACATGTAAATTACTTTGCTGATCATTAGAGTTTACTGGCATCGTGTGATGTCTTCGGGGACATGTGTCTGGGTCTTACACCCTCACCTCCAGGATGCTTCCGGTCATTCGAATCATTTTGGTGGACACTTTCCCTACCGCTTTGACCGTGTGACCCACTCTGTCCCCTCAGGAGCGCTGGGTGTGGGGGAGGAGTGAGGAGGAGGCCAGAGAGCGAGCCGTCGCTAGATTTGGAGCAGCGGCTGACACTGTTACACTGACTCAAGGTGACTAATCCCAAACCTGACCATAGTGATAGCGATTGACTAAGGGGGACTAAACCCAAGTGTGATTTTAGTGAGAGCTGCTGACATGGGATGACTAATTCCAAGCGTGATTGTAATGAGAGCAACTGTTATGGGGTAACTAATCCCAAAGAGGACCATAATAAGAGTAGGTGACCTGGGAGACTAAACCCAGGCTGTAATGAGACAGCAGATGATCCAGCATGACTAATCCCAAGCCTGATGTATTGAGAACATGTGACTCTGAATGACTAATCCCAAACCTGGCCATAGCAAGTGTAGGTGGCTTGGGTAACTAATCATAAACCTAACTACAGCAAGAGCACGTGACCTGTGAGACTAATCCCAAACCCGACCGTAGTGAGAGCAACTGGCACAAGGTGACTAAACCCGAACCTGACTGTAACAAGTGCACCAGTCAGAGGCACATTTGGGCTGCCAGCTGGGTGTGTAGATCCCACAGCCATTTAGCATATTAATTCCTTACACTTATCTGGTTGACCCATGTGTCTGTCCTTGGCTTTAAAGTATTCAGCAATTTGATAATATCTAGATTTGTGGTGGTATATGATTGGCTATAAGAGGCAATTTGAAGCTTAAAACAGGTTTTTGTGGTTCTATTGTTCAATCTCTCGATCTTCACGTACTGGATTCTCATTCTCTCCCAGACCCAGATGTTCTGGACACCTGGTTCTCTTCGGCTCTCTTCCCGTTCGCGATGCTTGGCTGGCCGAGACAGGTGGGCCCCCCCCCCCCCCCGATTTCCTCTCCAACACCTTTGTTACACCCTATTCTCATGCCCAGTCCCACCCACAGACTCAGGACCTGCAGCAGTTCTACCCCAACAATCTTCTGGAGACAGGAAGTGACCTCATATTTTTCTGGGTGGCACGGATGGTTATGCTGGGCGTGGAGCTCACGGGGCAGCTACCTTTTAAACAGGTGAGGAAGGGGGGCCGTGCCTGCGAGACCCCAGCCAGTAGCAGGTGCACCAGCATCTTCATTTTCTCCACCCCTGTGAGCGTGGCGTGTGCTGCGTCAGTCGTACCGGCTCCAAACATGGCTGTCATTTGAGTGCTGCCTCCTGCGGTGCTGCATAGCTGCTGGGACGTTGAGATTCTCAGCTCTGGGTGGCCAACCAGTCTAGATGTCAGCTCCTATTCCAGGAGGGAGGCAGTCATGCCCTCCATATGCACGCAGGGCACCCAGCCCCACGTAATCTCATGTAATGGGTCTTCACCAATCAGAATGCTGCTTTCTTCCAGCATGCTGTAGTCGTACAACATGATCATTGGTCAACAGAGCCGCTGAAGCGTTTTTGGTAAAAACAAAAGGTAAAATACTATAGTCTAATGTCTAAATTGCAGTATATCAACATGCTAATTATCACCTGATTCTGTATGTTACAAAATGTTATTTGCATTCTGAGAATTCAAGTGTCTGGTCAAATCCAGATTAATTGGATTCAGCAGGATTTTATAGTGACTGCCCTACAGGATGAGTTGATTCTAGGTCTCACCAGAAGAATTGTACCTGTCTAATGACCGTGCTTTCATGTTCTGAAGTGACATTAGGCTTTTAGTGTGATTGTCTTTTCTCTGCTTCTCTCAGGTGCTCTTTCATTCCCTGGTGAGAGACAAGCATGGGAGGAAGATGAGTAAATCTCTGGGAAACGTCATCGACCCGCTGGACATCATCTCTGGCGTTACTCTGCAGGTAATCAGGTCACATGTCCTTGGGGTTATGGCGCGTGTCGTCTGAATGAGGCCAAGGGTGCCGAGAGCCGTTGACTCGCCCTCAACGGAGCATCCGCCAGTCTCCTGGTGAAGTGAACGCTGTCTAAAAAATACACTCTGGTGTGTGTTAGAGTTCTGAAAGGGTTAACAGGATGAAACATCGCTGACCCCTCTCTCTTTTAGAGGCTTCAAGAGAAGATCAAGGAAGGAAACCTGGATCCTCGTGAAGCCAACGTAGCCTTGAAGGCCCAGGTCTGATACCTCTTGATACATCTGGAGATGCCCTCCCAGCATTCCCGGCTACACTTAGCGTGGCCCCCTCCCTCTTTCTCTCTCCCCAGAAGAAGGACTACCCCAGAGGAATCCCCGAGTGTGGCACCGATGCCCTCCGCTTTGCCTTGTGTTCCTACAAGGCGCAAGGTGAGCCGGTCATACTGCTTAATTGTTCCCCTTCCCGAGTGCCTGCCAAGACCGTTACGGGGGCTTTGGGGCATGGCAGAAATAGATTGTGTTGGCACTTATAGCAGGAGGGCACAAATAAATTTAAAAAAAAAAACTGTCTGGCACTCAGTGGTGAATCTGTCTGTATTGAGGTTGCTGACCCTGTAACTGGCTGCTCTGTGTGACCCGGGTGTTTTTGACATCGCGCTGTCCGTTTGTCCTTGTGCCCCGCAGTATCCACCTGCCAGGCTGTCAGCACACCTACCTGTCTGTATTTCAGGGGAGGACATCAGCCTGTCTGTGTCCCAGGTGCTGAACTGCAGACGCTTTTGCAACAAAATGTGGCAGACAGTTCGCTTCGCCCTGGGGGTGCTGGAGCAGGGGGACGAGGGTCCGCGAGTCCTGGCAGAGGTACAGAACAGTGATGCCCCCACCCCAACCAATTCTGAGCAGCACGCAGCCTGCATTTTCACTGATGATTCACTCACGTATTGTCAGGAGCTAAGCTAAAGTTTACAGCTCACCACACCTGCATTCCTTTGCATGGCCTCATGTTCTCTTTCTCTCGCTCCACCTTTCCTCTCCTGCTTTTGTCCCTCTGGTCTTCTATCCTAGTCTCCCTCTCACGTTTCCAAATACCGGTTTAACTTTTTGAAGAATAAGTCCTCAACAACACCGGCATTATACGGCCGACTGTAAATTGTCTTGATTATCTTTATTCTGAGCAGCTGCTCTGAAGTTACTTCTTCTATTGTTAGCAGACTGAATGTTTTTGGGACGAATGACGTCAGGGCTATTGGGCTATTTTAGTCTTTGCTAGTGGCTGTAAGTGGTGTGGGCTGGACAATACGTGCATCCTCACAATGAAAAGAAAGGGGCAAGTAACGAGATATGCCTCGGGTGGCTCTGCCCGATGCTCATGTTGTCACCTCTGCGGTTTCTCTCTCTCTCCGGCTGGCTTCCCTCTCAGGTGTTCCCTTTGAGCAGTGAGGATCGGTGGCTGTGTTCCCGGCTTTATGGCACCGTGCAGCAGTGCGAGCGTGGGTTCGAGAGCTACAACCTACAGGCTGTGACGGCTGCCGCCCAATCCTTCTGGGTGCACAGCCTGTGTGACGTCTACCTGGTGAGCCCCCCCCCGGTGGCTGCCGTCGTGCTGATGGTTTGGGGACCTCTTGTCACTATTTTTTCTTTTCCTTGCCTCCACACCACAGGAGTGCATCAAGCCAGTGCTAGCTGATGGGTCTGCAGAAGGGGCTCAGCAGCGGGAGGCCATCCGCAGCGTGCTTCTGCACTCCCTCTCCATCTCCCTCGCCCTCCTCTCTCCCTTCATGCCCTTCCTGACCGAGGAGCTGTGGCAAAAGCTCCGCCCACACCTTGGCGCCGTGGCGACCAGTCTGTCCCTGCAGCCCTATCCACAGTCCAGCCAGATGGTGAGGAAACACATTAAAATGGAGATAAAATGGGATGCAAATTGGTGTCCTAGGTCATATAGTTTGAGTAAAGATCTCCACGATTGATGAGGTGTGGTAGAGAAACGACCACAGGAATGCTAAATTGAACTTAAAAAAAAGCAAATTGTTCTTGTGGTTAATTGCTTGAATAAACTTTCAGACATACAGTATATAGTGAAATCTGTATATTTTTCTGATTGATAAAACATCCCGTGCATACGTGTTGCCAAAATGGATTGCTGCTCTTAGTGGTTCAGAATGATACCACAACTTAATGCTGAATTAATGCCACACACTTGTGGTAGTGATCAGCCTCCCAATGGTGCTGAATAATCGATTTTTTCAAATCTCATCGCTGTTGACTTCCATGACATTTTGGAAAGCGTGGATTAAAGCAGAATGTTTAGTGCTCGGGGACATCCTGTCACGTTGCTTGTGAGCACATGCGTGAACGTTGGATGTCTCACGTGAGACCCGTCGTACTGCGGGTTTGCATTGGCGTTGGGGCACAGTTAATGTACACAGTGCTTATTGTAGGTGTTCAATGAGACGTGAATGAAATGTGACCGGGGAAAGGCGTTGGCTGCCTTCTCCCTTGTCACCCTCCCTTCCTCAACACGTACGAACACCTTTCCTCTCTTTCAGACCCACTGGCACTTTCCGCAGGAAGAAGCCGATTTTCTCTTTGCACAGGAAGTAGTCAGGGTGGCTAGGGGCTTGCGGGCCCGGTGTCACATGACCAAAGAAAGACCTGACAGTAAGCCATACTACAGAATTATTTTGCATTTTATTTGTGTCTGGGACATAGTGCGGCACCGTGTCTGTACTGCGGTGTACCGGTAACACGTCCTTTGCATGGATCTTGCGTTCTTCCAGTGTGGGCTGTGTGTTCACCCAGCCAGGCTGACATTCTGCTCCGGTTCGGCTCCTCTGTTCGAAGCCTCAGCCGTGTCTCCAGCCTACATCTCCACTGCCCCCAAGCGGACAGTAGTACACCGTCTTCTCTCCGGGCTGCTCCACCACCTAAAGGCTGTGCAGTCGATGTAGTTGATCACACATGTGAGGTGCATCTATTCAATCAGGTAACCACTGCCTAGAGTGGTCAGTGTTTTCCGGTCAGCCTGGCTTTAAAATGTACTCAATGGTCACCTCTCTCCATATGCACATAGGCTGTGTTAACTATAGTGCACTAGTGTCCATTCAGTCAGTGTTAACGTACTGTACAAGATGCTCAGCTCGTTCCGGTGTCAGGCCAGTCAGTGTATCACGAGTAATCTGTGACCCCCCAGGAGAACGTGGGCATGGCAGCACAGAGAGCCTCGCTTTCCAAGCGCAAAGCCAAAATCGTCTCCAGGTTGGAGGGGTGTCTCTCTCGAACCAAAATGCCACACTATGAAGAGAAGGTGCCAGATAGTGTGAAGCGGGAAGTGCAGAAGCGGGTAAGCCACAGGGTTCAGGAGGTCTGAGCATAGCCAGTGACATCATTATGGACAGACATCATGAAAGCTCTGTCAGTGACATCATTATGGACAGACATCATGAAAGCTCTG
>JAACJT020000038.1:305488-317060 GCA_009936485.2 Gymnarchus niloticus
GGGGGGGAATGTACACAATGTGTGTATGTGTGTGTGTTGAGAGTTGGGGGAGTATAACATGTAATGATTTAACGGGGATTGAGGGATAACAGGAGAATTCCCATGAAGGGTTGGAAGGAAAAGAGGAGAGAATGAGAGTTATGGATCCAAGGCAACAGGGGTGATGGGAGAAGGGGAAGAGAGAGGGATGAAGGTTAGAGGACCACATGACCCTCCCTCCCACAAAGGGCATGTGGTGACTGTACCACACGCGAGCTCAACACGAGGACATCACACACACACACACACACACACACACACACACACACACACACACACACACGTACACACGCAACAAAGATCAGACAAAGGTGAACGGAAACACCGGCTAAAGCAATACAGCAAGTCATCACAGCTACCCTAAATCTGTAAGATTTTTTTCCCTAAGGGAATTTCGAAAAATTTGGACAAATTAATTCCATCACCTTAGCTCTTCACTGTACATCCTGCAATCAGATTGTTTGCCAAGTGACCAGCCCTTCATTTGTGAGATTCCTCAAGCTGTTCTTTGGGGGGGACGTGGATGAAACCACACTCAGATATATACTATATTTTTAATATTTTTCATTATCATACAATGTTCTGCATAGCCAGAGTGATGCATTCATCCTTTTCCATTCTCCCCATTACTACAAGGCATTTCTCTTATGATTTACACAGCTGGCTGAGGGTGTAAAATGCATCTAGCCAAGTGTTTTACCACTCCCTGCTCTTACTCAAGTGAACGTCTGAACAGAACAAGGCCACAGCTTTCTTCCTCTGAGATTAACATCAATACCAGCCACACGTATTCCTCATTTAAATTGGCGAAACCAAAAGCCATCACTTTAACCAAACGCGGCTGAGGAACAGTCATTTTAGCTAACATTACCCACCCATCTACAAAGTACTAATCTTAGGTAGTATAGGGCACAAGGCCAGGGTATAATCTGGACAGGATTTATCATTAATAAGCTTACAGCTTAACACATTTTACAATCCTAACACAAATGGATCTGGTTTTGTATCAGAGTCTAGAACTGAAAAAGTAAAAATATTTGACTAGGACAAACCAAACTATGGAAGCTGTTTTTTAAAACCTTTTCACAATTCCTGGTTTTTCATGACTAATAGTGAAAACGGCTATCAAACGTCAGCTAACACATGTGGCTTAACTTAAACAACGAACAGTTAATCAAGGATGAGTAATTAAAGAGCTGGCTGGGGACAAACACCAGCCCAACCTGCAGCCTGCAAGGCCTCGCATTTCCAACCCATGACTCAATAAGATTCAGCTGTATTCTGAGCTTTAATTTGATGCATTAAAAGAACCATTTCAGTGAAAATCTCATTTTACTCATTAGCTTATGCATCATTAAAATTTCCATGGTTTCGTTGTGATGTTGGGGCCTTGGGCACTGTGTCTCCTGTATGGCTGTTTGACGTGCCACAGGATCAACAGAGCTGTCCATCGACACAAAAATACGAGGGTGAATAACCATCCTGAAGCCCCACCCCCTTCATCATCAGCAGGGGAATTCAGGGCCGAACACCTGGTAAACGATCATAAATGAGTCAAGTTGGACTTACCTTTTCCCATAAGCCTGAAACACTGAGGGTAAGTACATATTTAGTGATGGGACTAAAGAGACTTCAAAACCCGTAGTGGGTGGGATTATCCTGAACTAACCAATCAATACCGGTGCTAAATGAGCCTTTCAAAGCAGTGATGAGTTGGAGAATCACCAGCATTGATTCGTAGTTGTGCTCACCAAGGCTTTTGAAACCTCATTTGCACCATCACTACTTATTTCTCCCCCCAAAGAACAACTATGGGCGTGGCCTCCAAAAACAAGGCCAAATGATGAGCTGACCTACATTCACTGGTGCCTGAAGTAAGGTGATCTCCTTAGAACTTAAATAAGGAACTTTTCACTTACCTTTCACAAAAAAAAACATCAGTCAAAAGTCCTAGGGACTCACTGCGTGTCTCACTGTGTGAAAGTGCCTCGGGCAGTTTGTCCAAACAGTGTCAGATGACAGAAGGAACAATCACATTCCTCCAGGTCAGTCAAAGTCCTCAGTCCTAACTAACTAAACACTCTGCAACCCTGATCAGTATTTAATAGGTTGTCCTCATCCTCTTGCGTACTGGTTTGAGACCAGAGGCACAGTACGCTTGGGTTTAACTGGGATTCTTCTTTCTAAAGCCCAGTCAATAAATCAGGCAGCAGCTGTGGTTAGTCCTGAGTATAACTTGTGACTTCCTTTTCCTAGAATGCCTATGTATGTGATGCAGAGATTCTTATCTGTGTTTGAGGTAGGGAGTTATGCTATCTATCTAATTTAAAACAGGGAGAAAAGATTCTTTTAAATCATGATAAGCAGATGAAGCAGAGCTAACTAGCAGCTATCCTTGACGTAATCCCATGAACCTCTCCAGTGTGGGTGTGCATATAACAGATGTGTGTGAAAATGTTTGCAAGCAGAAAGTAAGCTATGGTGATGGGTAAACTGGCTCTCAGTGTGTAGTATGTATGTGAATGAATAAATTAAGTTTTTATCCTAACCTGACAAGTAGAAGCTTTATGGGTGAGTACTAGTACAACTGGGAAAACTGGTTTCATCATGGATTATTGACGAAGTAACGTTCAGGGCTTATTTGGGAGAAAGGATAGGCGTTTTCTGCCCATGTGAACATGACATCTTCTAGAACATCTAAGGTGTCCTTTATAATGCGAGCTGGCATTCGGATAGAGCTTTCCGTTGAGCAAAGTCATCTCAGATGGTTGCTGTGGATTGGCTCGTGTTCCAGCCTATCTGCCCCCGCGCCGCGCCTCTCCTCTCCATTCTCTCCCGTCTTATTTTCCGGTATTCTCATCCCTCCCGCTCAGGTCTTCCGCAGCTCAAGCCTCCCTGCCATCCCTGGCGCGTTTTCCCTGATCCGCGCGCGTCTTGTCTACGAGGGCGGAGAACGTGCGGCCACCCGTATGCTAGGGGCGTGGTTTTCAGTGGGGAGCGTTTGGTCTTTTGTCTCACTGGCTTTGGGACTGAACGGTCACAACATTCTGTTGCCAATATTATCTGCATGGCCTCTGTGAACTGGGAGCTCAGCCGGACGCTAAGACGTGTAGGATAAGGAGCCTAAAATTCCCGTCTGTCCCACTCACTCGTCTGCCATTTTCTTTGTGCAGTTTTTTGTCATTTCTGTGGCCATCGTACAAAAACCTGCTGAGTCATCGCGTGTCTGTATTTCCCCCTAATACGTGAGACTTTCCATGCATATGAACCAAAAGTTGTTGGAATTTTAACGGCTAATTTTTCCGTCTTTTTTTTTTTAGATAGTGAATTGGCTCTCGACCTAAGGTCATTTCCTCAGTCGGCAGAAAGTATAAAGAGGATGGAAGACTTGAGGAATCAGAAAGGCAGTTGCTGTCATTACACTTTAACAGCTACTCCCAAAGTGCGCGTGACGTTAGCCTAGTTAGACAGTTAAGTGTCTCTGAGGCCACTCTGAAGTATTTCAAACCCTCCCCCGCAACCCTTATCTATGACATGTATGACAGCATTTGGCTTGGTACCCAATTTCAAACAGTGAGCAGACTAGCTGGTGAGGATTTTGATAAGTTTGGGTGAAGCTTTAAACTCAAACGGCACTTTATATCTGTATACAGAATGCCACTGCTTTATCCATTAAGTTGATGCTGTAATATATAGTGCCATGATCACTGGAAGGAAGGCTGGGGGTTATACATAGTGAGGGTAATAAGGGGGCAAAGCCAGGGGGCTGATGTATCGAAAAGCAAACATTGGGCCTTTTGGAATCATGTTGTTATCTGGCTGACAGCTGTCTATCAGCACACATGCTTAAGCATGTTTATCAGGCTTTGTACAGAGTTAGCCTAGTGTGCAGGCTACCAGGCCCTGAGATATCAACTCATGGACACATATGCAACTCCTCGGCGTGTGGAGTGTGTCGTTACCGTGGGATACGACACGTGTTCTGACCCTGGATCTGATGACAAGTCAGAATGTGATTGTGCTCCCCATGCACAGTCTGCCTTGCTCTCTCTCCGCCTCTTTATCTATGGGGGGGAGTGGGGGTATGAGGGCCCGGGGGGGAGTGGGAGACGAGGGCTAATTACATCTTGCATGAATTTTCGGCAGACGGGGCGGATCTCTTTGCTCAGGGTGGCGCTGAACATCATGACTTGTTTCTCGTGGGGCGTCATGCGGAAAATCTCCTGAACATCTCGGCGCATGTCTGCGGGATGAGAGCGAGAAGGGAGAAAAAATGGTCAGGGATCATCACCATGCCAAAGAGGCGGAAATACGAGCAGGTCACCCAAGCGGCCTGAGGTGACACCTACGCAAGCAGCAGAAAGGTCAAAAAAAAAAATTTTAATAAGAATCAATGTACATTTTTTTTTAAAAACCCATAAAGTTTCCCTCACTTCACAGTATCAGTCCTGCCTGCCTCCATCACTAGTGGATCATTTTAACGTCAACCCAGCAACCATAAAAAGGGTTAATGGGATGCAGGAGTAAGTGCAGAGAACCACTGACGTGACTCTACAGGAAGGACTTGAATTCCTTTACTAATTCCTGTAAAGGACCGGTGGTCCGGGTCAGTGACCCCAGAGCAGACTCCTCACCCAGTTGCTCCAGCATCTTGTCGCATTCGTCCAGGATGAAGTGCTTGATGTGACGCAGGTTGAGGCTTTTGTTGCGGGACAGGGCCAGGATGCGGCCGGGTGTGCCCACCACCACGTGGGGGCTCTCCCTCTTCAGCACCTCCTCGTCCTTCTTGATAGACAGGCCCCCGAAAAACACCCCCACCTGGAAAGAGCAGATGATGGGTGGTGAGGTGAGCGGCTGAGAGGGGAAGCGAGGGGAAAGGGAGGAGGAGGTTACAAAAACAGCCGAGAACCTTGACAGCAGGCATGTATTTGGAGAAGCGCTCGTACTCCTTGCTGATCTGAAAGGCCAGCTCGCGGGTGTGACACATCACCAACACGGACACCTGGGGGACAAGCAGAAACTGTTTTAAGGATGCCAGAGCCACTGAATTTTATTAAAGCCCAAGGTGGTTCACATATAGACTGATTACCTGACCAGTGACAGGCTCCAGCTGTTGGAGGGTGGCCAGCACAAATACGGCGGTCTTCCCCATGCCAGACTTAGCCTGGCACAATACATCCATTCCCAGTATGGCCTGAGGAATGCACTCGTGTTGAACTGGGAGAGAAACAGAGTCAAACAGCAGTTAACATTTTTAATAATTACTCTGCAAAGTCTCATCTGGTATCCTCATTCGTAGAATGCAGCGCCCCCTGTTGGTGTGTCAGCGCACAGCATGTAGTTCTTAGTAGTTACTTGTGGTTCCTCTTCCAACTCTTACCTTCAGAGGGATGCTCAAATCCACAGTCCACGATGGCTCTCAAAAGCTCTGGCTTTAACAGGAAGTCCCTGAATCCCGAGGAGTGAATAGAAACATAGGAGCCTTTAACTCCCTCCTTGCGAAGTGAGAGAGCATCTCCACCAGCTCCCCCGATGCCTCCATCTGCGACTCCGCCTCCTCCGTCTACTTCATCCTCCTCGTAGTCCAAGAGCTCGTTTTCCACGTCGTTCTCGGTCATTGTCAGATGTGCAGCTAATGTTATTAAAAGGTTTGTAAGACGAACGAATTCAAATACGGATGTTGCAGTAATAGAAATGAAGCGTAATAGGGCCGTAAATAAGCCTCATTTTGTTCTAGCTGTTTCTCCCGTCCAGACAATCGTCAGTCATAAAAATATTTAGACGGTACAAACAATACTGAAACACAACGGACATAGGAGCTTATTTCTAATTTTTTAATTGAACGCGACTTACCGGGCATGTAATTTAATACATTTACTGTAAAAAAATTTAGGATAAAGGTTACTGTACAAGTCAATTAATTGCGAGATCTTCACGTGTAACACTTAGGCCACGAGTGTTAAGCTAAGCAAATCTATTGATATAAGAGGACTGAAGGCAGCTTAGCGAGCGAATGGAAAAGGATTATATCGGCTAGCAACTTAATCACTGAGAACAAGCTAAAGCAAAACAATAAAACCCACACTATCGGAACATATAAGCAATGTTCAGTTTAGTTTTGCTATTTCTGTCGTTTTATCCCTACTGCCCGCTGGCGTGTTTGGTTGCAGTGTGGGCAGCACGCAAAATTCACATAAATGCAAAGCGCGCAGTCATACAAATGCAGAAGCACTGACTATAAATAAACACATATGCATTCATTGGTTTTATGCAACAAGGACGATCATTTACCTTAGTCTAAGTACTGACGCTAACAGTGAAATGCAGACGAAGCTCGAATTAGGATCCAAATTTCGTCATCAGCGTGCGCAGAAACACCACGAACGAAGGACCCAAAGCAACTGGCCGGAAATATTGCCTGAAAGTTAGGTTACCACTCGGCCGTAAAGACGCTTTGACGACGACGACGACGTAAGTTAAACGCAGGTTGAAGAAGTTTTGAAATTTAATTTGTTTGGGACTGCTTTGACTTTCTCCCATTTTGTGTTTCAGATTTCGAGTTATTCCTGGCGGCGCCACTAACGTCACTGTTATGCCGATGGTAGGCATGTGGGTGAAAGCGTGTTATTGTGTACGCTGATAGGATTATTGTTGTTAGCTAAGACCGCTTCTTTTTATTGCGTGTTTATATTACTTTCAACGAGAAAAGGGGCTGTGGTAAGTAAGTTTTTTTTTTTTTTTTTGCAGGTTAGCCAATTAAGTTGCCAAAACGGGGTAAAATTTAGTGAAAAGTCGAGGGAGTTATGGAAAATCACAGGTATTTAACTCTCACAAAAGTTCAGTATTTTAACAGATTGTTCTGAAGTTTAATAGTATTTTAATATTCAGTGTCAGTTCGAGCAGCCAGAATTTTAAACATAAACTGTATGCCATCAAGTATGTTACAGCGGCGATTGAAAAGCAGTAGATCTGCAGACCATTGAAATCCATCCCTACGTTGCCTGTTTGTTAAATTGCTGTGTTTTTATACGACGGACGTTTTTGTTTCTGAGACAAACTTTTGGTACAACTTCATCATCGTGTGTGTTTTGCTTTGGGTATATAAATATTTAAAATATTCCTGAAACAGTAATGCTCCTCCTCTTTCCGTCAGTGATGTCTTGTTTCAGAGGAGACTACAATTTTTGTAGCGAGTGCGGAAATGTTCTACCCCTGCCTGGGGCAGCGGACACCGTAACCTGCCCCCGCTGTCACTTTAAAATACCTATAAATGGTGAGAAACGTTCTGAGGATAAATATTACACGATGAGCAGCTTCATATTCACACAATTATTGGTGTGTACAACAAGTATTGTATAGCTTTGTACCTAAAGAGTATTAAACTTTGTGTTCAACATACTTTCTTTTTCTCTCCTTTTTTATATAAAGAATTTGCAGGCAAAGTGATCACATCCACAGTGGTCTTCAATACTTTAGAATCGTCATCAGTCAGTGGAGAAAGCAAGGAGGATTCTGAACTTAAGGGCCCAATAGTGAGTAGTTATCCAGTGAAGAAATACTTAAAGAATTATTTTGAAACAAGTATTGGAAACAGTGCATGGCGCGACAGACAGATGGATATATATTATATATAATTATTGACCATAAGAGGAAATTTTGTAACCTCATGTCTCTAGGGTTCAGGATTCAGCTTTGGAAGTTCTCCTCATGTTTCTGTGGGTTTCCTCAGGCAGTCTAAAAATATGACTGAGTTGCTAAGAGTGTGATTCAGTGTATGTGCGTGCCTCATGCAGTGGACTGGCATCCCATTCGGGGTGCCCCTGGGTTCTGCCCTATGGGATAGGTTTCCGGCTCCCCGTGGCACTGTATTCTATAAAAGCTTTGGAAGGCTGAGAGATGGATGATGGGTTATTGTTTGCACAGTATGTGTTCTTTTCATGTCATACTAACTGACCAGCTTTACATTCCATTAATCTGGTGCCTAATCAGCTTTGAAATGTCTCCTTCCAGATTGACAGGCGATGCTCCCGTTGCAATAAAGAGGGGATGGTGTATCATACTAGACAGATGAGGTCTGCCGATGAAGGGCAGACCGTCTTCTACACATGTATACATTGCAGGTATTGAAACCAGTGCACACCCTGCTCTCTTTCTCTGCAGCTGTACAGAATACACGGACAATGCACACTTATGTAGGCGAGTTCATTCCGCAAATAGCGAAGTGCGTCTTTGGTAGAGTTGAATATGGCTTACTGTGAATTTTATTACTGATAGAGCTTTCACAATCCCACCTGCAACAGTTTATGATTCATGAAGGGACTCGGTGTTTTACCAGCTGTGTGTAGAGTGCAGCGGAATGCTACGTGTTCAGCTGCACCCAGTACGGATATGCGAATAGTGAATATACAATAGACATGTAAGAGCACAGTGGAAAATAATTGGTATTTAGACCTTACAGGTCACAGGAAGTGCAATTGCGGTTGTTCAGATTTAGCTATTGATTATGTAGATGGGATGGGGGAGGAAGCTGTTGATCTGGTGATTAGTGTTTGTAGTATGCTGTGAGATCTAACAGACTCTGGGGGTGAAAAGTCCATGGTTGCGGTAACAATCATTGTATGTCCACTTGATGGATGTCAGTTTGTATTGCATTCGTGTCCTTAGCTGAGGCGCTAATGGGATCCTATGAGGATTGACCCCGTGTTCTCCATCCGCCTGAACTTCTCTGGTGACCTCGCTTCCCATTTGGTTAATTATGCCAGTTATCAGTTAACAGCACATGGCTGACCCCACCTACCGTGCCCCTTAAAGCCTCAGCTCTCCCATTGCTAATAATGAGCTCTTGTATAACAAGACAAACGGCAGACTCCAGAGATACCCACACAGAAAGTAATGGAAAGGTTATGCATAGGAATCCACTGCTGATATTTTTGATTTTACTCCAGATTTCAAGAAAAGGAAGATTCCTGAGAATCTGCGATCCCTGCGTGTACCTGGATTTTTTGGCAACATTTTTCAGTAAAGTGTAGAATTATGTAAAGCAGCAATTATCACTAACAAACAAATACTGTATGTTGCAGAGAGTGGTCTGTCAAGATACTGTGGAATATAAAATTAATACCTATTTGAGTTTATAAGATTATATGATGATGTTTATTCATTTATCAAAATAAAATACTTTAAATTGATCAAGATTATCCATTATCCTTCGTCTTTTTAAATAAACATGTTTATTTTGATACCTGATACCTAGGAAGTAGGAGAACAGGTCTGTTTTAAATTGATGTATTAATATATCATAAGCTGAGTGTTAGAACTGTTGATTTTTTTTGGATGCATTAGAGACAATTTCACTTAGAATCAGTAGGAATTAAAACCACTGCAAAAAGCTACTTGTATTTATTATATTTCATCTTAACTTCTAAATGTGCTGTTAAAAACCAGAGTAAAAATATGATGTAACCACGTGACTTTGCAAAAGCTGATAATTTGAATATTTCTAAAGCTGAAACTTATCATCGAAGAGAAAAAATATCTTGAACCTGAATTCTTTGAATAGAGATTTTGGAGCCTTACAGCCTTTTGTGAATACGTACATATGAAACATGACCTTTTCAGTAAAAGTGATGCACATTATATAACATTAAGAAGGACAATAAAACATTTAATTTTTAAATTTATTAAACTAGGCACTAACCAGATGTGTTTAATACTATTTACGGAATGAATGACGTTCGTTCTTCTGCTCAGTTTTTGTCTCCACGTGGCGCGTGAACGGGAAGCCGCGTGCAAGCGGACGCTGGTCACGTGACCAGCAACATGGCTGCCTCCCGCTTGTACACTTGAGCGATGAACAGCGCGATGCATGACTGCTGTTATTGTTTTCCTTGCGATTTAAATACCGATAATTAAGGTATATCAGCATGTCTGGGCGGTCGCCACCCCTTTGATGCTCAAAAATAAAGACTGTGGCTATCGGCTTAGATAACAACCTTCAAGTGTAATCACTGACAATCTCTTTGTGTTCGCCGTGGAAATCGGCGTGTGACATCAAGATGCTAGGATGGTCTCTAATCGTGAAAATCCAATAATACGCGCAACTTTTAATCTGTTTCATGAGGACACGTGTAAGCTTCTGTCGTGTTTTCAGAGATGAAGCTTCGAGTGCAGTTGCAGTGTAAGAACCTCCATGAGTACCTGAGGGAACTGAGCCCGGACATCCTGGACAGGCTGTACAATCACCCAGCCACATGCCTAGCGGTGTATAGGTAAGGAGACCCTTACTGCTGCTACGCGTATACAGACTGGTAGCAGGTTTACCTTTGAAGTCATATTTATATTAGTGAAAGTGGCCCATAAACTTCACTATTATGCACTTGGAGCACTACCATACAAAAACAGTATCGAGACCTAAAAAAACAGGACACGTTCATCATCACCACAGAAAATGTCATCCTTGTAACAACTTTGTGGTAACAGACAATAATACATACTTTTAAATTCTAGTACAGTTATTATGCCAGGTAATGCAAAGAAAGATGTAAAGGCTTTTAAAAAATAGCTTGCCTTGCCATTCCTGTCTGTGGAGTTCCGTGGTTTTCTTATGCAGTCCAAACACGTAAGGTTTATGGGCTGGTTTCTAAAACACAGATTAAACGTAATCTTAGACTAAATCACCCTCTTAAAGGTAAAGTCGGGTGAAAAATGAAATTTGAGATCAACTTGTACCTTTGCTTTTGTGGCTGTTATCAAATTTAGCCTTTTACAAGCTCAAAAAAGACATAGGTACATTTCTGAACCAAACATGCACTGGGTGATCAACTGCATGTGCAAATTTCATTTTTCACAAGACTTTCCTTTTAAGAGGGAGATTGAGTCCAAGATTTGGTTTAATCTGTGTTTTAGAAACACCCCCTTATGTGAATTAGCATCCTTGACATGCTCATTCTGTTTGCTATGTGACTGGCAATCGATTCAGGGTGTCCATCTGCCCTGCGCTTCCTATACGTAAAAAGCAGATATGGAAAATGAGCAGATGGTTTTCCTTCAAATAAAGAATCATCTGGATTTGCGTGTCATTGTGTTGCAGGGAGCTCCCCCCGCTGGCCAAGAACTATGTGATGAGAATGCTTTTTCTGGACCAGCCCCTCCCTCAGGCTGCCATCGCCCTGTGGGTGAAGAAGGACAGTCAGAAGTGAGTGGCTGCCCCCGTGTCATGGGTTCAACCACGCCAAACTCTGTCTGACCCCTCCACTCATCTCCATCTCCCACAGGGAGCACGACCAGTGTGTGTCTGTGCTGTCAGGGCTCCGCTTGTGGCACAGCCAGCAGCTGCAGGGGGGGCTGCAGGGGAACATACTGAATCCCATCTTCAAGGATAACCTTCGCGTGACCCTGCTGGGGGGGTGAGTTGTAAATCAGTACTTCCACTTCCTGTCCGCCCCCCCCCCCCCCCCCCCCCCCCGCGCGCGTTCTGGCCTCCCCCTGCTTTCTCTTGTGGTGGCCTTGGGTTGTGTTTAGAACGAGTTGTTTT
>JAACJT020000038.1:323915-336430 GCA_009936485.2 Gymnarchus niloticus
CGACGTGAGCCACCGCCCGGCCTACTTTGCGGTCCTCGCCCCCTTGCCCCCGGGCCCCCCGGTCCGGACCCTACGCCCCGCCGAAGTGGGGCTCCTGGCCCCCCCCCGCCCAGGTCTTACCGCGGACCCCAGTTCTCCCCCCCACCATCACAGACCAGATCAGGCTGTGGGAACTGGAACGAGACAGGCTAACGTTCACTGAAGGTGAGGTCTTCCGTGGGACAATGGTGTGAAATTTTGCAGTGAGAGGCCATGGAATTTCTCTGTTCCTCAGTGGGATGTCTAAGTCAGCAAATGTGTGCCCAACTGAGATCTTAATATAGGGGCATCGGCAGCTAAGGTACACCATCATCTGTGGTTTTACTTTATCCCAGATCAGCATGCATCACACCAGAACCAAAGTGTCATATAGACACTCATCTGTTTTTCACATACCTGTAGGTGCTATAACCTTCTTCGATGTTCTCTGGTTCCTTTTCTTTATTTCCCTAACGACTATAGCATCAAGTTACAATTTTGTGCACACCTGCATTTGAAAACATCACTCTGAGACGGTTCGCTGAGGGAACCTGTTCAGCTATGTTCTGTGTCTTTCTCCCCTTCCCAGGTGTGTTGTATAACCAATTCCTGTCCCAGGCTGACTTCGAAGTGCTCAGGGACAGAGCCCAGGTGAGCGTCTGTCTGTTGCTTTTGTTTCTGTGGCACCGCCCGTGTAGCTAGCCTGTGATGAACCGAGAGATCAGTGGTGGGCCACTGTGAAGTAAGTCATTCTAGGAACGACTTTTGAGACACTTTGGGGTATTATTAACTTCTCGCCTGGTCTCCTGTGTTGGAGGCAGCAAACTCATTTAAATAAAGGCTATGGAAGGTGCAGAGGTATTGGACATTTTATGACAGATGTTGAATACAGTCACTTTCATGAGGGAAACTTTCAGGATGGAGCACATAGTATTTGTCGTTTTATACAGTAAATAGTTAAGGAACTGTTAAGTGTGACAAAATAAGCAGATTGTTTACAGTTTTTGGTACTATGAGTAGGGTTTGGCATTAGGGACTTTTAAGAAAGACCAGTGACTTCACTGTTTGTATGAACTATTCAACTTGTGTAATAATGTAGATGTCAGTTTATAGTTTACTCTTCACTAGAATTTCCTTGTTTGAGCATTTGGCTGCACTGTCCTGGGTTTGTGTAGTTTGCCTGAAGTACTCTTCCTCTTTTTCTCCCTTCCTCCCTCTGCAGGGCCTTGGTGTGCTGATTTGGCAGAATGCCCCCCATAGGGTGATGGTTGTGACACCA
Organism: Gymnarchus niloticus; assembly: GCA_009936485.2. Taxonomy (NCBI): domain Eukaryota; kingdom Metazoa; phylum Chordata; class Actinopteri; order Osteoglossiformes; family Gymnarchidae; genus Gymnarchus; species Gymnarchus niloticus. The sequence continues at coordinate 325,213 of JAACJT020000038.1, forward strand.
CATGGACACAGTGAGGTGAAAAGGTTTTGGAAACGGCAGAAGAGCCACACATAGGAATATGTGGACGCTAATGTGGACTGTAGCCAAAAGACTGTCTGTTTTGGGGTCACACAAAGTTCTGGAAGGGAATGAAACATCTGGAAAGGGAGTTTCAGATTGATGGACTGATGGCAAATGACATTTTGGTTGAATTCAGAAATATGAGGACAAGAATTTAACTCCTTTTAATTTAATGACGGATGCTAAACTGGTGATAAAATAAAAACGAATTTAAAAATACCCTGTTTTTATTGAAGTGGATGTGTACATATTGAATTAAAGCATAGGTGGAAACGTCAGTTAAAATTACTAAGAGAAAATGAACACATTCATTTGTTTGTACTTTGTACGTTATATTTAAAATATAATAATCGGTAAATGTATTTAATAGTTTCTGACATATACAATTCTATATATATAATGCACTAAGGCTTCACCGTTCATCTGACTTCTCGTGCCGTACAGCAATACGCTTTTGGCGGGTGACGTGCGCGGCTACGGCGACTGCCAAGGGGAAAAAATCATTGTCGCGTTTGGTATTTACCCAGGTTCAGCGGTGTATTGGCCAAGCCGACACGGCAGGGACGTGAGGATGAGTGTGGCTCGGCAAGGAATGGGAGCCCAGGCGATATCCCGATAAACTAGAGATACGTGCAGATACGCCGTTAGAAAACAAATCTGCAGAAATTACTGTGCGTTAAAGCCGTTTTCCGTTTAAAAAATGGATAAATATTGATTATTAATCCGGCCATATTGTCATTCAGAAAAAACAGCACGAAGATGATTGTAAAAGATAAGGAGGCTAGCTAGCTAGCAACCCGGCTAGCTGACCACAGTGCTCTCCACTTAGCAGTTTTTAGCTGGCTAGCTAGATTACTTTTTTTATTATTTTTCTTTTTTTAATAACGAAGCATTCAAATGTTTTGAAATACCGGGTATAAATGCACACATTGCAACATTCAAAGGTGCATTTGGACGCTTTCTCCTTGAATTCTGAGGCCCAGCATGGAGTCGGAGAGTTTGCGTGAAAGTCCTGCGGGGTCCGGAGGCCCAGAACCGGTTGATTGGCGGGAGGAGACGCCTGGCAAAGAGGAGCAGGCGAAGGACGTGGGGCAGATCGGTAGAGGAGGGGATGGTGGAGACGCCCAGGATGGGGAAAGAGCTGGGGGAGAATCTGAGAAGGATGGGGTAAGGCTGAAGGAAAAGGCAGAGGATGGTGATGGTATTGATTACGATGAGGAAGAGGACAAAAAATATGAAGAAGAATTAGATCCAAGAATCCAGGTAGGAAAAAAAAAAGGCTGACATTGTGTTAAACGGCATGTTAAAGGAAAATGAAATGTCTGATTATCTAAGCATTAATCCAGTTATGTACACACTATATCACACCATAAAATACACGCCTATAAGTGATGCAGTATTTCACTGGACGCAGTCTAATTCATTTAGCAATTTGTGAAATAATCTTTGAAATTAATCTGGGACTTAATTATCAATCTAATCTTGTCCTTCTTATGTCATAGCTGGATAATTAGCCATTGTACATGCTTTTGAATTCAAGATGATATTTTTTAAAAAGTTGAGTGTGTGATATATTTATCACTTTTTAAATGAAGGCAGTAGGTATCAGTTGTACAGACATGTTTGCCTTTACCTCACCGTGTACAGTTAAACACAGGTTAACTTGAAAGGCAGCTTTTGTCTCAGATATTGGCGGGGTGTGTGTCCTCCCTCAGACTGTCCCTCACTGTCTTGCAGGAAGAGCTGGAGCACTTGAACCAGGCCAGTGCAGAGATAAACCAGCTGGAACTGGAGCTGGATGTGAGTGAGTCTGTCACCTGACGTGCTGCTTGTCGTATTTGCAGACGTGACAAAACTACCTTATGGTCTTTTGTCCCTAGGAGGCACGTTCGAGCTACAGGAGGATCCTCACGGACTCAGCCCGGAAGCTGAATGCTCAGGGATCCCAGCTGGGCATGTGCATCGAGAAGGCCCGGCCTTATTACGAGGCTCGCAGGCTGGCCAAAGAGGTACGGCCACCGGACTCTTTCTGTCGTACCCATGTTGAAGCCGGCTGTCTGCTGGGAGGCATGGGGGGTTCGCATCAGGAGGGACCCTGAGAGCCGACCGTGCCGGGCCTTACTGTGACGTACCCACTGGCCACAGCGTCGATCTCTCTGGAGTTATGTGGCCTTTGTTCTCCTGAGTGTCGTCCTCGTTTCTCATTTCCTCCATTCCTGTTTGTCTTTATCCTGATTTTCTCCATTTCCCTCATTTGAGATGAATCGTCCCTTGCCAGCATCTTATCTCCGACAGGCCCGGGATCTCGGTGTTCGGTTTTCACGATCTGAATCGTGTTCCCTTACAAATGTCTCATCTCCTCAGATAAATGGGCCTGCTGTCACTTCCTGTAGTGAATGAACAGAGGAGCGCGGAGACTAGGGAGACCGTTATTTCAAGACGCGTGGGGATAAGAATGTGATTTATTGTACTGCTTGTCTTTGGACAAGAAGATTGTTGGACAGAATTAGTTCTTTGAGGAAATGGAAAAAGTTATAAATAGTGGAACAGTTTATATTTCACCACAAAATGACACAGATTTGTCCAGTTGGATTTTCTTTCTTGGTCCAGCCATTATTGCCAGTCGTTTTTAATGTACCTTTTTCTCTGTTCACTGATAGGCTACACGTGGAGCCTTGCCACACTCTGATTTGTTCTTAATTCTTCCCCCGTGTTCCGATTGGTCACTGTTTCCGCAGGCCCAGCAGGAGACCCAGAAGGCAGCATTGAGATACGAGAGGGCCGTTTCCATGCACACGGCTGCCAGGGAGATGGTGTACGTGGCAGAGCAGGGACTGCTTGCAGACCGGAACACGCTGGACCCCACCTGGCAGGAGATGCTAAACCACGCCACAGCCAAGGTGAGTCAGTGAAGGGTTGTCATCATCCTGGAGAGTTTCCATTTCTGTCTGAGTCTTGCCTGCGGTGGTACGGCGAGGTTTGTTTTCTGAAGCATGGCGTCCTGTTGGCTGTGCGGCTGTATTGGCATTCCTGTCTAGTGATTTCTTATCATCCTGGTTTAATAAATGGCATGGCAGTTCAGGGGGGTGTTGTAGCATCACATCTGCGGGGTTCCAAGGGTCCATTCCAACCCCTGCTCTACGTATAGAGCTTGCATGTTTTCCCCGTTTTTGTATTTATTCCATCTTGGGACGCTGGTTTCCTCCGGCAGTCTGAAACAGACAGGCTGATAGTTGCCTAAAAGTATTTATGTGAATCGGTGAATCCTCAGTCTCCTTTGTGTGATTGGGAGTGCAGGTGTGTTTGTGCTCTGTGATTCGCTAGCATCCAATCCTGGAAGTTCCCCTTGGTCTCTGTGCTACCTGGCTTAGACTCTAGGCTTACTCTGTTGGATTAGCAGTATGGAAGATGATTAGATGTATGGATGGATAACAAACTTACTTGGGTTTCCAAATTTGCATTCTTTTGACCATCCAAAGGTGACATTCTTAAACAGAAGCATTTGTCAGTCCCTGCTTGCAGTCAGCAGGTCAGTTGAGAGCCGCGTGAAGGTTTATGCTCCCAGTGCAACGTACAAATTGCTGTTGCATAGCTGCAGAATTGGCAGTGGAACGGCATGTCACATTGCTACTATAGCGACTCCAACTGGTACGATGGCCAAATTTGTTCTGTTGACATTGACTTAGAGATGCTAATGATCGTTGAGATGTACTCATTTCATTCTTCAGTGTGGCGTGTCTCGGGGGTAAACAGAAGATATGTTGAGCAAAATTACGTCTGTCACGAGGAAGCTGATTTCATCTTGGCATTCTATAGTGAACAACAGTGTCATTGTCCCCCCCTCCCCATAAACCAACAGACTGCAGGGATTTAAACGTAATCCCGGAACCTGGTCATGTACCCTACCACTATTGCTGCCACTAACGACAGATTAATCAATAGAAAAACAGTCGATTAGGCGATTAATTGAAATGATTAATTTTCCTCTAAAAAATAAAATAAACTTTCATTTGTCTATTTATTTTGATAATAAACCATCAATGTATAATGCAGCACAAAATGTAAACAAAGGATTAAAGTCCACAAATGTATGTTTAAATTGGCAACACCAACATGATTTTCTGGCAGTCTGTGCAGTCCATCATCCAGAATGGTGCCAGTGTGTTTTCTCTTCAGGTGCCCATGCATAGTGCCATCAAACATTTGCACAGTGAATAAAACACCCTTTTGTTTTCGGATACTTTGAAGTACTCCCATACTTTCGAAGCCTTGGGTCTTTCAACACTTTTTACGTTGAATCTCTTTTGCAACCGACTCGGACTCTGCTATAGCATAAATGATTTTTTAAAACTGTATCGTTGACTCGAGCTGACCAATGACTGGAATCGAAAACCACTGACGTCGTGCACGCAGAAATTACATCGGGATATTGAAGAAGAAAAAACATTTGTTATAATGAATTGAAGTGTTTTAGAAATCCAAAAGTTAATTTCATTAAAAAAAAAAAAAAAATGCATCGGTATAAATTATTGATGTTGACGCATTTTCAGTGTCAACGTCATCAATTACGTTGACCAATCGCGGCAGCCCTACCCTGCCACCCATTGTGCAGGGGTGTGTTGCCTCGCACTCCCCAGTGAAAAGACGGGTGCCTTTAACCACCTCTGTGGGGGCGGGGCGTGTGGTTACCAGGTGAACGAGGCAGAGGAGGAGCGGCTGCGGAGCGAGCGAGAGCACCAGCGCGTCACGCAGCTGTGCCAGGAGGCCGAGGCACGAGTGCAGACCCTGCAGAAGAACCTCAAGAGGCTCATCATCAAGTCCAAGCCCTACTTCGAGCTCAAGGCCCAGCTCAACCACATCTTGGAGGTGCGTCTAGGTTCACGTCTGCAACGTAATCGCTGGGACAGGGCGGAGGCCCAGAGGAACACACATTGGGTGACCGTTCTTCTGCCTGCGGCACTTTCCGCTCTATAGTGCCATCTATCGTCTGTCAGCTGCCGCTGCGTGTAGAATCAGCCGAGTAGCACGCTGTGGGACGGCAGACGGCACACATCAGAGGATGGGGTTGGTTTTCTGGGATAGTTTATTCAGCAGGTCATTCATAGTGGGGTTAATCAGCCTTTCAGGACTGGGAGAAGGAGACAGGAGGGAAATAAACAGGAATGTGGATGGAAATCCCATCATTTTAAGGAGATTTGATACTGAGCAGTTAATGCCAGATGATGTTTTTTTGGCAGTGGTGATGTGCTCCGGAATTTAAATGCCACTTCATTTTTACACAAGCGTGACAGCTTTTACTATGTGGGTCCAGTACATTGGTGTCTGGAAATGGTAATCATGGTGTGGTGTTTAAATCGGTGAAGTTATGACTGTATTCCAGCTCCTGTAAGCAGTTTACGCTACCCAAAGCACTCAAGATAAAGTAAAGGTTATGCATCCAGTTGATTATCAAGATCACCATTTACGTGAATTTCTAGTCTGAACATTGCACATATTAAAGGAAATGCCTGTAATTAGCACAGGGAGCGATGGACTGGCATCCCATCCGAGGTGCCACCTGCCTCATGCCCTGTACTTCCTGGGATAGGCTGCAGGCTCACCGCAGCCTTGCATTAGGTTACAGTTTGTGGGAAATGGATGGATGTGGCTGCAGTTAAAACGCCGTTAGTAGATGCTTCTTCGCAGCGCTGAGCGAAGGCACGGTCCATCTGTTGTGCTGGGTTAGGGGAAGTAGACGTTTAAAGGAGCGGCTGAGGTTCCCCTTGTGTGGTTTCTTTGCAGGAGCATAAATCCAAAGTAGTACGGCTGGAGGAGCGCGTGTCCAAGGTGAAGACCCGCTACTCTATTGCCCTGCGTAACCTCGAGCAAATCAGCGAGCAGATCCACGCCCAGAGGGGTTGGCGGCGAGCCGAACGAAGGAAATGCCGCACCTACGAGGGGCGGACCTCTCCCATCGGGGCAGAGTCAGAGGGAGGGGCTTCCGGAGGAGAGGTGAAGGAGAGCGATTGGGTACACTGTGAGAAAACCAGACAGTGGGTGGAGAGGCACTCAGAGAGCGGCTGGGGTTTGAGGGAGCGGGCCGAGGTGGACCGGGCCGGGTCCGACACCATGTCGGTGTTCAGCCTGCGGACCATCGCGTCCGACCTGGAGAAGTGCGACTCCGTGGAGCACCTGGGGGACCTGAGTGACGTAGTCAGCCTGCCGGGGGAGGAGGCTGAAAAGGACAGGGGTAGGAGGGAGGCTCTGGGTGTGCTGAGGCCGGGCTGGGCAGCATGGGATGTGGAGGGCGAGACGGAGACAGAGGTGGAAACGGCAGGGAGGGAGAAACAGAGGGGCTTCCTCAAGCAGCACCACAGGAGTGTGAGTTTGTGATGCCTTCTTACCTATGGAGGTGTGCTGATAGTCATTAGTCTTAATTACCGAAGAAAAAGCCTCTAGAAGTGGCAGATAGAGATAAAAATGAAGAATAACCGACTTTACACTAGCATGGCATTTGAAAACGAGCTTTAATACACTATGGGCAAACTAATGAATTGCAGCCGTTTATGAAGGGATTCCTCATCGGGACGACCTTTAGCACTAAAACACTAGGTGCACTGAAGGGTAAAAGTGATGTAACTTGCATGGAATCAGAGTGTGTCTTTTTCCATGCCGTGGTACTTGTATCTGAGTGAAAATGCACTTCCGTTTGTGCGTTACTGGTTGCCGTTTTAAACTGCGTTGTGCATTTTGTTAGAAATGTTTTTCTTCATTGTAGATGTGTGTGGCTAACTTTAAAACTGGATTATTAACTTGTTACTTAAGTCACTTTATGAAATCAAAATCATAGTATTATGTAATCAGCGGTAAGGTATTTTTTGTTGTTGTTTGGGAAATCCACGAATTTCTGGATAATACTGTAACTGTAGGTAGTCTTCATTCAGTAATTCAGTTGTCTTCCAAGAGGAAGACAACTGAATTACTTACAGATGAACCACACAACCAAAACCGGGACTTCCCGTCCAGTCCTACACTGCGGTGGGATTTCCTCAGTCCAGGCTCCATGTGAGCGGGGCACCCCATCCTTGTCCTTGTTACATTGCCTGATGGCCTTAATGAGAATCCAACCGTTCTCTATAGTTTAAGATGACTCGCTGTGGTTTGGTGCCTTTGCATCTCGGGAACCAGACGCGTGCCGCCTTTGACCAACGAGAAAAGTTTTAAGTGCCTTTAGCTGTGGGAAACAAAAAAAACGGGTTCGATCTTACAGCGGAGCATGGACAAGTCAACGCAGGTCAACAGGAGTGAGATGGCATGATTTCTCTGCGTTCACCCTATTCAGCTCACCTGCTGGAGAACGTTCTGAGAATGGGCCACGTGTTCTGCAACCCTCTGCTTTGTTATGCTAGAGAAGTATTAAAACCTGCTTGATGCTGCCACCTTTCCTGTCTCTTTCCCTCCAAGAAAGTATCACCCTAACTTCTGAAGGGTCCTATGAGGTTAGTGCTGGATTCTTTAATGAAACATGACAAGACCTTCATAGCACAGAAAGTCTCTGGCACTGCAGCAGTTCAGAATGAGCCCTTTAAGGGATTTTAGTCACGTCCTATCAAAGGGCACAGTTACACTCTGAAAACAAAGAGCGTGAATGAATTAAATATCTTCTTGACAGGCACGCCTAGACTAATGTGCTGGTATGGTTTGATGATCTAACAGGGCCCCTCCTTTTGATTTTTCTTGTGAAATATGTCGTAATTAGTTTCAGTGTCACAGCAGGTACCTATAATTGGTACAACATTTTTATAAGGTGCCCTTGATGCCATACAAACACAAGATTATGAAAAATTGAATTTAAGGGAGCATGCATAGTAATGCTGTTCCTTGGGCTTTATAAGACGCTCCTCAGCATTTCTTCTGAGCTCATCTGGTGGTCCTCAGTCCTCCCAGATGAATCGCTGATGGGACCCACTCAATGCAAAAGGACCTGTTTAGTAATCGAAAGCCGAAGAGTCTGAGTAGAGGTCCGCCTGGGCTGGGATCAGGCCGTAGCTTGCGTCGGTTGTAGATGTTTTGATGTTGTAGCAGTAACCTTGTGCAGCTGGTTTCAGTATTCTAGGCATACTGGTAATTTATAATAGTCTGAGATGGCAAGGGACCTCAAGCCTCTCGTCTGTACTGTATTTGTCACGTCCCTGTCAGTTTCTCATGAATTCTGTCTTTCCCACTCCTTCCCCTGCCCCCTTTGTAACGCTGACCCATGACACCGAGTCTGCCTGCCCCCATTGTAACACTGATCCGTGACACTGTGTCTCCCTGCCCCCTTTGTCACGCTGATCCCTGACACTGAGTCTCCACAGGTCCTCCTCCTTGATAAGAGACCGGTGTTTCCCAGCAGACCCCCAGTGAAACGTTAGGTCCCAGAACCCCCTCTGCTATCTGTCTCTCTGTGCTTTCTCTCTTTTTTTTTTAACTCAGTGTCTTTTGAAAACAAAGTCACCATGTAATAATCCAGATGATGTGCTTAATAATGTCATTAACAATGTAAATGGTAACTTATGCAATCTTAAATAAAAGTTTTATTTAATATCTCTTCGGAGCTCTGAGCTGTTCCTTCTGCTTTGCCTGTGCAGTCACATCCTCATCCACCGCTGAAAAGGTGGAGATTGGAAAGCGGGTGGAGGAGGGGACCAATCATCCTTTTCAGCTTTATTAGTGGAGTCCATTTACCAGCAGACTGTGTTTTCTGGACTTTCTGCTGGATCCCAGTCAGCAGGAAGGTTTCAATGGCTCTCCTCCCCCATTATGTGCTAATTGTATGGTGGGTTCCGCACAAACACCCACATGGTGCACCCAACTGCCCAAGGTCCCCGGGAAATGGGGGGAGATGGTCTAAAGATCCCGCCTTCTTGAGTAAGTTGGGCTTATCTGGCACAGAGAAATTAAGTTTAAAAACAGTTTTGTGTTTAGTATGTAATTGCAGATGTTTCTGAAGGACCTGTCACCCCCTGCCATCGGCAAACTTTTTTCCACGTGCTTTCTGCCAAATCTAAATCCATCCAAACTACACCCCCCTTTTTGTTTTTAAAGAAAAGACACTTGGTGTGGAGTTTGGTGGCAGCCTGTTTGTTTTCAGATGTAATAATGTTGTAAGGCCTCCCGTGATGGCGGCCGATGTGCATCTGCTCTCTGTCTCTTTCCTCTTTCATTCTCTGCCTCGGCCTTTTTGGAGCGTGGGTGCAACCGGCTGCTGGTGTTTCGCTCATCGCTGGAAATGCTTATAAAGCTGCTTTGTCACAGGATGCAAGACACGCTAATACAAGAACAAATGTGTTTATTTTGGGAAGGAGAGGATCCATCTATAATGGTGGCACTGCTCGGAATGCCTTTGAAAACAGGATTAATTGAGGAAAGGATGGAGAGAGCGATCGCTCACCAGTATTTATTGTTCCCACAGTCTCTGGCCTCTCAGTACTTGGTATGAGAATTGTTCTCTCAAGAGGAAACCGCTGAACCACAGACGACGTGTTTGTTTGTGTTGGCGCTGAATCGAACGACAGACTGATGGATCAGGTTCATCAGTGCATATTAATCTATCCTTGCATGAAGCTTCCTGAATGTTCGGCTATATATTTGTCATGTTTGCTCGGTTTCTATATAATAGCCCTGACCATCTCCTTTGCTGGTGATTTATTTTAATTTTTTTTAAATTTTGTTCTTTACATACTGCAGTCTTCCTCCATCCAAAATGAGCATTTCAGTTGGCGGTGATACAGCTTAAGCATTGATTTAATAAAATCAATGAGTTCATTTGCTGTCGGGTATTACAACTGTCACCTCCTCCATCTGATCATAAATCATGACTAACTGGCCGCTCATGAATATTAACATCTGTATTATTACAGTATTTTTTCCACTATGGCTGTCATGTTCCATCAGCCCCCCCACCAATGCTGGTTCAGATCGACACCCCCGGCACAGTCCTAGCTTCATGAGGAATGAGATGTCTAGTCTGTCCACTCAATGAACTCCCCCACTGTCGGAACTCAGTTTTTGGGCCTTTAAAATTCCCCCCTCCATCGTAAATAAAAGCTGACCAGCCGGGACCCCCCCCCCCCAATTTGGATCCCTTGTCATAATGGATCTGTCTTCTCTTTTTGTTAATTTTCTCCTTTTTTCCTCTTCCAGTTCAGTCTTCCTCCCCTCTGTTTCTCTTCGTTTAATATGTTGCTTTTCCTGGAGTCTTTTCAAAGCAGCTCTTTTCTTCTCCATCTAAAATCAGTGCCCTTCTGCTCTTTCTTTTCATTCTTTTATCTGGCTCTCCATTTGTTCCCATTCATCTCATTAAGCCTCTTTTTTTTCCCTGAAACTCCAACAGCAGAACTTAATGTCAATGTTGGTGCTGTCAGCCGCTGTTTTCTTTATTTTTCATGTAAAAAAAAAAAAAACCCTCTGTGTGCCTTTTGAATTTGTTCATTTATGGAGTATAAATGGGAGGCGTATGTTTATTGCATTACCTGAGATGTTTGCTGAATCAGTCATTTATTTTTTTTCGTCCCCTGCATTGTGTAATTTTAGTTGCTTTGTGCCATCAGTCCAAAGGGACTGATTGCCTTAGTAGTTTCCTGGTACGGTCTAATGCCCTGAGCCTTTCCTTGCCAGGGAAGTCTCTGTGGTAGCCGATGGCAACCAGCCCAACATTTTGACCGGATCCCTAATATTCTGGCTGAAGCTTCTGATCTGAAGTGCGACCGTGCATGTGTGACCCAGTGAGTCCACAGCTTCTGTCTGCGTGCTGCAGACTCATCAAGAAACCCCAGACAGATCGCGAAGCTGGCGGCTTTTAATCCCTTGTCGGGGGGCTTCTTGGCATTCAGTTAAAAGTATGAATCACTTTTTATGAGGGGTGTGTTTGGATGAAGGATTGCAGATGATCATTACAGAATGGGGGTGTATGGAATGTGTATCTGAGGGTTAGGAGCACGTATCTCTGTCTGGAAGGTTGCTGGATTGAATCCCTATCCCCTCTCCCTTATTTCTGTGGTTCTACCTTTTGCTTCCGAGAGCCAATGTTTACCAGTAATGTATAACTGCCACTCTGACTGTTGGTCCGGAGTCATATCATGTCCTTCATCCCTCCCACCTTTGATGCGCACCAATTTGCCTACAGAGCTAACAGGTC